>CM068953.1:95867653-95893744 GCA_035128595.1 Eptatretus atami
GAGAGAGATGGGCCAAAGTGGCAACTGGTGCTGATTGCACATTCTTGTTAAAGAGGCATGTGCACAACCGTAGGTGAAATGATGGCATTGATCGACGGGTGCTGGGCTACATCGTCCCCATCATTTTGCGGACAGTGATGTTCGTTCAAGTACTTATTTTCCTCGTCACCCGGATGCCAACTTTGCCGGCATATCACTGACTCGTAAGCTGGACTGATTTGTCGTTTTTGATAGTGTAGTTTCGGATGTTTGTATTGTCAAGGATCGAAAGATATGTGGTTGTTCATTTATGTACCTCGGATTGGGCCTCGAGTATCTGCTTGCCGCTGCAGCCTACCGTGTTGTGCCTCATCATGTATTATGAGGTGTTGATCTGATGAAGAAAAGAAGTCCGTAATCTTCTCTTTTCCGGACCTTCCATGACACTCTCGTTTTGTCTTGAGGCAAAATTAGTGATACGATGTCGACATGATGCTACAGAGACAGTTACGGAGATGCCTACGGAGACATTGACAGTTAGAGGAGCCAGCATTATTGGGTGAACGAGTCCATGAAACGGCGCTTGATGAAGGGTGTGACAATAGACATGCATATCCTTACCACATGCATCACTGCTTGACCAATGTGGTGGGCCTGAATGGAAGGATGACAGCATATCTGCAAATGGAAATAAGACGTTTTTCCATAAGTTGGGGTTAAAAATTAGGGTGCAAATGTCAGATTGCAGTCTGCAATGAAAACAGGCCACCCACCTGTTTGAAAAGGACCGTTCTCGACTAGCTATGAATGGGAGAGGATTTTCATTCAGGTGTATGCACAAAAATCAACAATTAGGTGAGTTTGTTGCCAACACTAGCAGAATATAATAATGGCAGCATTGTGTAACTTTGGCGGTGTTTGTGATTGGCCGATGATCTGTCCGGCACACAGAATAGGAAGTTACTTCCCCTAATTGCGGTCATTAGCATGCGTCATAAGTGACTCACACATGAAATAGGAATTGAAAGGTGTGCACCCCTCTGTATCTGCACTAGATCCTTCTGGAGATTCAACTCCCTTCTTGGAAATACTAAATCCAACACTCTCACTCCACTCATTTATCCCTCTCTTTTCCAGCTTGTGGACTACTTTCCACACTCTCTTCGATGTCTATTCTTTCCCTCCGGGTCTTTCAGATAGCTATTCAGGCCCATCTCAGCGTCATCCCATATCCAAGTCAGATCTATCAACACCCGTTAAACCACTCCATCTCCAAAATTTGCTTTGTATCTCTTTGTCCCCTTGCGTTTTCCCCTAACCCTCATCGTTCTTGCATCTTTGTTTGTCTGGTCTCTGCCTTCCTTCTTCTCTGCCCTGGATTGGCGTTCCATTTTCCTGTTGCTCGCTTTGTTTCTGTTGTGTCTGTTCTGTTCTGCCTCCAGCTCTTCGTTTTCCCACGTGCTAGACCAGTTATATAAATAACCCCCAAAAACGAAACCTTTCTCAAGATATTCATTTTATATGTCATTGGTTATTTAGCTTTTGTTGTATTTGAAAAGAGCAGTTCGTTGCCCTGACAAACCGTGTAACTGTTGGAAATATTTGGAGATCACGTATCTTCCAGTATGTGGTGATGTTTAACAGTGATGATCCATTTACATCTCACTATCTGAAAACTGGAACAACTTCTATTTCTATCCGAACTCTCTCTTCTCCATATGTGGTGACTTAATTGTCATCCATGCCAGTTGCTTATGTGTGGGAACCTCTTTCACCTGTCATGGCCTTCAGCAACGCTTTCTGCGACTCATTGGACTGACGCATCGGCATTCTCGATCCGGATCTCAACCAACGTACCTATCTCTTCTGGATTGATTTTGACAATTCCCTGAAAATATGTGCTGTTCTTCCCGCTCCAATCGGTTCTTCTGAGCACGTGTGTGTCAAGTGGACATCTTCTGGCTATTATCAAGACCACCCCAGCACCGTCGAGTTTGGCATTTTCATTCAAGCCGACTGAGGGTCTCAAGCAGCATCAAACTTCTAGACTGGTCTCCCCATCGCACTTTCTCAACATCACTCATCCTGGAATTCTTTTCAAAAGAATTTGCTGCTCTCATCTACAGATTATCCCTCTCAATCTTCCAGTTGTCGCACCCTTCCCTCCCGCATTGGTTTCTGAAGCTTGTTGGCGAGGCAGTTTGTCTGGAAAACAACTTGCCTTTGCTCATGGAAGAACCAACTGAGGTAATCTCAGTTCCTTCAGAAAGCTCGGAACAAGTGTGTTCTATCCTTCAGGAGAGCAGAAACAAATCTTCAAGCTCAAGTCTGAACTCCTCAACCTCTCTCCATCCTCCAAATCCTGGTGGCATCTAATCAAATCTGTTGGTGTATGTTCCCTCTCCATCCCCTCGCTTACCCAAATGGCACACTGCTGATACCGAACATGAACAGCTTGAATGCTAAATGTGTTTGCATCGAAATTTATTGTGTCCAAACCACATGCACTTCTCCTAACCCACCTTACCCACTCGCACCAACTGTCCTGGACATCTGTGTCCTTTTCCTCTTGACAAGGTGGAGAGCTTGCTTGTCAACCTCGACTCGATCCTCAACCGGTTCAGACGGCAATCAAGCCCACGTGTCCTAAAACCTGCTCTCTGTCTCTTGCTCACCTCTCCTGTTCTATTTCACCTCATCATTGCTCAGTCATCTCTCCGCTTGGAATCAGCAAACATTACTGCCCTGCATAAAAAGGTGCCAAAGAGATTCCCTGCATACAGACCATCCCTTCTCCCAATCATCCAAGGTTAATGGAATCCAATCATCGTTCAAACATTAGATCCTTCTCTTCTCCAATGGCCTGATTTTGCGATCATAATTTGGTCTCAGACAGGTCCACTCTCCCTGGATATGTGCTTCAGCTTCCCTAAAAAATGGATGGAGGTCCTCAATTCCGGAAATGAAATCAGAGCCGATCCCTAGAGAACGCGTCTTTTTGACATGGTCTGGACCTGCCTGCTCACCAAAACTCTGTCCTTTGGTATCCAAGGCCATCTCATCCATGGTCGCAGACTTCCTCTCTTGTCGAGTCAACTGTGCCTAATGGAGTTCTTTTCATCCCTTTCCTGTCCAGGCTGGAGTTCCTCAAGGCAGGCGTTCTGGCCTGTTATTTTCTGATTTTCCCATCAACAGTCTTCTGACTCTGCTTCTCGGAAAATTCTTTATCTCTTTGCTGATGCTCACCTCTGCCATAACATCTGTCAATCCTCAAGACCAGCAAGTAGCAGCTTATTTCTTCGCTCTCTGCAGACTGGGTAAAATCAACAAACTGGTCAACACGTGGAACATGTCTTTCAATCCGGATCAATCTCACACTCTCACATGTCTCTCAAAGGATGGTTTTGGCAACCCTCCCCCACTTTCTCACATCCGCTGGAAAAGTCCTTCTTTCAGCTTCTGGGTCTCACTATCTGCCATGATCTTCCTGGGAAAAACCACATTTCCAACCTGGCTTCCAAAGCCAGTCGCCGACTGGGATCCTCCGTCGTGCAAAGTCTTCCTTGGCCCACCTGAGCTCCTGACCAAATCCAAAACTTTCATCTGCAGCCTGATGGAGTATGATCTCCCTCTGGGCCTTGTGCTCCGCCTCCCACCTTTCTCGACTTCACGCTGTGGAAACCAAGGCTTTCGGATCAATTGGCATCTCTCGCGATGAGGCTGAGTGATTGGGCCTCCACTCTCACCGCAGGCAGGTCGTGGTCTTTCTGTCTTCTAAACTCTCCTCTCCGGTCTGCCCCCCCTGCTGTGTGAAGATTTGGCTCACATATTTCCCGCAGGGGCGCTCAAGGTGCCATAACCCCTACTGGTAAAACGGACAAAATACGAATCACTGCTCACCTTCACTCTTTCATTCTCTTTTTTTTCACCGCTTTGAATGAACTCCTCCTCTGTCATCCCATTCTTCCTCCAGGCCTTCAAAACAGCTGCTCACCACACCTCTTGTCGTCAGCCATCAAATCCTCGATCTTTTCTACCCGCGTTAATCCCCAAACCACCTCCTTCAAATCCCTGCTTTCCTTCCTGAAAGTCTGTAAGTCCTCTTGTCCCATGTTCACCATCATCCCTCTCCTCCCAGATATCCGAATGTTTTTTTGTCCCCACTGTTTTGTCCTTCCACTCCGCTCTTGTTCATGCCCTCGCTGTGCGTTGTGTGTTATGCATCTCATCACGAGCCTCAACAAGGTATAACAAAAACACACCTGGCTGCAGGGTGTAATCCTGAGGTTATATGTTCTGAAATTTTCTAGAGCACGCTTTTGCCTGGTGAGTTGTATAAAACTGAGGAGTAGTTTTGGGAACAGACAGAGCGGACAGACAGACACTATGGCTTTATAATACAGGTACGTACACTCAATTGGTTTTCCCCATTTTAGGCAATGTGGAATGAACGATAGCTTGTGTGTGACATTTCAGATTTATATGCATTTCATCTGAACATTTTTGCCTCCAAAGTCTTGCACGACTCGATAACATGATATTTTTGATTAAAACTCATAAAATTAGCATGCTCTGCTTGTTCTTCTTGCATGAATACCATATGCTTTAAATAGTGGGGCAACTTGCTAAATTAGCATAACAATTGTGCATTTGTGAGGAAAGCACAAATTTGGCACACTAGTAGCCTACATTTATGAACGATTTGGATATTGGCATCTCGAAATTCAGTCACTGATGGGTGTGGCAGCCATTTTCATGCATCAAAATTTTGAGATGGCCAATATCCAAATCTGTTCATAATATGTTAGGCTACCTAGTGTGCCCAATTTGGTGTTTCCTAAAAATCACATGTTATGCTAATCCCCACTATAAGAAAAATGCTTGTAATGGATACAGCATTTGTTGAAAATATTATAAAATTTATAATCCTTGTACATCAGGGGAGTTTTGTGTGGACCCCTGCTGCACTTTGCGCAAGCTCTAAGGTGAGATGCCCGCGTGAGCGGGAAGCGGCGAAGTGCTACATGAGTCAGCCTGACGGTTTGAAAGGATGAGCCATGTTTCCACACATACATCAGTGAGAGTCTGCTTCAAACAGTACGTCCGCATGCACTTACAAACTGGCCAGCAGATCCTGACTCTAACGACTAGCCTTTGTCATCAATCAAGGCATCCCATTGCATTGTTCAACCATTCCAACTCTGCATCCACTACTGTTGACCGACAGTAAACTCCTTGAGGAGTCTCTCCGATCAGGAGCCCTGAGCAGGCATCATCTTGAGGTGAGTTTTGGTGCAATAAACGTTGCAGGTGAAATGGTTTGGGTGGTTGGGGATGTGGGGATAGTACAAGATTGATAGGTAGATAAGAGTTTGAATGTATAATTAATTTGATAGCAAGCATCTGTTTGTAGATTGTCGTCATTTACATGGAATCTATGCTTGGGCCGTATGGTGCTTTTGTTGCATTAATTGATTATTACACTTCACACAAAGCATTGTGGTTTGAGATGCATGGCTTGTTCAGCGTGTGTGACGGATTATTCAAATCATTTTGGGAAAGCATGAGCAATTTTCAATTCTTTCTGTTTTGAATTTAAACAGCTTGTGGGCAAGTGTGACATCAAATAGGCTTTATGAACATGGCACTCTTCTAATCTCAAATTTTGAACATTTTACATTTGTCGAGAACGAAGAAAGCATGCAAAGTTTAATTCCTTCTCACGCCTGAAATTTTTGCTACAAAATCTTTCTTTCCAACCACAGACAAAGTGCAAAAATGAATGTTCCTCATGGAAGAATAGTTAGATGTTGCTTTCCCATCATATGTTTTTGCTGTGTAGGGGACCTCTGCCTCTTCCTCTCCCTCCGCCTGCTGCCCTCATTGTGGTCTCTCATCAATCTCGATGAAATGGTTTCGATTGTCCCAGAGTTTAAATATGGAGGATTCCACCTTTTCTGAAAAAAAAAATTTTCCTGTGAAACTGCGTAAAACTCGCCCTCATCATTTCAAGTTGACTAAAATGCTGTAACTGAGCAAAATAATTGCTGGTTTTCTACAGGTTGCAAATCTAGATACAAAGAGAGCGTTTGTCTTTGTGTGTGTGTCGCGGTTTTTCTCAGAGATGAGCATTGGTCTTCGTAAACTGTCAGAGTTTCATCAGCGATTGTGAGGAGTGTTTCAGGCAAACAATGTTTTTGAAACGTTTGAAAAAACGGTGGATTTTGGTTTGGGGGATTTTTTTTTAATTGCTCTATGTGTGAAGTGTTTTGTAAGCGAAATGAAACATAATATTAAATGAATCTCTGCCCATGTTTTTTTTGAAATGCTAACAGGATTGGAACATCACGGGAACACTGGTACCTGCGTACTTTTTGTCATAAAACAATGGATCTTGTAATCACATTGGGTGAAATAATCTGGACAAAACTGGACCAACCTGTTTAATGACCACGTCTGACAAATCAAATTATGCTTTTTTAATTTTTTTTCATCGTATCATTGTTATTTTTACGTGTGTGGTCTTTTTTTTCCATTTTCTGTTTGTGTTGTCATGTTAAATAGGGCCACTTTTTTTTGTGCAAGGTTGAGCCTCAGCTGGCATCCTGCTTGAAGCCAACTTTGAATGTGACTTGCCAGAGAGATCATGGCTGTCAGCGGACACTGGGAGTTTGATGATGAACCTCCTTTGAGACGATTGTTGAAAAGTAGATTGAGGTTGCGGAACGGTCTTTTGGGCGTGGGAGAGTGATTGAGGACATGAAGTATATTTTTTCATTGGTGATGTTCTGCGGGTCTTGCTCGTGCACTTCCATATTCTTGTAGCGCGTTCATTGACATAAATTATTACATAGCCGACCACACATTATAAGGAAATGCCCAACACACCTTACTTGCACAGTACACTACATTAACCAGCACGTCACGCCATTTGCTCTTTACTCGCTCCGAATCAAGATCAAGATGTTCAAATTCTTAAAACTTTTTTAAACGATTTTCAGTATGCCTGTGCCCCTCTCGCAAATTACTGAAGGTGTTTAAAGTGTATCCAGCCTGGCTGGGCTGCTTATATTTTTGGGTACTGTCACTCTGTCCGTACCATTCACCAATCTGGGGCCCTCTACTCAAAAATGACTGGATTGGCATTTTCTTTTCATATTTTCACATGTATACATTATCTCTGGCATGAAGACTCATCAAATGATTGGGACGGAGCCAAAAGTCAGTGAACATGATTCATTTCTGATTTCGCTTTTTTTTTGTTTTTTTAACGTGAGAGACATAGTACAGGATTGTCAGCAGTATATTCTGACAACATGCTTTCAGGACTTATTTATTTATAACACACTTTACCATCTCCCTCTCACACACAACTTTGAACGTATTTATTTTATTTTAATGCATCTACTGTCTTACCACGACAATACTGTACACACAACTTTGGATTATTTATTGATATATACGTTCATAACTGCTCATTTATACCTTGAGTAATTTCCTTCATATACACTTGAACATCTCACTTCCTACATGTTCATTTATTTTATTAAAAGTAAATCTACGTGCCATTTTTAAAGGTGTGGTTTGGGGTCTGCTTCAATGAGGCTTGCATGTTGTACCCTCGCCACCGAAGGTGAAGGAGGTTATGTTTTCACCCCTGCGCTCTGTTTGATGTGGCTGGACATCTCAACAAAGTTGCAGACGGATTCGATGAAATATTGGACAGGTTTGAATGTGTGACAAGGACGAAGTGATTAGATTTTGGTGAAGATCTGGATCGGGATCCGACTACTGAGAATTTTTAAAGTGATTCTTCACCATGTGATGAGATCGTGGCGGCCCAAAAACGATATAGTAACTCGGAAGCAATGATATCTAAAAAATGTATTAGGCCCGTAGTGTTTCGTGATCAGACTACTCGACGTGGCGAAGGTAATGCCGCTCTACAACCGAGTGCCCTTCTAGTTTTCAACTGTTTCAATACAATTCACTCCAAAATAGTGGCAGGAATGTATTATCAATATGCTCCCGTACGTACGCTCTGATCAGTATAGAATCAAACATGGCTGAGTCAATCTCCAACAAAATTACATTCATGCCTCAGCGTTACCCAGGGTAGGTCATGGGCACAAAATAATCTCCTTTAGACCGGGAGCCGCAGGGGTCAGGGTAGCTGGAGAAGCTAACAAATTTTCTCATGTTATAGTAACTCTCTATATTCCATCCTACTCACAGAAATGGACATTGCCGTTTGCGCATGGTGGGTGTGGTCTAGGGGCCATTAATGTAATCAAATATTGACTAGATCAGCTCCATTACTAACAAACTAAAACCATCAAAATATACAGTAGCATGTTCTCATATATATATGATCAATGCGACAGACAATTTTTAGTGGTGGGGTACCCGCCCAGAATCGCAAAAACTGGTACCCAAATTACGCTATAAAAGATCAGCTTGTGAGCTAAACAACTTTGAACCAGTCTAAATTGTTCAGCCAGCCCAACTGCATCAGAAATCACCACTGCAGACATTTTCAGTGGTGGGGACGTGCCCAGACGCCCCAAAATGGCGCCACCCACTGTAAGCTGACTGTAAATTCAGCCATGACTAAACAAACTTGAAACATCTCAAATTATTCAGCAAGCCCACTGCTCAGAAATCACGAATCACCACTGCCCAGACATTTTTCAGTGGTGGGGCACGTTCGCCAACGCCCATGGCCACACCCTGATAGCTGTCCGAGGTCAGCTAATGAGCCTACTTAAAATCAGGTAGAAAAGAAATATCAAGTAGAAAAAGAACATTAAGCGTATTAAATATTGCTTAATTTCTATGCAATAAGTTGTGCTAAACAGTCCAATCTTAGGATATCGAGAGCACACAGCAATGGTGAATACATGGAGGTCCATCCATATGGGATAAGAGCTTTTCTGAACTTATGATCATTTGAGTATATGGTTTTAAGTGAATAAATGAAACATTCATGAGAAGATAAAGAAAAGATGAACATTTCTTATCAGTCATATCAATTATTCAGTGTCAATCAAGGTTTCAATCATTTTGATCGAATCAGAGTCCTCACTCCATGGTTCATCAATTGAATCACTATAGTTCAGAAGATCCTTATCAATTCCAGATTATAGATCGTTTCATCACTGTCACTGTGATCTTGTTCCGTGCATCTGTGTTGTCGTAGTGCAAAGAGCTAATGAGCTGCAGGCCTCAACACCAATAGGTTGCGTCTGCGTCGCTTGTTTGTGAACATCCATAATTTGTGGGGGAAAACCATCACAGGGTCTGCATGTGCATGGGTACAGCGTCGTGACATACTGAGCTCGGCGATCTTCTATTCCAGGGATTCGGGAGTCGCGCGCATCAGTGCGCAGTCAACCGTTTAGATGTTTGCGAGTGATTCTCTGAATGCAATAAAGGGATGGTTAGTGCCATGAGAATTAATGAATTTTATTCAATACACGGAATTGAATTTTCTATCCCTCTAATTACGCTGATAAGTTTGGCACGTCATATCCAACAGTTTTTGTATCGTGCTATCATCAACATCTTTGGTTTTGCTTGTGGCGTACATCTGGCAGAACGAACTCCGAAGCAACATCAACACAACTACCTGTCAAGCTATAAGTTTCCATGCCGATGAACAGATCAACGAATTGGCCATCTCTTTTTCTCATTGATTCGAGGGTTTCTTTGCCTTCTGGAAAAAGAATTATTGCCTGAGAAAATCATTACCAAAAGAGGAATCTAGGAATCTTATTCAACAGGAGCATGAAGCGTGTATATTTCCAATCTATGGATTATGCTAGCAGATGACATGCCTAACCAATGCTGAAATGGATTTTTATTTCAAATTGATCTTTTACACAATCCAGTTTTCCCTCATACAGCAGACTTCAATTTGAAATCTTTGCTGAGGCCATTTTTTTTGCTTACCTGTATGAGCCCGTGAAGTCACATCCACGTTAAAGGAATATCGGGAAGACCCTGGAGTCCTGCTGATGTGTTGCTTCAGGATGGCTGTGATATTCGATTATTGATGTATCGCTGGTGGTTTCCATAACCGCAATCCTGATGATAGTATCCATGGCCCTAGAGCTCTGGTCGCTGGCCGTCCAATCGCACCTAGGAGATTACCCAATACATCTGTGTCGATGCCTCACGATGATGTGGCTGGCGTTATGTTAGCAACATGGAGGCGAATGAGGGTATTGCTCTTCATGGTCCCTTGGAGTGTGCCTGGATTGAGACAGATATCGTTCGGTTGTTAGTTTATCAGATATTACTGGAAACCCGCCACCATAGAGAAACAACTAATGTTTTCCCCTTGTAGATACTCGCAGTAATGGTCTTCTTCCATTCTGAGGAGAAATTTTCCAAGTTATTTTTGAACACTGCCATTGTCAAGCAGCTTTTGCCACTTCGAACGGATTTTCTGGTCAGCGTCCTGTATGAGTATACTGCAAGGTTGATCAGCTCCTCTCAGTTTTCTCTACGCGTCCTTGATGGAGTTTTCAATAATACTTGTGAGGTAGACCTGGACTTCGGTCGCCCTCCCTTTGCAACGACAGATAGAATTGTTCGGGCAATTGCGATGCATAAGAGCGCCCATCGTCTGCTGTTGGGAGAAACGAATCAGAAGTATACACCATACATAACTGGGCATAGTCATATGTGGTCGGGCTTCAAATGATTGGCTTGTCTGATCGCTCAAGCTTCCTCAACAAGCGCGCTTTCTCGTTTTAACTGTGATCCATCGCAGTGTGCTATGTGAAGGGGATATTTGATGATTGGGAAGGTGAGGACATTTGAACGGGTCAAAACCGTGCCTTTTCTGCAATCTAATCCACTATCATGCTCAACATCCGAGACTCTGCATTCGTAATGGCTTTCTGCTGGCGGTAGTTTGGGTTTTTCTGTCTTCACATTTTCAGCTGCAAAGTTCTGCACTTGTGCGCTACACTGGCTGGGGAAACGGTCGCTATTACCTCCCCATCTCTTCTCGAACTTTTGCCCTGGCATCCTGGCTCGCCTTGATAGCGTTGTCAGTAATATTCCTCATAGCTTTAGATGCTGCATGTCAGTTTGCGACATTCACCAAGGAGGCTGGAGCTTCAACTAATGAAAGGATGCAGGATGCATCGATATTTCAACTTGAGAAGCATATGGTCATTGGTTTCTTTATCCCTGGAGGGTCGGCATTAGATAGCTGCATGTTTCCCCAAGGTTCAATTCCTGCAAATGTTTTAATTCCTGTGACGCATAAGCCCTCTGTGTCAATGGTCGTACCAAGCGCATCGCGCTTCCTGAATTACGCGAAGAACATCTTTCATGCCCCGATCAGAGTCAGATTGACAGACTGTTAAGGGAGAATAACAGCAGATCTACTTAATCTTCTTTGGTTTCGCTATGGAATAGCAAACGTTTTCAAGGCCGCACAATCTAGTGGTCAGCCGTTGTAATTTCTGAAGGAAGTGTTCCCCATCTGGCATAGTGTGGGCGATGATACACAAAGAAAAATCCAGTACTGATGGAAAGACATTAATGTACTCCAATGACGTCATTATTCTTAACACACCTTGCATCTCTGTGAGAGGTTATGAGGAAGATGTAATTCCCAGAACTGTGCTGTTGGTCATGGTCACCATAAGAATTGTGGAAGAATACTTCATACTTCTGAAGATGTTTAAGATGATTGGCGTCTCAATGTGTGCAGCTTCCATCAGGTTTTGGATCAGAAAGGACTCTTTCATCATGCATGAAATTCTCACGTTCTCTTAAGACGAAGTAGAACAAAGCATCGTCATTTCTTCTCCAAAACATTTGCAAGAGTTCATGATGGGTAATCTGTTGTGTAAAATTGCCTTTTAGAACCCATGACCTTCAGCAAGTCTTCGCTTCAGTCAGAAGATACTAGCTTCGCTTTCATTTATAGGTTCCCAGTGCATAGAAAGCCAATATCAAATGGAAAATTGCCAGCATTATCACAATTGTTAAACAAGGCTTTCAATTTCTTGTATAGATATTGCTGTTCAAAGCTACGCAAGTCATAGGTTACGACGCATTACTCTGCCTGTTGCATTGCAACTCTCAATGTACGGACTATCGCTCCCTACAACATCATTGTTGTTGGTGATCTCAATAGGACCATGTAGCAAATGCGTTGTAGAGCATGATGGTCATTCATATATTTATGATGAATCCAGAGTGTAGTGGAGTGCCATTATGGTACTCCAAAACCAATATAGGTCTAGGAGTTTCAGCTGAATTTTATTTCTCGGCTGTTGTGTTGTGGCGCAAACAATTTGGCTGTCTCGAGGTTCTAAATGGCAGGATTTCACGCTCAGCCCCCACAAATTTCCGTCTGTTTCTTCCTCTCGGAAGTCGGTCATATTGCATTTGGACCGCAATTGCATCTGGCAGACATTCTGGTAGTGTGGCACAGTTGTATGCAGCGCGTTGCTTTGCCATCTAACGTCTCTACACTTGGCATCATTATTATCCCAGACAGAGGCAGTGGCTAGATTTGGATCCAACTGAATGCCATCTGGTGCACTGCGGTCATTGATTACACAGAATACGCAAATTCAGTCTCCAAACCTTTGGTTTCACTGTACTGATGCGTGCCACCCTGTTCAAAATTTGCAATGACAGCTTGGATCCTGTCAGTGAAGCAAAACAAGGCCATGGCTGTGTGCTTCCATGGTTTGACAGTCCGCGTGTAACATTGAAAATTGCATCTGATGCCATTGAAGTCGCCTTGCGGTCAAGGCTATCCATATGCGCTCCACGGAAGCTGTGTTTGCTACCAAGAAAGACTCCTGAAGAACAGGTCTAACTGTTTGGAATGTCTGGGAATGTTCCTTTAGATTCTGTACTGTATGCGTTTGGTGTCCTAGTTTTTGGAAGTGTCATGATCTGGGATGAAGATGCAGAGCTGCCCATCGCAACTTGTCATTCTGTTCATGTTTTTGATTCATTATGGAGTCGAGCATTGCATCATCTTCCGGACTAATGAACTGAAAACAAAATTACCTTTCGTGTGTCTGCAAGCTTCACTCTCATGCGATCTCCAGAATAATCTTTGATCTCCTTTGCAAATTCTGGCTAAGTAGGATTCAACTTCTTCTGAATCTCCTCGATGCTTGTATACTCTCTTTGTAGATGTCAAGTAAGGCAGACCAACACTGCCGTTGTTTTCAATACCTCACTCTGAATGTACGCACACAAAGAGGCAAAGGCACTCTTATGGCAAGCTTGTGGTAGGCTTCGGATCAAGCACTCTATTTGAACCTTTTTTTCAAGGCTGTCGGTTTCCAAAAGGAATTTGAGCGGCAATTTCTGTGATACCCATGCATCTGCAGCGATCAGATCAACACCAGTCTAAACAAGACTTTGAGACGCTCGTTTTTGAGAACTTCCAGCGATGCGATTTGTTCACACCACTCATTGTTCTAATATATGCTTGGCTCTTCTTTTGCCCTTTATCTTTTTTCGGCCCATCCACAGAATAAGCATTTTTCTTTCAGATCATCATCTTTTGGAGACACTGCAGGTTCTGTTTGAATTTTTGGTTTTTTGCAGGGGTGCATCATCGATGTTTGAGCGTTTCTTGGGCACTTACGGCAGTGTAGTTTTTTATGACAAGAAGGGTGATAGCGATGAGTTGAATTCCTGATTGCTTTGTGATATCCTTTTAGTGATGTCGGAGTACTTATCTGATTCTGAGTTTTGCGTGAAGGTAGCAGCATTCTTACTGTGCTCCATGTATGTGTTGAATGCCTTGCTGCTGTCTTCGTCCGTAGCTTTTGGCAGATGTAGCAACATAGGGTACTGGAACAATCGATTTCCTGAAATGAGAGACACCTTAATTAGCTAGAGAGATATCTGAATTGTGTTGCCATAACACATTGTCAACTCCCCTAGCTCTAAGTCGAATGATAGTATGTACTTTCATTGCTCTCGACTTGTCATTTGCTCTTCTATTCCAAAGGTTTCAAAACGCTATGCTATGACCTTTTACGGTACTGATTGTAGGAATACTGGTGATGGAACACAGAATGAGTGAAATAACCTGTTTAGTTTTCTAGCGAAGTGTTATGTGAAAATAGTTTATTAGGCGCAAAATAAAACCATTTTGGTAGCATTACACTGTTGTACTAAAATTAAGAAGACGGATAATGAATACTTTTTGGTGCCACTAGATTCCTGGGCTGTGCTACCAAATACTGACTTATCAGTTTCTTGGTGATGGTGTATTCTTCCATTCATTAAGAAAATAAAGTAGAAAACTAACCATAGATGGGGACTGTGCTTCTTGAATTGAGGTGTCCTCTCTGACACTGTCACTCCTAATTGCTTACTTGTAATTTTCTGCATCCATTTGTAGGCAGTAATCAAACAGCTGAAAAAAATACACTTATACAGTTTCTTTCATGCGTATTTGTAGGGATCAAATCATAAAAGCGCCACTTTTCTACAAGGTAAATCTGCACTACTTTAAGTAACAGTGGAAAAAAATGAACAAATCAATCTAATACAGCAGTCATTATTAGTTCTAGAGCTGTTTTTATCAATCATCCTCTTCTCAATGCCTACATTGATTTTAAGATAACACCCCAATTACATATATTGCTTTGCCCATGACCATGGCCAGTCGACTGCTATCCGTCGTGAAGGGGTTTAAAGCATCTGGAAGGAGTACCCACCATTGAAAATGTCTGACAGTACTGGTTTCTGATATTGTGGCATTGCTGAACGATTTGGGGTGATTTTATTTAGTTAGCTCATGAGCGATCTAGGTCAGCTTACAGGGTGTGGCCATTTTCGGGGCGTCTGGCGCACGTGCCCCACCACTGAAAATGTCTGGCAGTGGTGATTTCTGATGCCAGTGGGCTGTGCTGAACAATTTGAGACTGGTTTCAAGTTGTTAGCTCACTAAGCTGATCTAGCGAATTTTGGGGTACCAGTTTTTGGCGTCTGGCGGGGGTACCCACCACTAAAATGTCTGTCGTTGATCATTAATATATATGAGAACATGCTACTTATATTTTGATGGGTTTTAGTTTGTTAGGTAATGGAGCGATCTAGCTCAATTTTTGAGTACATTGTAATGGCCTCCTAGACCACACCCACCAGTGGCGCAACGGCAGATGTCCATTTCTGTGAGTAGGGATGAATATAGAGTATTACTAACAGAGAAAATTTGTTTGCTTTCCAGCTACCCTGACCCCTGCGGGCTAACGGTCCATCTCCCCAATCAAAAAATGAGCAACTTGCAATTTTCGTCTGTAGATGGAGAATAGCGCAAATGAGTGACCAACTGACCCCTGCGGAGGAAGCAGGTATGACATTATCGTCTCATTCCTTCACGTGGAGAAAAGCAGCAGCTTGAGCAGGAAGGGGTATTGACACCATGTTTCACTGCTGTGACGGTATTACTCGTGTAATAAATACTATAGTTGATTTTTCCAGTCAAAGAAAGACAAAAAAAGGACACACACACACACACACACACAAACACAACACAACACACACAACAACTTCTCACAAGGTTTTCAGATGGTTTCGATAAAAGGGATACATTTTACAACATCTGGTGGAAAGCTTTTTATCAAGAGTGAGGAAGATAATTTTTAGCTCAGACTACACTCAACACGTTGATTTTGCAGTTTAATTTTGCAATGTCGCATTGATTTTGCATTTTCTTGTAGCATTGTGTGAATGCAGTCAGGTACATTGCATATACAGTAGAAAATTTGCAGTTTTCCTTCATTATCATCCCAAATGGTATTGTCGTTTCCTGTTGCTGCCAAAGGTCGCGGCTGGTGCCTCTTCTTTTGAAAACCCAGATTTAAGTCATCCTTTGAACAATCGCTGCTCTCTTTGCCAAATACCAGATCGCAATTCATAAAGAACTGCCAGTGAGTGCTCCCACAAACAGTAGGTGCTTCTGATATCTGCAGACTGGCATTTTAAATTTGATTTGTCTGACACAGACACAGACACAGACACAACACAGACACAGACACAGACACAGACACAGAACGTGAGAGAGAACGACAACGAATGAGAGAGTGCCCATTTAAAAAGAAAGCCATTCAGATCCGTCCACAAGACCAATTATAATATTGTGCCGTACTGGCCATCATAATTTAATGTGCACCGCAATTACCATTCGCACACTTCGACAAAGTTGTCTAATCATAAGTAACCATAAGCACTTAACATATAAATTACCGATATATTGACTTTGTACCTTGAATGTGGATTCTGTCAAAGTTCCTCTGTGCTGTTTACTGTGTGTTTGTTTGTCTGACACAGAACTTGAACGCCTTTCTTTAAGAAACAAATGTTCAAAGTAAAATTTGAAGTCTCCTTGTGTACTGTTTGAGAGTTATAATCTTTCAGATGCTTTGTTCTTGTACACAAAACATGATGATGATGTAATCTTGCCAGCAAACCAACTGAATTTATTGGACCCGTAGCAATTTATAGGCTAGCTGCATGTCATTGTTTTCAAGGTTAGTGTTGGCTCAACAGTTAAGGTGGCTGGCTTAAGATCCTCGGGTCTTGAGTTCAAGCCTCTGCCAGGCTGTTGAATTAACACCAGGTAAGGTTGACTCAGTCTGTCATCTTTCCCGAGGTCGGCAAAATAAGTACCAGCAATGAGTGGACAGCTGTGCCCTCAAAAAATTATTCAGCCAAGCAGCCACAAGCTGCATACAAATATATAATAAATCCCTTTACACACAACAGCACATTCCTTGAAAAGTATTTTATTGCAGATTTTTATTTTTACACTGAATGCCTCCTTTGTGGGTGGGGAGGGGGTGGGGAGGTCCTACTCCCTACTCTCTCCTATTTTTATTTACCCCCCCCCCACAATAACCTAACCTTATACTTGCATGCTGCTGCTTTTTTTCCACAGCTCTCTCTGTTCATTCATCCTGCTTGGTCTTAACTGTTTTCCACTATCAGTTCATACTTCATCACCTTGCCTCATCTATGAGCTCAAATCTTGTAAGAAAAGAAAATGGAAAAAGCAAGTGTATGAAATCTCTTTCTACCATAATGTAATGTATTTCCACGACAATGTACTTGGCACGAGCTTCGTCTTCGTTCGATGCAGGGCGTTGCTTTGCCATTTGGTTTAGTTACGGCCAAATTTTTTTTTTCACTTATGATTGTTGCTGTACAGGGTTCTGTATGCTGTGAGTTTAGTGGTACAATTTTATATTGTTCGAGTTTATCCACAATGTACTATATGTGCTGTGTATCCATAGGTGTATTTATAAATATGTCTAAATATTTTGCAAACACAACCATGCTAAATCATAGTATGTACTTTTTAGAATTTAACCCACTGTCAATCAGGATTTTACTTTCAAATGACATCTATAAATTGTAGTTATCTTTTTTCTCGGGAGCCTTTACTGAGAGGATGGAAAACGAGTAAGTCGTCCTTAGTGTGAGTAGATTTAATTGTTTGTCTGTGGAAGGTGATATTTTATTGACTTTTCGTTTTGTTTTATCATCTTTTGCATGTTCTCAATGTTGCACTGGATGTTTCACCAGTTTCACAAGGTTCCTCTGTGACTCTCCCTTGAGGTAAGAAAGTGAGAAAACAGTAACTTTGAAGGGCACAAGTTTGGCCCAAAGAGCACCTTTCCTTCCAGACACCAGTGTTTCCCTTGTGTATTATTGTTAGTGTTATTATTATTACTTAAATCTAAAGATTTCGTAAGTATATTGATGACTTCGTCCCTCTGTTTGTATGTTTTTGTTTGTTTGTGTGTGTGTGTTTGTGTGTTTGTAGCACGATGACTCGAACAGAAGAAGCTACCAATGTCAAATTACACACGTGATTCAGGAGGGTGATGGCTAGCGCTTGATTAGATTTTTGGTCAAAATCGTCAAAGGTCAAGTCACAGTGAGGTCAACATAATTCCATAAATTAATGTGGAGAAATGGAGTATTTTGCTTCGGTCGACGTTACAAGTTCGTTTTAACTTCGATTTTAATTTTTCTTCGTTTTTTGCGATCCGCTTAGGACGCTTGAAACTCGTTGTCGAAATTCTGGTAAAAATCGGTGTTTTGGAGACTTTTAAGATTGTTAAAAAATATTTCACCGCCGCGTCACGCTCGTACTGGTGCAGCGCGCTCGAGCAGAGGCGTCGTTGAGTCACGTAAAGGTTTTGCGTGTGCGCTGACGGTGTTTTCGATAAAGATGGTGTTTTAAAGTCATTTTTATCCCAATAAAGGTTATCGTCGCATGCCTGACTCGCTAAGCCGTCGGATTATGTAAGATTGTTGGTGGATGGCGAACATTACGGTTTGGACTTTAATAAAAATATTGCGTGGAGAAATGGAGATTTTTGCTTCGTCGACGTTACGATTTTGATGTTTGGTACAAGAATCATCGTAGAAACTTTCTGGTTGCGTCGCTACCTTTCTAGACAGCTTTTATTAGACAAGGTCAGAGGTCAAGTTGACGATTTCGTAAGTACCAGTCTATGACTGCTTGTTTTTTTGTTGTTGTTCTAAAGGTTTCTGACAGTCAAATGATGTGAAATCCAACTTGTAATATGGCCTGCCAGGAAAAGTCATGGCTGACGGTGAGGTCGAAGATCAAGAGACGGAACCTATTCCAATGGCTGACCATGGAAATAGGTGGGCTAGTTTTGACAATAATTCTTGGAGTGACGGAATGAGACTGAATTTGCTGTATTGAAGGACATTGTTCATTTATCAAACGATATAATAATTTCCAGACCGACACAGAGTGACACGCATTGCTGTCTGTCTGGAAGGTGTGGTTGCTGTACAACAATGTTGAGCCATCTGAATAAATCGAAAAGGTTTTCCAGAGCAATGGAGAGTTGATAATTTAGAATGGAACAAGATGGGGCCCAACCCACTGTCGTTGGGGCATTCTAGCCTCCACTGGGGAGGGAACTTGAATATGCCATTGATAGCAACTGGCTGAACTGCGTGATTATTTTTAAAATAGGCACTGCACGTCCTTGAAGCTCACATGGATCAGGAGCAACAGTCACCCTTAGACTCTGGTTTTTTTAATGCCTTGAACAAACTTTGGTACATCACAGTGATGAAGGTTGTGGTCAGGTTTCATTGAAATGGTGGTGTGTAGTTTCAGAGAAGAGAGCAATGCCTATTTTGGGTGCTCAAAACCCCCTGTAGACCCCCATAATGAACGCAGTTTTGATCGGTCAATATACCTTCGTTCGCATAAATATGAAGCTTGTAGCCAAGTTTCATCAAAACTGTGTGTTTGTTTCAAGCGATAATGACAAGTATTTATGGACTTACTCACCAGCGACTGACTCACCTACGAACACTGCTCGTTTCATAACTCACCGAACTAAAGTGCAGTTGAGCTAATAATAACTAGACCAAAGTTGATGACGTGCCATCCAAATCCGATGCTTCACACCGAAGCAAGGTTGAAAGATGCAAAGTTCCATGAGAAATGGCCCCAATATCAGATTGAATTTTTAAAATTCCGTTTCGACTCCTGCGTACTTAAGTCCCCATCCCATGGGCATGAAAGGGGGATCAAATCCAAAAAATCGTTACGTATTTCAGCGTCCCAATATTTATTGCACATACAAAGTTTTCATAAAAAGGTTCAATGAAGGGCCAGAAATGATACCGTTCTTGCACATTCTTGATCATAACTACCAAGTTTGGTGATTTTCGCACAACACGTCAGAGGAGATGGCATGAGAGATGTACAGACAGACAGACAGCAGACGTTAGCCGGTTACAATATGTCCCCTTAAAATAAAAATAAAAAGTGTGGGATAATAATAATATTGCTCTGACCTGAAAGGATAATGATAAAAAAATCTTTCCTGACAAGGAACTTTACGCAAGAGGAGGCCATTATAACAGAAGTTATGGAATCCATCATTGAGCCCATCAAAGCCTGCGCTATTATGACAACTTGTACTTGTTTGTCCGTGCCTACATCCTTTTTAAATTCTTAGCGTTAAGCAAGGAAGCAGCATACACCATTTTTAAATTCTGCCATTATTTGATTGGGATTCGAACCACCGACTTCCCGACTCAAAGCAGAAGCTCTAATTATTACTCTAATTATTATTAATAATTAATTATTACAATTAGTCCGGTGATTGGAAGAAGTCATAAATATAGAAATGAAGTGCAGCCTTGTGTGCTGCAGGCACTGAGTTTGGAAGCAGAGCAGGATGTCAGACTGTGTCGAATGCCCAAGATATCTCCAAGGAGAGATGGTTCTGACTTCCTGTTTGAACGTTTTAAAGCCTTCAACCATTCCTAAGAGTGGGGATTAGCAGGTTTTGGAGTTTTTTTGCTTACCTAAAAGTAACTTTGATTTGGCTAAACTTCCTGCACTAATTTAGCCAAATTGCTCAGATTTTTAAAATCCAGCATACACCCTGCAATGTATATTATTGTCCTTTTATTTAACCCAGCAGCTGTCAAATCGATCTTTTCCCTTCAGTACTACTCTGCATTACATCTGAGTTTTAATGGGCTGTTTAAAAATGTATTTTCTAACCTTTCAGGAGGAGCATCGTGCAGATGGTCCAACGAGGGTTATGGCTCATTCCACGAGCAGTTCTGGCTTGATGGAAAACTGTGGCAGTTGGTGTGCGCACATCCTCCACGTTGCCTCTCTTCCGTCTATTTATACTATGATCCAGACTACGGCAACCGTCCCTCGTGTTTATTCTGCACTCAGGTGAAGGCTATCTTGAATAAACTTTTTCCCCCAAAATATCTTCTTTCTTTTTTTTTCTTTCTCATGTTCAATGCAAGCTCAGTTAAGCTCAAAGTATAGATGGGCAACATCAATTAGCTCCATTTTATGTTGCGGAGATCACACCGATGCTATGGAGAGGATGTTACCCTGTAATGGCAGAGATGCTGTGTGGAGGCAAAGATTGTGCTGAATGTATTCACTTTTTTTTTGTTTTTGTTGTTTTTCTGTAATAATCTACTGAACGAATAAGATACACTATCATCATTTCATTGCAATTCCTCTTTGCAACTCCTGTATGGTTATCGCATGCATGTTTCCAAAATTATCTTTGATAATTATTTATGCATCAAAATACATGGTGGTGATTGTGATAAATACATACAGGACCATTCATAATCCCTCCTCCAATTTTCTGCATGTATCAGTCCAATCCTTTCCCCCCTCCACTTTGCACACTTGATAAATAAATTGCCTCGTTCAAATTCCCAGGATTAGTAAAAATCCCCATAATAAAAACTTAAAACCTGTCTTCTTTGATTCTGTTTTCTTCCCACTATTGTTCACCTGTCCCTTGATTTGCCTTTTCCTTGACTGTTTTCATTTCATGTCACACTGTTTATCTCTTTTCCATTTTGTGTCAAGCTCTGCTCATGGTGGGATTTCTAATTATCTCAAGAGCTCCACCCTCATTCTTCTTGTTCTGTGCCAAACAAAGGTTTTTTTGTCCCTCTTGAACCCCTGGAATACTCTGGTTGCACCATTTCTTTCTTTTACACCTCTTAACACAGACCAACAATTAACCTCTGACCATGTTCTTGTGAGAGTCCATATGTCTTTTTTTGTCTGTGTATTTGCCCAGATAATATTATCGAGGACTGCCATTTGTTTCTCGCAAAAGATTGGTTTTCCATCCCTTGAACCCAATACAGACTCAGAAAAGTTTCCACACACCCTGCTCCCCCCTCATACACAGATTTATGCTGTCTTACTTCAGCTACCATATCCATCCTCTTGTCCCTGCTACACGAATCTGTAACAAGCAGTAGCGGTTAAGGAGCTTTCTTTCTCGTGAAATGCTATCCTTTGGAGGCAAACTAACGTTATTTCTCAAGGCTCATAATATTAAATTGTGTCCCCCAGGCCAGTGAGAAAACATATTGTGGCTTTAATCCTGAGGCTGAACATTCAAAATGTTTCCTTCCTCTGGTGCCTTTTTCATTTTGTATCTGGTGTTTACTACCCCTTCATTCCCTCCATATCAAAATCAATGGCCTCACAGCTGACTCTCAAGATGAGGCTGACTGTATTGTTCAGTATTTTCTGCCAAAGCTCGTGTACTCATATCCTTCCTTTCTATCCCCACCTTACCCCTTGTACCCACTACCTCCGAGACACCACATCCTTCTCAAAGATGTTTTGGCCATTCTTGCCTCTGCCTTGGCGACAGGTCAGAGGCACACACCCTTCCTGTTTTCTTAAGTCTCACTCGTCTACAATTGCTATCTCTGCTTCTCCAGATTTTATTTCATGATTTGCTGCCTCCATCTACTTCAAAGATAGTACACTATAAACAAGAAGGGTGCAAAAAACAGATCCTATCAACTCCTTCCAATTAGCTTACTTTCATTTACAATAAAGTTATGGAATCCATCATCACAGCTGTCAAACCTTTCATCTTGCAAACAGAGTGATATGTGATATCATTTTGGATTCCATCCTGACCATTCAACATTGTACATGCTGCGGATGCTTTGGAAAAAAAAACATATTTTCCTCTTTGCAAATGACTCCACATTATGCTGTGGGATACTGCATCTCACCAACAGGCTTGGAGCAGCTACTTCCCTCTCCACTAACTTGTAAAGCATCAGATGCAAGTCCGACACTTGGAATAAGGCATTCAGTCCAGGAAAGATGCACATTACCACGCTGCACTTTTTTTTGTATTTTTTTTTGTCATCGAGGCTCGTGGAAGAGCTAGTATACTGAACGGATCAAGACGTAACAGACAAAAACAGGAAACAAAACATGCATGCTTGGAGAAGGAAACTCGAAGGAGCAAAAACTGAAAATTCGGAGATACTTGGGTGGGGTTAACAAGTGCAGAAAAGAGCATGGTTTTGAATTGGGGACGATCTGAGATGGTAGCGAACAGCATTCTTGAATACCTCGAGGGAAGAGTGAGATTGAACAGGATTGTGGAAGTTGATTCCACAAGCAGGGGGAAAAAAGGAGTAAATGAGTGGAGATGCACTATTGATCATTTCATTGCAATTACTCATTGTGACTCTGTATGTTAATAGGCAAAGTCTGGAAGGATCATGAATAACTCACCTCTCCATTTATACATGATGAAAGCACTGAAGAGATTAATTTTCTTGAAACTACATTTCAAAACATCAGCCAGAACATCTCTTGTACATTCTTATATCCATGCTGGCTTCCAAGCCAGCTGCAGAGCATGCATCTCCAGTGTGCAAGTCCTCCTTTGGTAAATCTGAACATTTCATTGCCTAAAAGGCCATTGTCCATAACTCAATGGAGTGCTCAACTCATTGCAGACAGGCTTGTAGCCTCTGTTGTTTTCTGACCCTCCTTTTCTGGTCTTGCTTCCTCTGCTTCTGCACACCTCTGACTGGCACTTGGAAGTCATTCATCCAGATCTTCCAGATGCACCTTTTTCTTCCAAGGACCCCTTACTTGTGAAACACTTAAAATCCAGCATAACCTCTCTCTCTCTCTCTCTATCTCTCTCTCCACTCCTTTGTTCCTCTTCTCTCCCACTTGTGGAACAACATTCTCACCACCGCCTATTGTTGGCAGTACACCGCTATCACAAATCGTCCTTATTTCTTTCCATATTTCCTACTTGAGTAACACGCACCCTTCTTTGAGCAGGTGAATATTTCCTTCCTTTCTCTTTGTCCATTCCTTGCTTGTTGCACCGTTGTTGTACCACATCCACACGAAGTAATGCTGCCTCACACTTCGTTCTTCTTGCTCTACAATAACCCAGATTTTGCAAACAAAAGGAAAGACCCACAATTTCTTTTCAATCCCTGCCACTCATCTACCAGCCTCTTATATTGTTACGGATCTGGAAACCATATGCATTCAACATACAGATGTCAAAAAGTCAGTTATGTCGTTAAGTATGTGTGTAGTCAGATCCCCTTCCTTTTGTCTAGTGGGAGAATCAAAGGTGTGTGTTGCGATTTCTTTTAGTTAGGTTATTACATCTAACAACATTCCATCTGCATCCACCTTGGCCCATCACGATCCACCACCAACCAGCTGCTCTTCTCACACCCTGACGTGCCAAGGCAAGATCTCGCGGTTCCGGTTTCTTGGCTCCACGAACGTTGTAACTCTTTCACGCCGACCTTTTTGCAACGTTGATACTGTTACTCATCAAGTATGACCCGCTGTGGAGAGTGGCTGGGTTTCCCGGCAGGAGCCAAGGCCCGGCCCGGAAAGGTATGCCGTGGGACCCTGTCCAATCAAAGGCAGACAACGGGTGTTTCACCAAGCGGCCCTCCCCGCTGAGGAGGTCCATATATTCCCGAGCACTCTCTGAGAGAGGGGGGAGAGATTTTGGAGGGTTTTGCTGTCACGAAAGGCGTTTTTGCTGTATGAAGGTCATCCGCGGTGGCGAACGTGTCTCTGCTGGCCCTCTGCAAGGAAGGAAAGAGCGACCCGACCCCCTCCGTGGACCCACCACTCACCACCCGAGCTCCGCACCGAACCTCGCAGTCCACACTGTGATGGGGACCAAACCAGCGACCATTGTCAGGTGCCACAGCACGGAGTACCCTTTTCTCCGACGGCCAGGTACCCAACCGAACTCTGACCCCCAGCTTGTCTCTCTTCCTCGGCTTCGAGGGTCAATAAGAACTCTGGTTTCTTTCATTTGTGTGTGTGTCTGCGTGTGGGCCCGTCTTTAAGTAGAACTGAATAAGTGTTTTTGGACATTGTAAATACTTCTGCATATTCGCGTTAAGTTTGCTTTTGTGTCTTCATTTACTCCAAATAAAACTTGTTAGAAATGTTCCAGTTCGTTTCCGTCCTTCTTTGAATTGGTCAGCATGGTTCGGATCTGAGTTTAGGCGGGTTTTATATCCCGATAATCCGTTCATTCCAGCCGGCACGGCTTTGGCAGTTTCCGCTCGGCTGCACCCAACCGGAGTTGGTCGTCGGTAGTTGGAACTCTACCGCAGTCGTAGAGTGACCCGGTTCGAGCAAGATGTGCCGAGGCGTGGTTTCCCGTAGTCGATGCTTGATTTCATGTTTGTCATTGAGGATCTCCATCCATTGTTGGAGAGCAGAAGCACCATGTCAGGGTAGAGTGACTTGGTCTGAATCCAAATTGATGATCGGAAATCAAGCCATTTGAGAAGAGGAAGGATTTAAGTCTGAAGCGATGATGGATTCCAAACCTTGCTTATGATTGGGAGAAGGCTGATTGGTCTGTAGTTGCTGGGATCTGTTTTTGCACCTTTTTTATGCCAGGCAGTAATGTTTGCTGTTTCAGAGAATGCAGATGACCTTGAGCAAATGAGAGGGTGAATAGAACAGAGAGAGGGTGAGCAAGAGCAGCAGAACAGGTTTTTTTAGGACATGTAGGCTGATGCCGTCTGGACCTGTTGCAGAATCAGAGTTGAGGTTTTGACAGCAAGCTCTCTACCTTGCCAGGAGAAATGGAAAGAGTTCAGGAACAGTTGGATGTGACTGGGTTAGGTGGGTACAGAAAGCGATGGATTTGGGACACAAGATTTGGAAGCCAACACGGAATTTAGGCATTCTGCCTTTTCACGTGTATCATCAGCTGTGTGGCCATTTGAATTAAGGGAGGGGATGGAGGGGGGAACATACCCCAGAAACAGATTTGATTAGATGCCACCAGGATTTGGAGGATGGAGAGAGGTTTGAGAGTTCAGACTTGAACTTAGAAAGATGTTTTCTGGCTCTCCTGAAGGTAGATACACACTTGTTCCGAGCTTTATGGAAGGAACTGAGATTATCCTCAGTTGGGTTTGCTTTCCATGAGGAAAAGGCAAGTTGTTTCAGGACAACTGCCTCACCACAAGCTTCAGTGAACTATGGGTGGGAGGAAGGGAAGGACAACTGAAGCCGAGAGGGGATAAATTCTTGCATGAGGGAGAGCAAGTTTCTTTGAAAGAATTCCCAGGATGAGTTGATGTTGGAGGAAGTAGAGATAGGAGACCAGTCTAGAAGTTTGATGGCTGCTTGGAGACCACCCTGACAGTCAGCCTGAGTGAAATGCCAGACTTGAAGGCGCTGAGGTGGTTCTCTAATAACCGTCAGAG
>CM068953.1:95913850-95931624 GCA_035128595.1 Eptatretus atami
ACTCAAGATACCATGAAGGGGATTCATTAATACATTCACATTGATGAGAAGGCTCCTTGATATTGTATCTTGTCTGGTGCTCGTATACCTGCTGACAATGATAGTGATATTCTGATTGCAGAGGCCTGAGGTAAGGAAGCTAGGAAACATTGATAAAGAGAAAGGTTGAAACGCATGAAAACTTATTTGAACCAAAAAACAATAAAGCTGAAGACATGGAAGACACGGGGGGGAAAGAGGTGAAATGAAAATCAAAACGCAAAGAACAAGGTAAAGTGGGAGTACAGGTGCAGGGAACATCGCATTCCAACTGTTAGCCAAATCACTGAGCCAAGAGCAAGGTGGATCTGCAAGATATCCTCCAACTCCAGCTCCACAGTATCGCAACCGATGGTGACTTAGCGAAGACTGACAATCTAAAAGGTTTGAAGTATTGGTGAAAGAGACAGACACTGTCAGTGATCTACCATGCAATAACATAGTACTCATCATTCGGATGGAAATGCATGCGTTTTTACTGCATGAAAGACTCCAAACGATTTCTGAGAAATACACGAGAAACTGTTCAACATGATACTCGCTATGCTGACGTCATTTTCAGCACAGATATGTACAAGGAGATTCAGTTAAAGCAATGGAAGGAGGCGAGGGTACACAGAACGTGGCTGTTACAAGGTGAAAACACAAAGAGCCAGGTGACTGGAAATAGTTTTGCCGAATGACGACAACAAAACAATTTGTGCAAGTCATGTGTGAAGCTGTGGGCAATGGTTCCTCTGCGGAACGACTACAGGGCGAAAGGTCATTCTTTATTGTGAAAGAAAATAATACAGCTTCACATCTGAGGATAGGAAAAACACATTCAGGAACAGGTTGAAGTTTGAATGGACACCAGAAGAGGCTGACACAAGGATTAATATTGTACTGCCTGTTTGCAAAGAACATGGTTACAAGAAAATAAAAGTGAAAGTCCAGACATGATATATTATTTTTCATCACCTGCACTTGAAGAATTAAAGGTGTTGAATTTTTTGATACTGTACAGAAACAATAAGAAGCTAATCAAATAGGGAAATTGCACGAGTCTACAGACAGGAAAGCCGTGCAGCGCTTCTAGCTATACATGCATACAGTGATTGTGACACAAGTGCATTTAGTGGGAAAGGGAAAGTCAAACCCATCAAATTCTGGAGAAGATCCCAAAGTTTGTACCAGTTCTTTGCAAGATTAGGGAATTCTTGGAACATGCCACAGGAACCTGAACAATTGAGCTTGAAGAGTTCACGTGTGCAGTGTATGGCAAAAAAGGTTGTGAGAAGTGGACGATTTGAGACTATTCATGATCGGGGAATAGTGTGAAGACAAGCCCTGAACGCAGTGTGAAATGTTGACATGGGAATCTCGCCACTTGCAGGAAATGCTTGGAACAACACCTCAGAAGGGTAAATTATCAGATGCAGTATGGAAGAACTCCACATTTGCAACACCTGACATGCCTGCAGAATTGCAAGAACATGGATGGGACACACAGGAAACGATGAACATTATTATAAAGGAGAATTATTCCACAGCACGTCATTGGTGTCCTTCAGGAGGTGAGAGAAGCGACAGCGCAGATGGCGAGAATTTCCAAGTAGTGTTGTCGTTGAGAGTTTTCTAATTTTAAGAACATTTCTAAATTTTAATAAACATTTATGATTATGCAATGAGCTAGTTAACAATAGTATGTGTTAAAGGGAAATGGATAACCTCTATTTTGGTAACCAGTTTTGTATTCTATGTTAAAAACTTAGCGAGATATGTTCAATTTACTGATCTAGGTGCATGGTTCAATTTCGATAGATTGCCATGGAACGGCTCAATTTCATATGCTGTCTGCAAAATGAGTGTTTTTTTCTGGAAATTTGTTTTTACATTCAGTTAATCTTGGTGAACAATTTGGTACCAATGAAAAATTTGTCCTCGCTTCACTGGCACCGGCTTTGGACTTTCCTTGAAAGGAACTGAACATTAACAGTGGTAGAATGGCCCAGTTAAGTCTGCTTATTTGGCCTATCGGTGTTCTATGGGATTTTACTGGTTCCATTGACCGACTGGTTTTTAGATCCTCGTGGAGGATCTCTAAGTCTTACTCAGTTGTTGTTCTTCATCTTCTTCTTGTGGATTTTTTTGTTTCACAGCCTACAGTTTTCATCGAAACTTCCTGAAACTTGGCTATACATGTAAAATACCCTGCGCGACAGTAACCATCTCGATTTTGAAAATTCCTCCTAGAAAAAAGTTTGACGTCAAAATATCTCCGCTAATGGGATGCCTAAAATATTATCTCCGAAACTAGGCAAGGTTTTTGAATTCTGTTTGCGGAATCGAACAGGCATTAGCAGAGATGAATTACCGCACATATGATACATCACTATGACGTCATATCAATTTTTATGACGTCATTCCTATTTTTTGACATTTTTTGTTTCACAACCAGAGTTTTCATCGGATCTTCGTGAAACTTGCCTTGTATATGCAGAAAGCCCACGCGAGGCAGTAACTCTCCGATTTTGGAAATTCTTCCTAGAAAAAAAGTTGACGTCATAATATCGCCGCTAATGGAATTCGCCTATACCATTATCTCCGAACTAGGCAAGCTGTTTGAATTTTGTTTGCGTGAATCAACCGGGCATTAGCACAGATAATTTATCGCAAACCTGATACATCACAATGACGTCATATTCGTTTTTATGACGTCATCATTAAGAGGACGAGGATCTTCGCTCATTTGAGCTTGTTTTATTGGCATTTTCTACTGGTCACTTCACTTTCCATATTGAAACCAGTGGATTACTTATCCAATTTCTTGGGATTTTCGACTGACTTGGTTCAGAAATGGGTTACTTGGGTTTTTTTAAAAATATTTTGCTCATTACCTGCGCTCGCTCACAAACAGCAGGGATTTTCGACCTGACTTGGTTCAGAAAATGGGTTACTTGGGTTTTTTAAAATATTTTGCTCATTACTGCGCTCGCTCACAAACAGCAGAGTTAAGGCATAACGTATATGTCATACGTGTCTGCATTTTGTTAAAAGCGTACATAAAAACCCATTCAGCGGAGGAAATTTAAACTTTACAATGTTACATGACTTGTGATATCGCGGTCACTCCTTTGAGGTCAATATTGGCCAAATTTCTAAAATTGTCATTTTCATCCGATTTTTCTTCTGTTTTTTTTAAAATAGACAATGTCAAGGCTCGTATAAGAGCTAACACAGATAATGAATAAAAGGGGAGCAGGAGACAAGAGGGAAGGAGAGGGAAGCACAAACATTGAGGAATAGACACATGAGGAGATTCTGTAGAAGGGGGAGGGATGGGTGGGGTGCATGGGGTAAACAAGATGGCACTACCAGGGACTTTCAGGAAGGAAGCAGGGAATTTGAAGGAGGTGGGTTTGGGGTGGATGAACGGGGGTAAAAAAGATCGAGGTTTTGGATGGGGAAGATAGAGGTGGTGGTGACAGCTGTTTTTGAAGCCTGGAGGAAAGAATGGGATTGAAGAAGTGTGGAGTTTATTCCAAAGGTGGGGGAAAGAGGAATGAAAGAGTGAAGGTGAGCAGTGATTTGTGATTTGGTAGTTTTTCCAGAAGGGGGTTGGGGGGACCTTGAGCGCCCTGCGGAAATATGGGGGGGGGGCGAGATATATTCTCAGACAGAGCAGGGGGGCGAGGCTGGAAAAAGCAGAAAGACTCCGACTTTGCCTCTGGTGAGATAGTGAAAGACCCAAAGACTCAGCCTCATCGTGGGAGAATACCAATGCTCCTAAATGCCTTGGTTTCCACAGCGTGAAGTCAAGAAGTGAGAGGTGGGAGCACCAGCTCAGAGGGGAGCACAGTACTCCATCAGGTTGCGGTGAAAAGCTTTGTATGTGGTCAGGAGCTCAGGTGTGCCAAGGAAGGACTTTGCACGATAGAGGATGCTCAGTCGACGATTAGCTTTGGAGGCCAGCTTGGAAATGTGGCAGGAGTTGCTTCTACTTTAAAGATTATGACCTAATTATAGAGATTTTTTTACATTTTTCACCCCTAATTCGACGAAGGTTTTTGTCTGATTGGATCAAAATTGCCTCTCTCGATGGTCTAGAGCAGTGATTCTCAATCAGGGGTAAATTTACCTCCTAGAGGTAAAAATTTACATGGCAGGGGGTAAATATATCATACCTGAAAATTAAGTATTAATTCTGTAATACACTAAAACCTGGTCAGCCTGTTTTAGAAAAGTTATGGCTGGCATGGGCGTAGATCTGGCGGGGGGGGGGGGATGCATCTCCCCCCTTCATGTAGGATGGGAGGATGAACTATCTTTCATACCCCCTAATATTCCTTTGTTTGATAATAAAATCATATATTTCATTCAAAATTTATGATTTCTTTTCAAAAAAAAAAAATTGTTATTTTCAGATTTTAGCATGTCTAAAAAACGTACATACCTGGATTCATATGTACAATATGGCTTTGACTTCATTGTTGAAGATGGCATGGATAAGCCTCAGTGTTTGCTGTGCTCAAAAGTTCTTGAATTGGCTCATTGAAACCTTCAACACTAAAAGAGCACCTGGAACCTACACATCCTGTCCATGCATCTGATGACTGCCCTACCTTTGAGGCAGAGAGAGCTCGGTTTAGGGCTGCAGGAACACTGCCAAACATGGCTTCGTATCTCACAAGAAACCAATGCTTGCAGCTTCCTATCACGTAGCACAGCTAATAGCAAAGGCAAAGAAACTTCACGACATTGCTGAGAGGTTGATTAAACTTGTGCTTAGACATGGTTGAACATGTATGTGGGAAAGAAGCAAAACAGAAGATTCAAGACATTCCCCTTTCTAATGACACAATTCATCGACGTATTTTGTGAAATGTCTCAAGATATTTGTCAACAAGTTAATGAACAGATCAAATCGAGCCCAGTAAAATTTTTTGCAACTTGATGAATCCTGTGATGTTGCTAATTTTTTACAAACTGCTTGTTTTTGTCCGGTACATATGTGGAAAAGAACTGAAGGATGAATTTCTTCTTCTGTGAAACTCTCCAACAAACCACAAAGGCTGCTGACACAATGCAGAAAATAGAAGACTTCTTTGAAGGAGCAATCTCACATGGGACATAGTTGGTTCAAATTGTACTGATGGACCCCAGCCATGATGGGAGTTAGATCAGGCTTCACTGCACTTGTAAACAAAAGGCACCCATGTGCAACACGCATTGTGTTCTTCACAGATTGCTATAGCTGCGAAACCCTTCCTGAAAATCTGAAAATGGTTTTGCAGAAAGTTATTGAGGCTGTTGATTTCATTCGTGCCCGAGCACTGAATCACCGTTGTTCAACGCTTTTTCTGATGAGATGGGCTCTGAGCATTCAATTATTTTGCTTCATACTGAGGTGAGGTGGCTCTCACGTGGACTTGTTCTTAACCGAGTGTTTGAGTCCGTACTGAGGTAGAGATTTTTCTTCGTGACCGTGATTCAAAGCTGTGGGAAAAGTTTGCTGATTCAAAGTTCATCGCCTTTTAGGGTACCTCTGAGATATATTTACCCATCTTAACCAAGTCAACAAACAACTCCAGGGAAAATCAGTAACCATCGTTGAAGCAGGTGAAAAGATGAAAGCATTGCAGACAAAGCTGGATTTATGCAGACAAAGGCACGAAGAGTTCATCAAAAATTTTTTGCAAGTTTTCCAAACTTGGATGAGGCCGTTGGAGAAGAACTGGTGCGTTACCTGAAATAAATGAAGACATCACAGCACATTTGAACATCTTGAAGCATCACTTCACTGGCTACTTTCCAGAAGACATGATACCTACAGAACATGGATATTAACACGTTTTACCACTGGCTGTCAAGAAATGAGAGATGACAACCAGCAAGAGGAGCTTATTGATCTTCAGTCCTCTGCTAGTCTTAAGGAAGAATTTGATAGAGTTGGTGTTGATTTCTGGATGAAATCAGATTCATTCCCACTTCTTACTCAGCGAGCCTTCAAAGTGCTTGTTCCTTTGTCACCACATATCTATGTGAATGAGGTTTCTCTACTTTAGTAGCAATGAAGACAAGGCAAGGAACCGCCTGAAAGCCGATGACGACATGAGGGTAGCGTTGTCATCAACAGCTCCTCCAATAATAAACTGGTTGACTTAATGAATCAGCAGAGTTCCACTGATAATGCTTCTTGTATTTTTGTTGATCTTGTTTGATATAAGTGGACTGTATTTATTTTTTTTTCCTTTATCAAAGTTTTATTTTGTGCAATACCTTAATAATAAAGTTTGTTCATCTTCTTTTTTCTGTGCCTCTATGTCGGCTATGCATTTTTTTGCATGGGTAAGGGGGTAAATGGCGAAATACATCAGCGAGGGGGTAAATGACAGAGGAAGGGTTGAGAATCACTAGCCTAGAGGAAGGCACATTTACGTTTATTTTACATCATACTCCTCCGGGTTTAAAGGGCAAAGTTAAATGGTGATTTGAGAAAAGTAGTTTTTTGTCATCGCTACTTTTTCCAATTTTGCCAATCTCAAAAACCACTCAGCCTTCCAAGATGTTCTTGCATCACAATAGTGTACCTGCACTGAAGTTGTGCACCTGATATTTGATTGGTGGGTGTCCTTTCTTTTTTTTCTACTTTTTTTACTTTTCTAAATCTACTTTTTTGGATTGTGACCTAATTTTTTTTTTTATCACAACTTGAATAATTTTCCTCGATTTTGATGATGTTGAGTTTTATGGATAGATTGTATATGGGGAAACATTTTCTTAATTTATACCTATACTAAACATTTAAGGCCAAGGTCATATTGTTGTGGTGCCGGGTTCAGTGGCGAGGACGACCGCTAAACGGAGCAGTTGGGCCGTCTCCCACCGAACCGGAATGAAAGGTCATCACCCGGATACTCCAGAGTCGACGGGTTGCTTAAAACCGTGGTCGCCAATATTTCGACGGCGTGAGGTAGGGTCCACTTGTCTATTCAATTTACCTAAGTATCACGCCGTCTAGCTACCGGGAAGCCACACCCTTGGCCGGCTTTGTCCGAACGAGTCGCTGTTACGACTCGGATCCGGACATAACCGAGCGGAATTACAAAGCTGTGCTGGTCCAAATAACAATTTACGGCACAATCGGCTCTCCCTAATTCTCAAGCCCGACCATACCGGGCAATGAAAGAAAGCACAACAATGACTGGAACATTTAACACGGGGTTTATTTATAATAGGGAGGGAGAACGGAGCAGAGTTATCACGACTATAATATGCAGGCAATGTACAGTGAGCAAAAGCACTTAAACAATTCTACTTAAAGACGGGCCACAGACAGACACACACACACCCAAAAAGAATGGGCCGGTTGGCCTTTATTCGACCTTCAGCTCGGAGGGAAGGCGAGCTGAGTGTCAGAGTCTGGTCGGATACCTGGCCGCCTCGTGCGGTTTGGCCGAGACGAGCGAACCAGGATGAGACCAGCCACATCGAGCGACCACCAAGCACAGGACCATGAACCACCGAAAAGAAGACCACCGAAAGAACCCCGAACCAGACACTCCAACAACGAAGCGAGGACCCCGGAGACAGCTTGCGATCTTCCTTATCCCTCCTCTCGTGCGGGGGGGGGGGGGGGAGGGATCTGCTCTGAGCCGATGAGCCTCCGGGGTTGGATGAGGGGTTGTCGGGCGATCAGTGGCCTCCCTCATTGGACGGGAGGAACATTCCACCTTGCGGGGGCGGAGCCGGCACTGAGGTGATGAGCCTCCCTGGCCTCCTGATTGGTTCGGTGGGGGAATATGGTGGCCATCCGTGATTGGAGGAGGTCCGGTGGGAGGGGGAAACAACCACCCTCCCCCGTGCGTGTCTGAGAACCCAGACGGGACAACCAGGGGAGCACCCTATTCTCCATCGACCCTTGTAGCGGGGCGGGGTGATCTCGGGTCGGCTGTCGTGCCGGCCGCTGTCGATTGGACGAGCTCACGGTGGACGGAGGGAACCTCACCCCTGTACGTGACACGTTGCACGTGGGCGATGGATTGCAATGGTGCGAGAACGAAGGGTTTGTGGTTTGGGAGGAAGATTTAAAGATGTAGAAAAAAATTTAGCTAGAAAGAAACCCGCAGCGCACGGACACTTATCAACCCATTAAACATAGGGGAGGGTTCAAACTATAAACACATACTTATCGAAATAACTGAACTGCGGGGACTCTGGCTGTTGTGTGCAAATGGCTGCCAGATTCGTAGCAATATGGCAGTCCGAAAAAAAAAATGGCCATCATTTTATCATGGGTGCCGGGGAGGCTTACCATTGGTGATCGCAGATATCTAAGTTTGCTGTGGTCTTGTTGGAGCGAGGGAGTCTTGTCGTGGTCTTGTCGTACACTTTGCTTTGTTCCGAATGCAGATGTGTTGCCCTCTTGTGGTGATTGCTGCTTTATCAGCACGTGCGTTAAAAAGTGTGCCGATAAATCACGTGATCATATAACACCTACATTTCGAGGAAGTTTTTGATTTTCCAGAACAAATTGAAAACCATTTGTCCAAAGATTGAATGATTGAAATCTGCTTTGTGCCCTTATTTAATTTTTTTTTCTTTTGAAAGTAAATTGGTAAATTGAAACTTGTTGGGTTCCTATCAACTCTCAACCCTGTAGAACTAAAAGTGTATGGGTGGAAATACGTATCAATTTGAACGACTTCTGCACTGAATGTTTAAATTTTTCTATATAAATGTCTATACCTGTGATTTTAAATATCTGAGCTTGTGTACATGTTGAGGATTAAGGGTTTGCATTGCATATTGGTTTGTTGTTGTTGATATCACAGTATAATCCATCCATCCATTGGGACCATACTCTGTGCAGACCGTTGGTGCTGCCTTAGCAGTCTCCTTGGCTATCGGGCACAATCCCGGACGGGTCGCCACTCCGACACAGTATACCAGCATGCTGGCACTCATTTTGCTGACCTCGGAAGGATGACAGGTCGAGTTAACCCCACCTGGTATTAATTCAACAGCTGTGCGGGATTTGAACTCAGGACCCTGGGATACCAAGCCCACCACTCAAGCCATTAAACCAACACCAGGCGTACAGAATAATGGTGCATCTTTATTTTCTTATTTTTGATATCTACCCAAATATTTTTGATAAACTTGATATCTACCCAAATGACAATCACCCACCACCTCGACACACCAATGGGTGACTCGACTTTCGGTGTGCTCTCTTGAGTAACAAGCTCCATGATACAATCCACATTGATGCATGGTACTAAGATTATGTTACTTTTGGGTTTGCTGTTGTTGCATGCAACAAGACTGCCACCTTGAAAATGAATAGAGGATCGAATTGTTCAATGGTGCACGCCTTTTTAAAGCACTCCTTAATATAGCTCTCCAGCAAGATGGAGGTTTAGTGGGCAGCTGTAGTAGTTTGTAGTGCCTTTACATGAGTATCAATCTTCCCAACTGCAAATTTTTCGTTTGAGCAGAAAGGTTTTCGCTGCAGTCTAAACTTGGTCAATCAAAGCAAGTCCATGCAAAAATTATATCTGCATTGGACAGTGTATAATCCAGGAAACGTTACAATGAGCAATACCTACACATGCCTGACAAATGGCATCTGGTGTTGAGTGCTCACCTGGTTTTGCGCTTATTTCTTTTTTGTTATTGTTGTTGTTGTTGTTGTTGTATGACTCTTCTGAGTCTCACACTTCTACTGGTGGATCGATCCAGATGATGCACCCTTCGAGGTAAACAATGGCAGTGGCAGTGTTGAGAGCTTTATGAACAAGGACACACTGTTACAGTATGTGGAGAGGATGGGATTGAGCTGTGGTTATTATTTGGTCCTGTCATATTGGTGAGTATGGTGGTCTGCAGGTGAGTATACTCAACGAATATCCCATAAATTGTGGGTTCGAACCTCATGGAATGTTGCGTACCTAATGGTAATATTTATGATTTTGATCATAGTAATAACAGCCTCAATCATTACTTGTGAATATCGAGGATTTTTTCAAGAATATTGGTTGGTCACGTGTGTTATTCTGTCTGTTTGTTTGTCTGTCTGTACGTCATTTGCCTACTGGTCACAATTTTAAACCGATCTTCACGAAACTTCACCAAATGGCGTTGGTCATAGGCTATTGATTTTGAGATCAAAAGGTCAACGTAGGCCAAAGGTCAACAGCTTAGGTCGAATTTCTAAAAACGTCAATTTTCATCCGATTGACTTGAAATTTGAACAAGATTTGCATATTGCGTCACTGAATTGGAAAACCAACAATTCTTAAGGTCAAAGGTCAACTCAAAGTCAAACGACTAAAATCATCAATTTTCAACTGAAAAATCGTCAATTTACATCCTATTAACTTGAAAGTTGAACAGAATTTGCATAGTCCATCACTTAATTAGGAAAGCAACTATTTTTGAAGTCAAAAGGTCAACTCAAGGTCAAACTTCTAAAATCATCAATTTCAATCAGAAAAATTGTCAATTTTCATCTGATTAACCGGAAAATTAAGCAGCAATTGTTTCGTGTATCACTGAATTTAGAAACCAACTATTTTTTGAGGTCAAAAGGTCAACTCAAGGTCAAACTTCTAAAATGATCAATTTCAATCTGAAAAAGAATCATTTTTCATCTGATTGACCTGAGCTTTGGTTAAGATTATCAATTTTAATCTTGATGAAATGGACAATTTGATGTATCTATGGCAACCTTTGGAGAGGGGGGTGGATTTTGCAAGTATCATGCTCTGCACGACGTCTATTTCTTGGTACTTGGCAAAAAAAATATTTTTTTTGGACAAGTATGTTGATCACCTCCGTTTGTTTGTGTGTTTGTTTTTGTGGTTGTCTGTCCGCTCGCCTCCAGCCCAAACCACTCAAACGATCGTTCTGAAATTTTCAGAGATTAATGGGACTGACCCTGTGACGGTCCCGCATTGAAGTTTCATAAAATTCTGTCAACCGAAAAGGTCAATATAGGCCAATAGGCCAATTTGGGCCAAATTTTCTAAAATCCTCAATTTTCATCCGATTGATTGAAATTTGAAGAGCATTTTCATGTCAGGTCGCTGAATTGAACTATCAATTAATTTTAAGGTCAAAAGGTCAACACAGGCGGAATTTCTAAAATTGATAGATCGGGCAAAAAACTAAATATATCACCACATCTCAAAAAGTTGTGGACGAGTTATGACAAAACAAGGTGGATGAGTTGAATAAGTGACAAGAACAAGCGGATTGGATTTTGGTTCGGATCCAGCCCATCAGTGGGATACAAAACATCAACTGTTCCACCTGGCAGAGGTATGCGCTTTAGCGAGTGCCATTCTACTTTGTGCTGTTTTGCCAAGTTGTCACTCTGTAAGTGATGTTACATTTGTTTGTCTGTCTGTCTGTTTGTGTGCAGGATATCTCAAAAAGTCGTGGACGGATCCGGACGAAATTTGGTGGGCAGGTTGGGCGTGTGACAAGGATGAACTGATTAGATTTTGGTGAACATCCGGATCCGGATCTGACTACTAGAATAAAAAAAGTGATTCTTCACCATTGAGGATCGTGATAAACCGATATATAGCGCAGTATCTCAAAAAGTTGTGGATGGATTCAGACAAAACTTGGTGGACACGTTGTGTGTGTGACATGGAAGAATTGATTCAATTTTGGTGATTATCCGAATCCGAATCTGGATACGAGAATTATTTTATTTCAAAAGTGATTCTTCACCCTTGAGAGATGGGGCAAAAACGATATATATGTCGCATGATATTTCAAAAATGTATTGGGCCCGATATGTTCTCGTGGATCAGGCTATTATGTGGTGGAGGTATGCGCTCTACCTTTTAAGTTCCATCCTCCAAACTCGCGGTGAAAATACCACTTTGTGTTGGGGTTAACATAGCTTATGCGGCCGTGGCACGAGGGGGGCGTAAATTCTCTACGTAAATGTATATCGTGTAGCACCACCTGGTGGTGGTGGCAGAGGGTATTCCAATTTCCTTTTTTACTTTCCTTTTTTACCTGGGCAATGCTGAGGTTGAAGCACTCTTTGCACAGGTAAATTTTTCCCCTTCCTTGCTCCTCCCAAAAACCTGAGGGGCCTGTAAAGCCTGTCATCGTGTGTGAGACATTTTTAGCAGGAAAGGACATCAGGACGAACAGGGAGCAAAGAAGTGGGGGGAGCTGGACGTCAGGATGTGACGGCGAGGGGGGTTGGGGTGAGGGTGAGGGGTTAAAGCACTCTATGAATGGGTAAAATTGACTTCCCTTCCTTCTTCTCACCCAAAAGTTTGGCAAAATACCACGACTAATTGGTCTGTCATCAAAGCGACCGGTAGGCTCTGCTAGTGCATATGTATATGTGTATGTACATGTGTATGTACATGTATATGTGTATGTGTATGTTACATGTGTATGTACATTTGTGTATGTACATGTGTAATGTACATGTGTATGTACATGTGTATGTATATGTGTATGTGTATGTACATGTGTATGTATATTGTATGTATTGTGTATATGTGTATGGTATATGTGTTATGTATGTGTGCGTGTGTGTGTGTGTGTGTGTGTGTGTGTGTGTGCGCCGTGTTTGTGTATGTACATGCATATGTATATGTAATATATATACATATGTATATAGAACATTGTTGGCTCAGGACAATCAAAATAGACTGGTTTTTGACATCAGGAAGCTAATGGATTTCAATGGAGACAGTTGGTGTTCATTCTCGAGTAGATTTAAACCCCTGTGACAATATCACTTCAATCCTTCGACAAATAAGACTCTAATGCCTATCTTGACAATCTTCAGTGGTTTGTTAAATGTGCGTCAATGAACTACTATGTAAATATATATATAGATATTGTATACACCCGGTCAAATTTAGACACCCCACTTTTCCATTTTTTTACTGAAATTTAAGCAGTTTAATGTTTCAATGTCTCTGAAATTAAAGCAAGAACAAATAAACAATTGCAGATAAAAAGAAATCATGGAATCGTTTTGTTGAACAAAATTATCTAAATTTTGACTCATCAAAGTTGCCACCTTTTGCAGATATAGAGCCTAACATACTCGTGGCATTCTTTCCACAATGGAAATCAAATATTGTTCGGAAAGTTCTTCCCACACTGTTGCAGAAGTTCCCACAAATTGTTGCACTTGTTGGTTTGCTTTGCTTTCACCCTTCTGTCCAGTTCATCCCAAACAGCTCAATGGGGTTTAAGTCTGGAGACTGTGCTGGCCATTCCATGATTTGAGAGCCTACCGTCTTGTTCTTTTCTTCTAAGGAGTTCTAACATAGCCTGGAGGTATTTTTGGGTCGTTATTTTGCTGTAGGATGAACCCTGACCAACGAGGCATAGACCAGAGGGTATTGCATGGTGCTCGCAAAATGCTGTGGTAGCCCTTTTGGTTCAGAGTGCCAGTCACTCTGTGCAAGTCCCGACTCTGGATCCAGCAAAAGAGCCCCAGATCATCACGCTTCCTCCTCCATGTTTGACAGTTGGTGTCACACATGAGAACCATCCTTTCGCCTACTCGACGGCGTACAAAAACCCTGCGTGATGAACCGAAGATTTCAAATTTTGATTCATCGGTCCATAAGACCTTCTTCCCGTTTTCAGTAGTCCACTGGCGGTGCTTCATGGCCCAAGTAAGCCTCTTTTCTTATTTTGCCATCTTAGCAATGGTTTTCTTACTGCCACTCGACCTGTCAAGCCTGCAGCTCGAAGTCTTCTCTTCACAGTTGAAACTGAGACTTCCTTACTTCGACCAGTGTTAAGCTGTCCTTGAAGCTGCTGTCCTGTGAGCCGCCAATCACGCAAGCTGTTGACGCTCAGAAACTTGTCTTCTGATTATGTTGTGGCTTTGATCTGCCAGACCTCTTCCTGTCGAGTTTCCTCCAGTTTCCAAGTGCCTTTTGATGGTGTAGGAAACTGTACTCAGTGACATCTTGGCTTTTTGCAATTTCTCTGAGGAAAGACCTACACTTTTAAGGTTATAATGGCCTTCTGTCTTCCTTTGTTATTGTCTTTTTCTCGCCATTATGATAGCAATATATTCCTGCAGTGCAATATTGTCCAAGTGATGCTTCAGAGGGTGGAGCAACACAGTCTGTTCCAACACTGCTTTTATACAGACAGAGGGTTTGTAACTACAACAAAAGTTGGAACACCTTTAGGAATTGTTTGCATCAACTTTCAAGGCTTAATTTACTTCCATTTCTGCAGAACAGCTGCAGTTTGCTTACATTACTCTGTTCCCTGAAAAGGGGACTAAAAAAAATTAATCCTGTCTAGTTTTTAACAACTCTGAAATTTACATTATTTTTCAGTTTTTGGAAACATAAACTTTTTTTTGGTTTTTTAAACCTCTGGCAGTTTACCGCTTAGCCTTGTACCACTTCAGGTTATTCACTGGACTTGAACTGCTTAAATTTCAGTAAAAACTGGAAAATGGGGGTGTTCTAAAACCTTTGAGCGGTAGTGGATATATATATATATATATATATATATATATATATATATATATATATATATATATATATATATATATATATATATATATATATATATATATATATTAGTTGCAGATCTGGAGTTTAAGGTTTGCCATGAGGGGAAGCACTTGGGTCCCTCCCGAACGCCCGGTCCTGAGACCGCTGGGCGCAGATAACTCCACACACCGGCAGGTTGCTCAGCAACCATGAACGCCAATTGGCACGGCCAATCTGGGCAGGGTTACACTACTCTGTGATCCCTTGCCTCTGGACGGCCGCCTAATCGGGGTCAGTGCCCTCAGCACACACTCTGATTCCTGCCGAGCATTACAGTGAGTGTGCACTGGCTGACAAAGCAAATTATTGGGGTAGAACGTCCCATCTCACCTTACTTGTACACTGCATGGGAGAAATAAAGGAAAAGACAACTGAGACAGATTGGAAATGGCAACAAACAATTATTTATTACAAACACACAAGCAAGCAATCATTTAAAAACAAGAAAGCAAAAAGGCACATAAGAACAGATTTAACCATAACATGTACTCTTCTTCAATCTTACTTAAACAAAAGACTTGGCCTTCATTCAATCAGGGGCAAAGAATAAAACAAGAAGGACTTGAAAATAGAATAAAAGTAATAAATGGAGAAATTAAAGGAAAGCAGTCTTTCCTTCTCTCCCTCACTTCACACAAACATACAGGAGAATGCAGAGGAAAATGGATGGGGAAGATGGGCAGTGGCGATGTGAAGTGATGGGTACACGCAGCCGCGTCTATGAGGTGCCCGGACCCAGTAGGGAAGTCCTCTCTGACGTCCCAGATATGTGAGCTAGATGTGCAACTCACCCTCCTGTCTCAGATTCTTCCTCTTCAGAACCCCATCGATGAGGTGCCGCCGTTCAACCTCCTCGTCCTTCGTGGCTGAGAGCATCGAGAGGGCAAGATGACGCTCTTGGAAGGATTCTTTTTCCACAGAAGCTCGACACTAACTGCTCGTCAAACCTTCCTTTCTTTACCCTCAAACGTTTTTGTTCCTTCCCCCACGAGCCTTCTCAGTCTTTTAGTTTTCTGCTCATGCGAGCTTGCCCTGTTCCTTTCTCCTTTCTGCTTTCCTCAGCCTTCTGCATCTGCTTTCTGCCTTTTGATTCTTCCCTTTCTGCTTTCTGAGCCGTCTGCTCAGGAGCGCTGTTTGTCCCTGCTCATGCGAGTTCATCACGAGTGCTTCTCTGCACCTTTCTGCTTCCTCTTCACATCAGCTTCACATCGCCACTGCCCAAAGCCGCAACTAGAGCCCCCAGGCCCCTCCTTCGCACGGAAAACCTCCCAGTCGCACTGTTTTGCACTGTACCATGCCCGTGAGAAGAGCTGCACCTCACAGGCCACGATGAGCACCTCACAGGCCACAAACATGTGTATGAGACGCGACAAGAACATGCATGTGAGAGCACCCGATGGGTTACCAAGCAATGCGCAGATGGAGGGAACACGGAAAAGAACCCCACATGACCGAGGGGTGACCGAACGGCCGTGGGATTGAAGGTAAGACTGATGGGGTGAAGGATGGACTGTTGAAAGGATGTTTGATGGAGGGGAGATTATTGGTGGACCGTTGAAACGGGCTGATAGGGTCATGGAAGGATGATTGAAAGTCACAGAGGGATTGAACAGAATGATGGAGTGAAGGAGGAAAGATTGACAGTAATAGAGAGGGAAGGGAGAAGACATCACATGGGACAAATACAGCCGAGCAAACGCATGCCCCCAAAACAGCCCTTTGACAAGGGACCAAGGACTATCTCAACAAGGACTCATGAAATAACTGATTCTCGGGTCACCTACGTGTCCATGTATGCTCTCCCCCTGGGGTAAGTTTTCCAAAACCATAAATATTGTTGCGGGCCGGGGGTCGGGTGAGAAGACCACTTGGTGGGGAAAGCTATCTCGGCTCCTACGAGACTCCCCGGAATTGTAGGCCGTCGCACAGGGATAATTCCATGACGCGGCGGATCGCTTAACCGACCGTGGACGCCATTAACTCAACCACGTGACTTAGGGTCCTCCGTCTAGTTAATCCGGTTACCTAAAAATAACCATGTGATTTAATTACCAGGGAACACGCCCTCGGTACGCCTTGTCCGAACCGGATCACTCTACCGGATCGGATGCAGCCGAGCGACACTGCCAAGGACGTACCGGCTAATAGGAACGGATTGTTGGGAATAAAGTCCCGGCTAAGCTAGGATTCGGACCATGCTGGATCAATGGAAGAAAGACAAAAACGACCAGGGAACATTTCTAATAATAATTTATTTACAATGGGCAAGGAAAGGTATGTGGTACGATCAAGATTTATTGGGGTGTGTTGTGCAGAGATAGGGGAGAGAGGAGTGGTGCAACTTATAAAAGCGGACACAGAGCAGACCGAACCCAAAAATAATGATAACGATCTTCTGCAGGCTTACTTACATAGACAGGCGCCAGGACACACCAACACATACACAGACACAGAAACCCAATGGAGAGGGATTGAAGCAAGACAGGAGAGAGTTGAGGCTACGGTCTCTCGGTACCTTTGTATAACTGATACGTGTGACCCGAACGTGCCACCAATACGTTTGGGGGGAGTGCTCCGTGGCGCGGTACCCCCCCCCCCCGGAAACTGGCGCGTTGTCTATCGCTTCGGGCAGCTCACGTCGAGACTGTGAGCATGAAGGAGGGGCTTGAGTTGGGAGGGTGGAGTCAGTGTCGTGTGGGCAGAGAAGAGGAGGAGGAGCCCAGTGTTGACGACAGAAGGCAGAGTCGAGGTCCAGGTTGAGCGGAAGGCGAGGAAGGGCAGTAGAGAGAGAAAGAAGGATCCGCTCAGACCTTTATAGGCCCCGCGACGCGGGGTGGGGGGCCACCCTGAAACTCGGTGACATCACCCAAATCAGGCGCTCTGATTGGCCCCGACCCCCTGCGCGGCCCGGCCACAATTGCCGGAAACTGCAACACTCAATTTCTGGCAAGATGACCTCATGCCGCAAAGATGTCCAGCTCCGACCTCATGACATGACATGAATCGCCCACACCAAACTCCACGCCACGAATCGCCCCGGAAAAACCCCCGGGCCGTGCCCTGATGACCGGCCGAGGGCAGCGTCGGTCTCGCACACCCGCTCGGGCGCCCCCAACCAGCACTGGCCAACGCACCCGCTCTGTGTGCGCCAACGTGGCCCAAGCTGTACAACAT
>CM068953.1:95944892-95965560 GCA_035128595.1 Eptatretus atami
GTCCTTCTGGCTGAGAGCATCGGAAGGGCAAGATGACGCTCTTGAAGGATTTCTTTTTCCACAGAGCTCACACTAAACTGCTCAGTCAAACCTTCCTTCTTTACCCTCAAACGTTTTGTTCCTTCCCCCACGAGCCTCTCAGTCTTTTAGTTTTCTGCTATGCGAGCTTGCCCTGTTCCTTTCTCCTTCTGCTTTCCTCAGCCTTCTTGCATCTGCTTTCTGCCTTTTGATTCTTCCCTTTCTGCTTTCTGAGCCGTCTGCTCAGGAGCGCTGTTTGTCCCTGCTCATGCGAGTTCATCACGAGTGCTTCTCTGCACCTTCTGCTTCCTCTTCACAATCAGCTGTCACATCGCCACTGCCCAAAGCCGCAACTAGAGCCCCCCAGGCCCCTCCTTCGCACGGAAAACCTCCAGTCGACACTGTTTTGCACTGCTACCATGCCCGTGAGAAGAGCTGACCTCACAGGCCACGATGAGGCACCTCACAGGCCACAAACAGTGTATGAAGACGCAGACAAGAAACATTGCATGTGAGAGCAACCCGATGAGAGTAATACCAAGCAAATGCGCAGATGGAGGAACACGGAAACCCACATGACCGAGGAGGTGACCGACACGGCCGTGGATTGAAAGGCTAAGACTGATGGTGTGAAGGATGGACTGTTGAAAGGATGTTTGATGGGGGAGATTATTGTGGACCGTTGAAACGGGCTTGATAGCGTCATGGAAGGATGATTGAAAGTCACAGCAGGGATGAACAGAATGATGGAGTTGAGGAGAAGATTGACAGTAATAGAGAGGGAAGGAGAAGACCATCACATGGCGACAAATACAGCCGAGCAAACGCATCCCCCAAAACAGCCTTGACAAGGGCACCAAGGACTATCTCAAACTAAGGGACTCATGAAATAAACTGATTCTCGGGTCAACCTACCGTGTCCATGTATGCTCTCCCCTGGGTAAGTTTTCCAAAACCATAAATATTTTGCGGGCCCGCGGGCTGGGTGGAGTAAGACACTTGGTGGGGAAAGCTATCTCGGTCCCTACGAGACTCCCGCGAATTGTTAGGCCGTCGCCACAGATAATTCCATGACGCGGCGGAGTCGCTAACCGGACCGTGGACGCCTCATTAACTCGAACCCACGTGACTAGGGTCCTCCGTCTAGTTAATCCGTATACCTAAAAATAACCATGTGATTTATTTTATTACCAGGAACACCGCCCTCGGTACGCCTTGTCCGAAACCGGATCACTCATACCGGGATCGGATGCAGCGAGTGAAAAGGAAACGACACTGCAAGGACGTACCGGCTAATAGGAACGGATTGTTGGATAAGAAGTCCCGGCCTAAGCTAGGATTTCGGACCATGTGGACAATTGAAGAAAGTAACCAAAAACGAACCAGGGAACTAATTTTCTAATAATAATTTATTTACAATGGGCAAGGAAAGGTATGTGGTGGACGATCAAGAATTTATTGCGGGTGTGTTGTGCAGAGGATAGGGGAGAGAGGAGTTGTAGTGCAACTCTATAAAAGCAGGACTCACAGAGTCAGACGTAACCCAAAAATAAGATAACGATTCTTCTGCGGCTTACTTACATTAGACAGGCGGCCAGGACAACACCACACACATACACAGACACAGAAAACACCATGCGAGAGGGATTTTGAAGCAAGGACAGGAGAGGAGTTGAGCCCTACGGTCTCCTCGGATATCCTTTGCTTATAAATGAATACGTGGTACCCGCAACGTCCACCAATTACGTTGGGGGGAGTGCTCCCGTGGCCGCGGTACCCCCCCCCCCCCCGGACAATCTGGGCGCTCTAATCGTGATCAGAGTGTCACTGTCTATCGCTTCGGCAGCTCACGTCAGAGATGTGACATGAAGGAGGGGCTTGAGTTGGTTATGTACGGGTGGAGTCATGTCGTGTGGGCAGAGAAGAGGAGGAGGAGGCCCAGTGTTGACGACAGAAGGCCAGATTCGAGGTCAGTTGAGCGGAAGGCGAGGTTGAAGTGCTTGAGTAGAGAGAGATATAGAAGGCATCCGCCTCAGACCTTTAGGTAGGCCCCGCGACGCGGGGGGGTGCCACCCTGAAACTCGCGGTGGACATCACCAAATCAGGCGCTCTAGATTGCCGGGCCGACCCCCTACGGCGGCCGGCCACAATTGCGAAACTGCAACACTCAATTTCTGGCAAGATGACCTCATGCCGCAAAGATTTTGTCCAGCTCCGACACTCATGACATGTACATGAATCGTTCCCACACCAAACTCCACGCCACGAAATCGCCCCGGAAAAACCCCCGGGCCGTGCCTGATGACCGGCCAGAGTGGAGCGCTGGTCTCGCACACGCCCTCGGTAGCGGCCCCAACCAGCACTAGGGCCAAGACGCTACCCGCCTCTTGTGGTGCTCCAACGTGGCCCGAAGCTGTAACAATCGAGTGGGAGTCACGCCCGCTTGTCTACTACTCTAACAGGCACCTTGGCAGATCGCAGCTGTCGCGTGAGTCCACCACATAAGTGCCACAATCTGTAGTGCTTGAGAGGGAAATCACACCAACGGGCATAGATGAGTCCTATATGGTTGGAACCCCAACAAGCAACTGGTGCACAAAGGTAGCCCAAATGTTATACAGAATGCATGTGCTCCAATTGGTCCTTGATGACTCCGGCTCCGTGGAGTTTAACAGATAAAGAACATGTAACCGAAATCTACCTGTCGACTTGAGCCTCGCAGCGCATCGTGTCTGCCGTTAAGGCCACGATAGTAGCCAGAGCTATCAGTCTTCCGTGGACTCGACTGTTTTAAAAGAAGCCTAGTGCGTATACACGTTCAACAGACATCCAAGTCCACCATGTGAACCGTCACAAGCAGTCAAGCCACGCGCGCCACTCACTATTAGCACAACTCAGATATCTGCTATACATGCGTAAGCTGTGCAGCGTGGGCGAAAACCCGATCGATACTAAATAAGATCCAGAAATTGTGTTTGTTGAAGCTCTGTGCCAACCACTCGCACCTCCCAATATGACCTCTGCTGCAAAATACTTTTGGTGTTTGGATGGCCTGGCGTTCACATCGTGAAGGTTTTGCCTTTAGGTGCACTATTTCTACTATATGCGAGCCTCTCTAAGCCCACCGACAACAGCAGACCGTTTCCCCGACTGTGCCTGGCAGCGCGATCGTTCGGGTCTCGCGGGCGTGGGAATTAGTCAAAACAGTAAGTGTTACTTGAGAGTGTGATTTTTCTGTGTTGTAGGATATAACAATACCATTCGTATATATAGGTTGAGGAATATATAATTACCGTATCTAAGTCTCAATAAGATCAGTCAGTTGTTGCGTTCTCAGAACCTTTGATGGGGCACCAACCAGATAGTGGTACCCCCCAAGGAAACCAAGTATTTTTCCCCCCATTAATATACGTGTAGATAGGTCCCTTCCCTTTTTCTAGCGCGGACAACAGTGCAGGGGCTGTGCGTTACGTTTTGTACAGTGATCTCATCGCAAGGTTTGCTTACATCATTTCTTCTTCATTTTCTATTCTCTTTCTGATTTATTCCTGAGGTAACTAGCACGTTGCGCCCTGCGGTTAATGAATGTCCTCGGCCAAAGAGCTCAAGCCATTTGGCACGTTGAACACCCACAGACACTCGCGTATGCTAAAAACACAGCCTGCCAAACGCTACTCGCATTTGTAAAGCTTGCGCAGGCGCTAACTTCCACCCGATTGGTGTTTTCCACAACACAGAAAAACCACACCCAGCACAACGGGCCCACGCTACGGAACTCGCCACTTGAGGGCCTACCGATATAATTAAGCAAACCCCAGCCCAATACAGACACAATAGACCCATCTCATAGCGCACGGGCGCACGTGGCTCAGATTTACCTCAAAAGGAATAATCAAGAAGAAGAATAGAAATGAAGAAGAAATGATGTAAGCAAACCTTGCGATGAGATCCATCGTAACGCCACGCCCTGTTGTCGCTAGACAAAAGGGAGAGGCGACTATCTACACGTATATTAATGGAATAACTGTCTTGGGCCACTATCTGTTGGGTATTGCATGCGTCTGAGAACCGCAACAATATGTATTGATATTTATTATATTAATATATATATATATATATATATATATATATATATATATATGTTTTTATAATTCCCCGGAGACCCGGAAGATGCTGGCCAGAGAGTGAGAGTTGCTGTTTAGGTGGTTGATTCAAAGATTAAAGGAAACTTCACGTGTGAAGCTCACACAAAGTACTTTGGAAGATTCATATTGGCAGGGTGAGACTTTTTTTGTATGCTACGATTTATATTGTTGCTGTGCCGCAGTTGACTGCTGGTACTCATGGATTGTTTTTTCACAGCTTCACAGTCCGGTCCAGTGATGCTCTGCCACAGTGGCTGGGAGGCCATTGTGATTATTGGTACATCTAATTATTACTCAGCCGATTAAAAGGACATTGCAATGCTGCAAATTGCACTTGCAGATTGCATTGCAACATGTCAGGTTTGGTGTGATTCCTTAACCTATAGATTGCTGGCATTGTGATCAACCTGCCAAGTGCCTGTATATTATAGAAACCTGATCCCTACCAACCCCCTCACCCATTTACAAGGCTTTCTATGGTTCAAGTTGTAATTGATGGTTTGTCATGTTGGCACAGCTGAAGAGGGATTGTAACAGTAGGCTCGGGATAACCAGGGGCCATCCTTCACTTGATGGATCACCTGTTCTAGAATGTGGTTGTTGTACCTTTTTCTGACTTTGGCAGATGAAGGTTAAACCTTTTATTTGCAGGGTTATATCGACTGCAATGCCTGTCCCATCGCTCCCCAGTTGTCACGTCCATCCCTGTTTGTGTGAAAGGGCTCGACTCTGACAGGGAAACAATATGTTTGAAAGGAAAACCCATTCTCCGCTTTCAAACACCATTTGTGAAAGAAGCCTAGCTTCCAAAAAAATATGAAGAACAAATCCCAATCAGTTTAAGATGGAGGACAAGTAACTTAAAAGACCTTTTCTTTGGAAAGCACACTGGTGAAATATAAGTAAGGTTTGATCTCAAATGAACGAACAAGACGATCCATATTATTTACTTGCAATTAGATTATTAAAATGAATGAATTTCCTGAGGACGTGACATTTTGGAAACTATCGCCTTATTCGGCGTTCATATCTTTTGATGTTCCACCAACTGTGGCCCATTGTAGATGTTGGGTGATGTGTTCACTTGGACATTATTCACACTGATCATGCCTTGTGATCATGCACTGTCATTTACATTTGAACAATGCATCCAATAAATGTTTTTCGGTGTGGACATTTTCTTGGGTTGGTTTTGTGTTTAAAAAGCTGCTTAAGCTTGTTTAAAAAAATATTGATTCTTAACTTCCTGTAAGGATGTGCAATGAAAATGGTTTTTGCCTGTGATGCAGTTTCTCATGCCGATGTACTTTCAGGTGTAATAATGTAACCTGGGGATTTGTTGGGCATGATCTCACAATTGAAGTTAACTGGTTTTGGTTTTAACTTTTTATATTATATTTTTTTAACTAGAATTCATATTGATTAAGTTCGTCCCTTCCTTCTCAAAGACCATCCATGATGAACATGGTCTTCTATAATTGTGCCATTCCATGTGATTAGTCGTTTTGCTAGTTCAACTGTAATTAATATTTGGACTTTATGTCTTCCCAGTTAGCCCCTACCTGGCATATGCCAACTGTCTGTCAATCAACACCATTCATGTCGTCTCCACGTTGATGTCTATTGGAAGGGCCTGTCCTGTTCATGATTCCTCAACATTATGGCAATTGGAAATATTCACTCAGAGTTTGACATTTCACGACCCTTCTAATTCAGCTTTCACAAGTAATCCAAACATCTCCAGCTCAATTCAGTGTTTATGATAACATTGTATTGTTTTTTTACTTCTGATTTCCCAGCAAGGTCATTATTAATTTAAATAAGTTTAACAGGTTTAATGACACCAATTTCCATGTCAAAGGAATTTTATACCAATATGCTGTACAACTGTCAATATCTTCCTTTCAGCCCTGTTGTCGGCCAAAATTTACCAATCTAAAGATGATGAAACATTTTAATTAAAATTTGCTTCGTTTAGACGCTTTCTTTTGAAGTTGGCACTCCCTGCAAATCAAATGGGAATTATATGGTTAATTCTCGCCCTCCTCCTTCTCTCAATAATCATCAGCTTCCTTCATGGGGGATATAAATTTAAATATGTGTAAAACTAGAGTGCATTAGTCTTGCCTCGCACGCTCATTCTGAACAACAATACCACAAGTAACTGTCCCGATGCTCTATTATGCCATATACCCAAAATCATCCATGCATCCTATTATTGTGACATACAGTATGTTGCCAGTACTCCATAGCTTTTATCGATTGGTTAGTTAGGACAAGCCGGTAGGTGGACATGGGTATGTTGCACTACCCAATAGAACCTGACGCCGATGGCCCGATCGTAGGGAATTACCTGAGGATTAAGCACAGAAAATTCATGATTCTAGCTTCAAGGGTTAATGCTGCAGATTGTTTTTCGTTAAAATACCCCCACATTTAGAGGTTTTTCGGCCGTTGTAGGCAACGGACGGGGTCCATAGCAACGGTTCTCTATTGCACACAACTAGGTCATGGTATGAAACCTACCCACCAAGTTTCATCGAAATCGCCATTGTATTAACGGAGCACTGGACCGAACAGACAGACAGACCAAACATATCGACGGAAAAACTGCATAGGGTAGAACAAATTTCAAAAAAAAATTAAAAATATTATTTTTTTCGACTGTATCGACTACCCAAATTTAATGAACAGTTTTGTGCACATTTAGGCTAAATTGCATCAATGAAGGTGATATGAAAAAAAAAATTCAAACTATATTCCCCATGGAGAGCTCGATATATTATGTAGTTTTTCAATCCAAATATGGTCACCAGACCATTGGACCGATGACATAATGTCAATTCTTCACACATCCAGGTCGAAGATCCAAACTTGAAGTTTCAGATTAAAGATTTGATTTGACAAATTATGGCTGGAATACCACTTGACCATGTCATCGCGTATCAACCCGATAAATTTACATGGGGAGTTTATGACATATTTCGCAAGTTTAACTTTTTTTTTTAATTTATCAGAGATCTTTTGTTTTTCCCCTTTAATTCAATAAATGGCTGCCACTATCATTGGACATATGATGTTCAGTAAATCAACTAGATTTTTGCGATCTCCAAGGGTAAGCTTACCCTTGGCCCATGGATTCAATGATATATGTTTTGTTGGCCCACCATATGACCTTCAACATTTTGGGATAGTTTAAATATGGAATATGTTCTCATCTACAATCTCATCGATGAAATTGCATGGACAATTATTCAATTTAATGATCAAAAGGTTATTATTTATCGGTCATATCTGAAAAGCATTCAAGGACATTTTGATGTAATTATCGAGGTTGCACAACTTCAGTGTAGTTTACACTATTATGATGCAAGAATATTTTGGAAGACCAACCGTCTTTGAGATTCTGCATGGCAAATTGAGACGTGACAAAAAAATTTTTTTCTCTGGACTGCCCCTTGACCTTTACTCGGAGGAGTATGATGTAATGCCACCTTGCTTTAGGCAATTTCGAGGGCAATTTCGTTCTGATCGGACAAACTTCGTCCTGTTGAGTTATGGTGAAAAATGTTAGTCCATAATTAGGTCGTGACCTTAATTTGGTCCAAGGTCAGAAAAAAAAATGTCCACCCGCATACTTTTTATTCCCACGAATGATGCAAAATCTGTACTATAAAAGGAGCTGTGCATGCATCCAAGTTGCACCCATTGGTTGGACAGATTGCCTGGACTCACCCACAATTCTATACCATGGCTGCATGTCGGGATTACTGCTTTGCGAAGTCAAAGACATATTCAATCACCATGGCCTCCCTATAAGTTTTCCCTTCAGTGTAAATGACCCAAAGCAACAGTTAAAAGGATTTGAGTCGATAAGCGTCACAAGCCTTGTGAAGATAGGCCTCACAATTGAGGCAGCGTTTTGTTGTTGATACACTCCCAAATAAACTGGCATTCTCTCAAGCAGTGCTTATACCATGGAGGTTATGCAGGTTATTAATATTGTTAGGGATCTGGAAACCATTTGCATTCACATACAGATGGCCCAAAAGTCAATATAGTCGTTAAGTATGTGTTCGTCAGATCCCTTTCCTTGTCTCGTGAGAATCAAAGGCGTGCGTTGTGATTTATTTTTAGTTAGGTTATTAAATCTTTACATCCAACGAACAAACAACAATCATTCCATTCCCCATCACGATCCACTACCCACCCGCAGTCTACAAGCACTCTGACTTGCCAAGGCAGGGTCTTGCAGCCGTTCCTTGCCGCTTCCACCAACGTTCCTTCCACAAACGTTGTAACTCTTGCACGACGGCCTGTGCAACATTGATACTGTTACTCGTCAAGTATGAACCCGCGTGGAAGACTGGCTGGGGTTCCCGGCAGGGCCAAGGCCCCGGCCGGAAAGATGGGCCGTAGGACCTGTCCAATCAGAGGCGGACAGCGAAGTGTGTGCACCAAGGCCCCTCCCGCTGAGGAGGTCCATAAATTCCGAGCACTCTCTGAGGCAGGTGCTTTTTGAGGTCTTGGGTGGTCTTTTTGAGGTCTGGAGAGTCTTTTGGGGTTTTGGAGAGTCTTTTGGTCTTGGAGAGTCTTTGAAAGTTCTTTTGAAGAGTTTTTGGTGGGCGTCGAGGGCAGCGAACGTGTCTCTGCTGGCCCTCCACGAGGAAGGAAGAGCGACCCCGACCCCCCTCCGTGAACCCCGGCCATCACCTCCGGGCTCCACCATGAACCTCGAGTCCCACACGTGCAACTGGGAACCAAACCAGCGACCATTGTCAGGTGCCGTATCGCGGAGCACACCCTTCCTCCGACGGTCAGGTACACCACCGAACTCTAACCCCAGCTTGTCTCTCTCCTCGGCTGCGAGGGTCCAATAAAGACTGGGTTTCTTTTCATTTGTGTGTGTTTCTGCGTGTGGGCCCGTCTTTAAGTAGAACTGAATAAGTGTTTTTGGATCATTGTAAATACTTCTTGCATATTTGTGTTAAGTCTTGCTTTGTGTCTTCATTTACTGTAAATAAAACTTGTTAGAAATGTTCCCAGTTTCGTTTCCGTCCCTTCTTGAATTGGTCCAGCATGGTTCGGATCTGAGTTTAGGCGGGGTTTTATCCCCGATAATCGTTCATTCCAGCCGGCACGGCTTTGGCAGTTTCCGCTCGGCTGCACCCGAACCGGAGTTGGTAGTCGGTAGTTGGAACTCTACCGCAGTCGGGAGAGTGACCCGGTTCGAGCAAGACGTCCGAGGGCGTGGTTTCCCCGGTAGTCGAAATTGCGTAGTTAATTAGGTAAATTGGTTATAGACAAATAGACCCTTCGCTACGCAGTTGAGATATTGCGATCACGGTCAGTTAAACGACCCTCCGGCTCGCGGAGTTATCCGAGCGACGGCCTACAATTTCTGGGGAGTTTGGTGGGAGACGACGCAGCTTTCCCCACCGAGTGGTCGTTTTCACCACGACCCCCGGCCCACAACAATATTATTTGACTATTTTCTCTTAAAATGTGAGTTGGACACGTGACTGTGACGGGTTTCTGCGAAGTCAGGTGATAGCGTGATAGGGGAGTGGAAAGTGTTAGATATACCACCATTTTGATGTGGGAATGCCCATTTACTTTTATGAATGGGAAGAGGGTAGTGGGGGAGGGATAGAGTGAAGAAGGGACAGATTTTGGAAGGAGGGAGGTTGAGGCTTTGGGAGTGGTGGTTTAACTCTTGTTGGGGGAGGGGTTGAGGAAATGCGGTGAGTAGGGGATTGGGAGGAGGTGAATGAGGACTTGGGGATGGGAGAGGGAGGTGGAGCAACGATGGGAGAGAGTTAGGATGGGGAGGTTGAGGATTTGGGAGGGGAGTGGAGGGGGGCAGTTGAGTTGTCAGATTTGCATGTGCAAGTTTGCTCAGTAAAAATGTCATTGGCATCGGTATGTGTGTGTGTGTGTGTGTGTGTGTGTGTGTCACTGTGGAGGGGATGACATAATCACCCTACGGGTAATGTGCTAGTTTTAATTATGAAAATTCCAGCCAGATCCAAGATGCAGCTCAGACATTGGTAGAAAAAAAAATGGAGGTTTAGTTCTTTGGAGGGGTATGACGTAATTTAATCGTAAATGTTCCTTGCTCTAGGCTATCTATAGAGGGCAATTGCGTTTTGATTGGACATACTTGTACGTTCATCAAGTCATCGTGGAAAATGTTAAAATGTCTATAATTAGGTTAAGGTCAAAATAAATTGTCAACCCCACAATTCACATTATTCATGCAAATTTTAAAATATAAAAGTCTCAGCCGGCTCCAAGATGATCCAGCTCGGAAATTGGGAGTGCAGGTAGAAAATATATGTATATAATTTTCGAAATGGTAGTTTAGTACTCCTCGGAGTCTAAGAAAGTCTGTGGTAGCATTAAATTGTTCGGCACTAATTATAGAAACAAACCCTACAACAGCAATAAGCCTTCCCCTATCCAATAGTGGGAGGTCAAACAAAATATTAAAATATTCTCCATGAGGAGTCCGTCCGATGTTTAAAGTTTCGCATCGATCGGATAAGCGGTTGCAAAGAATTTTTTTTTTTAATATCGAAAATATATATATAGAGGTGGACTCGCGCGACGCACACACACACACACACACACACACACGGAAAGTGGTATTACAATCGTCTCACAACACCGTCGGGCCGAGACAACTAAATTTTGGATTTTCAGGCTTGTTCACTTCACTCAAATGACATCTTCACTCGGGAAGTCTGTGTTCACAACCTGTCACAGCATTGGTGTTTATAAACAAAATCCATTCCATATACCACGGTGTGCACGTTATATGCACTCCAGTAAAACACACCCCTCTTGACCAAAATCACCTTTATTTTTATTTTTTTCTGGTTCAGGTTATAAAAGTATGACAAACGCATGAAATAAATAGCGGGTTAAAAAAACAAACAAACAACCAAACGCATTTACAACTCGTTTAAACCTTCATAAATAACCTACATCTTATATTGTGCACTTTTCCCAGCAAGGTCCCAACGGGCTTTGCCCACGTGGTGGACGAGCCTCACGAGGAGATTTGATTGCGACCGGGGGAGGGAAAACCATGCAATACTCTGGACATCGTCAGCGATATTGATCCTTCGGCTTGTCACGGTGTCCCCTTTTTCAGAGAACCTCGTACACGGAATTTCCGGGCGCGGAACCATCCCGCACCCGTGACTCGTCCGCCCCGGCACTCGCCGGCTGTCCGTCGAGCGCGTCGGGGGACAGGCGGAAAGCGGGAGGTCCAGGGGGTTGCTCGCTCGAGATTCGCTCCACGATGCTGGACAGACAGTCGAGGCTCGAGACGATGAGAGCGCCTTTTCCCACCACTCCATCTGTGCAAGTGCAACAAGTGGGTGAGGAGAAGCGAATAACTCGGTGACAAATGTTTACCTTCAATTTTAATAAATTGTGCTCTCACGCCAAAAGGTTGGCATGCGGCGGACTTGGTAGACGGAATGACTTTCCACCTGACTAGGTGTTAAAGTTTTCGTGTTTGAAATTCATAGTTTCTATCCTTTCATCCAAGTAACAGGTATCTCACACATTTTTGGAGTTGTACTGATAAACGACGCATGTTGTTAATGCTGAAAACCCCATATTTTTAGATCCTCGTGGAGGATCTCTAAGTCTTACTCACGTTGTTGTTCTTCATCTTCTTTCTTGTGGACTTTTTTGTTTCACAGCCTACAGTTTTCATCGAAACTTCCTGAAACGTGGCGTATATATGTAAAAATCCCTGCGCAGACAGTAACCATTCCGATTTTTGAAAATTCCTCCTAGAAAAAAGTTATGACGTCAAATATCTCCGCTAATGGAAATCGCCTAAAAAATTATCTCCGAAACTAGGCAAGCTTTTTGAATTCTGTTTGCGGGATCGAACAGGGCATTAGCAGAGATGAATTACCGCACATATGATACATCACTATGACGTCATATCAATTTTTATGACGTCATTCCTATTTTTTGACATTTTTTGTTTCACAACCCAGAGTTTTCATCGGATCTTCATGAAACTTGCCATGTATATGCAGAAAGCCCACGCGCAGGCAGTAACCATCTCCGATTTTGGAAATTCTTCCTAGAAAAAAATTGACGTCTAATATCGCCGCTAATGGTAATCGCCTATACATTATCTCCGAAACTAGCAAGCTGTGTTGAATTTTGTTTGCGGGAATCAAGCCGGGCATTGCACAGATAATTTATCGCATACCTGATTTACATCACAATGACGTCATATTCGTTTTTATGACATCATTAAGAGGACGAGGATCTTAGCTCATTTGAGTTTGTTTTCTTCCAGACTAATTGGGCTCTGCAGAAGGATATGGATTTATATATCTAAATGTAGGTGATTACAAGCAATATTGTCTCTGCTATTTCCTGATTCCGGACGGTAAGTATCGCTTCTCATGTTCTTACTTTTGTTTGATGAATTAAAAACGAAAGTACCACGAAGGCATCCAAACTCTTAAATTCCTTACAATGCACGAGGAAAATGCAAATGACATCCGGCAACAAATGAAAGGGAAAACAACATATCCATACAGATGAAACAAAGATGTACAACAATGTGATCGTCAATCAAGTTTATGAACAGGAACTCTGCATGTTATGTACGAGGAACGTTCAAAAAGTTCTACGAAACGAGATACCAAAAAGATGGTTAAATTTTTTTTTTATCACGAGGTATATATTTATTTCTATATGTTTAAAAAACATCTTTAGGATGCTGTTTCTCAGTAGAACGTTTTGAGCACCCCTCGGTGTTGTGATGTTTGCCATGACCGACCCACGTACATGGAATAACATCTCTCATTACCTCTGCCACCGAAGGTGAAGGAGGTTATGTTTTCACCCCTTCCTGTCTGTTTGTTCGTTTGTTTGTTTGTGTACATGATATCTCAAAAAAGTTGTGGACGGATCTGGATGAAATTTTGTGGACAGGACGAACTGATTCGATTTTGGTGAAGATGCAGATCCAGATCTGAGTACTAGAATTATTCAAGTGATTCTTCACCATTGAGAGATCGGGCCAAAAACGATATATAGCACGATATTTCAAAAAGTTGTGCACGGATTCGGACGAAACTTGGTGGACAGGTTGAGTGTGTGACCATGACAAATTGATTCGATTTTGGTGAAGATCCGAATCCGGATCTGGATACGAGAATTTATTGAATTCTTAAGTGATTCTTAACCATTGAGAGATAGGGCCAAAAACGATATAGTACTATATAGCATGATATTTCAAAAATGTAATGATTGGGCCCGATGTGTTCTCGTGAATCAGGAATTACGTGGCGGAGGTATACGCTCTACCGAGTGCCCTTGTAGTTGGTTATGTTTTCATGAGTTTGATTGTTGTCTGAAATAAAAAAAAACGTTTGTCACCTGTGGCAACATTGAACTTTGCAGCAGCTGATGGGGGGGATTTCAGTGAAGTAAGACTTCCACCAATATTAACTTAAATCACGTTTAACGACCATTCCTAGGAATGTTAGATTGAATAAAGTATTTCCTAATAGATGTGACTGTGAATAAGGAAAAGATTTTACCAAAACCTGTTTAAAGTAGCTGTCCAATTGACCATTATGCACATGATGTAGGCCTAACAATATAGTAATGAAATATGTTGAAAGATAATTGAGGAACAACGTGCATACAAGCAGATGATAGGGGGGTGGGGGGCATAGGAAGAAAAATGTGAGTGTTGGGGAGGCGGTACTTTTAGTGGCGTAAAAAAATCACTGCAAATGACAATTGCTAAATGACGTCACAATCTACATCTTGACGGCAAACGCTCTTCCACGTATTTCAGGAGGAACGTCAATTCATTGCCGACATTTCCATGAAATACGACAAAGCAATACGGACACGAATGCACACAACACAACGTGTTTTTATATTACGTACACACTTACCGTGAGATTCTGGATTGAAATGTCCTTGGAATTCCGAACCGATTCGAGCAAAGGAGACCCTCCCGCAGTCCGCCTGGCGAAAGCACGTGGGACATGTTCAACACACAGCGTATCATCATTATCGGCGTGACGACCAATTGCAATACCCGTCGGGGACAGACGGACAGTGCCTATAGGTTATGAAGGAATCGCACGTTGGCGGTTCGGCAGACAAAGCACGAGTTTGTGACTCCCTGCTGAGCACCCCGCAGGCTCCCGTCGCGCTGTGGGAACGCGGGCAGGGTGGCTCTCGGCGGCTGTAAAAGCTTTGGCACGCATGGGTGGCCGAGCGTACGGCCCGACGGGAGCGGACGGTCGAGGTGACGGACCATCCGGTGTTTCGCGCTGGCGACCCCTGGCAAACGAGCCAATTTAAAAGTAGGACAGGGGGTGCATGGAAATTTGTGCTTCCAACAGGGTCTCGCATCCACCACCCAAAGATGATCTAGCAACGGAAACGTCATTTGTAATATATATATATATATACAGGGGGCTGCAAAAGTAGGTATACAGTAAGGACTATACCAGTATTATTATAGTGGTGCTTGGATAATTGAGGGATTAATATGTTTATTGTTGGTATGTTATTATTGATATGCTTGTGTAATCAATAAAATACGTTTTGTTTTTCATTACTGTATACCTACTTTTGCAGCCCCCTGTATATATGTATATGTGTATATCTATATATCCTGCAGGGTATTAAGTAAAACTTCCACTCGAAAAACCAACAACATAATCGGAACATTTTTCCTTGCGAAACCAATCAAAATCAATCCATCATGGTTTTTTTTACAACAAAGAAAATAAAATAAACACAATGACGTCACAAAGGGATGGCATCGTCATCGACAGCAAGTTTGGGAGTGTGCGCGATGGACGTTCGGAAGGTCTCCCTGAAAATCGTTATCAGCCTCGAATCAACTCATTAATTATCATTTTACGTTGGAAAACCAGACACGAGTGACGACAAGACGAGGGGGGGGGGGTGATCAAAAAGGTCTACCAAGGCCGAGGGTCTCGAGGTTGTTGTTGTTGTGGATGTTTTTTTTTTGGCGTGTCGAGCGTTCCGTTTGTTGACCTTTTTTGATCGGCCCGTACGTGCTTGTGCTCTCCGAAGCCGCGGCTTCCTTCACTTTTAAAACGTCTTATTTCGTTATACGCTTTATTCGTGTTGAAGAAGCAAAATTAAAATTTGAACAATTTTATATGAATAAATAAATAAATAAATAAATAAATAATCCTGTTTCCTTTGATTAAAATTAACGAACTGATCTTTTTCGCCCAATTCTTGTGACGTCATGTTGACGTACCATCTATATTATGACACCCGTGACGTATTAACTGCTCACGTTGTAAAACTTGTGTTTATCCCGAACGAAGGTGTCCGCGGTGAAACCACCGGATCATTTGCGTTAAAAAGAACGGCTGTTCTGGGGTCGTGTGGTGTACCCCGCCAAGCCCCGCGACCCAGGTGACCCAAGTGCCCCAGGTGACCCAGGTGACCCAGGTGCCTCACGCTCTCACCAAACTCGCTCCGGGCTCGTCGCGTGGAGAACCCGCGTCGCCGTAAAGGTCTCCGGTGCCGTCGGTGCCGTCGCCCTGCTGCCGCAACAGTCGCTGAAGACCCTCGATATAGCGGATGGCGTTGCGCAGGATCTCGACCTTGGGCAGCCGCTGGCTCGGGTTGGCGGACGTGCACCGCTTGAGCGTTTCGAAGGCTTCGTTGACTTTGCGCAGACGACGCCGTTCCCGCATCGTCGCCGCTTTCCTCCGGTCCGTGCTGCTCGTCTTGCGCTTGCACGCCTTGCACGCCCACAGCAGGCACGGTCCCGGGCCGTGCTGGCCGTGCGGGGCGCGCACGTGCTCCTCTCCTTGGGGAGACAGGTCGTCGTCCCGAGCACAGCCGGGGCTGCCGAGTCGCGGGTCGATGTCGTCGAGGAAGTCCATGTCGGCGTAAGCGAAGCACGAATCACGGTAAAAATTCTCCGTTTCAGAGAAGTGTCCTGCGCTGCCTTCGAGGAGCTCCATGGTCTCTCAGGATGGATGGTCTCGCAGGATGGTCTCGCGTTTACTTGCTGATCGATGAGGCCGGGAGCCGTGCGCCCTCCTGTGCTCCCTGGTCCGGGCGCTCCCTGGGAAGCGCCCTGGAGTTCGGACGACTTGGAGGTTCCTCGAGGGTGTTTCACATAACGCACTTTATATATATATATGGTGCCGCGTTTTAAAGGAAAGGTCGACGAGCCTTCCGCCGGACCTCTGAACGTTTTGGGAGGTGCCTGGGTGCCCCTTGGATCACCCCCTCTGTTCACATCTCCTCCAATCGTGTCCACCTTCTCCACGTGCTCCAATCACCATTTCTCAGCACGTCCCCACCCACGTCGCACTCAGCACGCACCCACTGTGACGTACGAGTGCTCTTGTCAATGTTAAAAATATCTTCACCCATCGAAGGTGAGCACGTCCGATTCCCCCCAATAGGTGTTCACTTTTATACTTAACGAGGTTGTTTTGTATCGGTTGGGCGGATCACCCGTCGTGGACATCGACAGCGGGTCGACATTGATCGATTTGCTCTTGGGACGACGCACCAAACAAAAACAACCGGCAAACAAGACCACGTGAGACCATCGAGGTCGTCGGTAAAGGGTTCAAGGTGTGCCATGAGGAGGACACCTTCAACGGCGGGAAATCAGCGTTTTGGACTTGGAGTGGGAAAACGTTCCAACGTGACAACTGTGGAGGAGATGACCAACCCGGGTGGTGCGGCGTGCGTGTGCGGGTGTGACGGGTTGTGCACGTTTACCCCTTGCGGAACGCTCGTGCACCATCGGTCCCACATGTCGGTGTGAAAAACGTGCCGAAGGATGGGCCAATGGGTACCATTGATAATTATCCTTGCGAAAATAAAAGAGATCGTGAGGCTGAAACTTCGTCGTGATCATGAACTGCGAAGTGAACGTCATCGCCAAAATCACAGTCGCAATGAGCTGGATTAAACGGGGGTTGAGCAGGACTGAAGAAGAAGAAGAACAAGGAGAAGAAGAAAGCATGAGGAGGAGTAAGAAGAAGAAGGCCAAGAGGAAGAAGAAGAGGAGGAGGAAGAAGTAGAGAGGGGAGGAGAGAGAGGAGAAGAAGAAAGGTAAATGAGGAGAAGAGGAGGAGGGGAGGAGAAGAGTATGAGAGAGGAAGAAGAAGAAGAAGGTCAAGAGGAAGAAGAGGAGGAGGAGGAGGAGGAAGAAGAGCAGCATGAGGAGGAAGAAGAGCACGTGTGTTATTTGTTTTACCTGCCGTCATCATCGCTGGGATTGCTGACTGGACATGGACGTTACTGCGCACACACGTGTTTACGTACATGGTGTGATTTTTGTTTTTTTTATTGTCTGAATTGTATCATAATTAATACAGTTAACTGGGAACGTGCCAAACAGGAGCATTGCATTGTGGGACTCAACGATTGAACAAAAATACTTTAATATCCTTGGATGAATACGAGTAATCCATGATACAAGGTTCCCATACTTTGGTTCATTTGGGGTCTTGGTCGAGAACAAGGGCAACAATGATGAACCCCTCACACGAGGTGGCATCAGAGTTCAGATTTCACGACGTGTGTGAGTGTGTATGTGTTTGTGTTTGTGTGAGAGTGTAAGTGTGTGTGTGTGTGTGCGTGAGTGAGTAAGTGTGTGTGTATGTGTGTGTGAGAGTGAGTAAGTGTGTGTGAGTGTATGTGTGTGGGTGTGGTATGTTGTATGTGTGTGTGTGTGTGGTGTGTGGTGTATTGTGTTGATGTGTGTGTGTGTGTGCGTGAGTGAGTAAGTGTGTGTGTATGTGTGTGTGTGAGAGTGAGTAAGTGGTGTGTGTGCGTGTGATGAAGTAAGTGTATGTGTGTGAGAGTTAAGTGTGTGTGTGTGTGTGAGAGAGAGAGTGTAAGTGTGTGTGTGTGTATGTGTGTGTGTGTGTGTATGTGTATGTGTAGTGTGTGTGTATGTGTGTGTGAGAGTGAGTAAGTGTGTGTGTTGTGCGTGAGTGAGTAAGTGTGTGTGTATGTTGTGTGAGAGGAGTAAGTGTGTTGTGTGTGTGTGTGCGTGAGTGGTAATGTATGTGTGGAGAGTGTAAGTGTGTGTGTGTGTGAGAGAGAGAGTGGTAAGTGTGTGTGTGTGTATGTGTGTGGTGTGTATGTGTATGTGTTTGGTGTTGTGTTGTGTATGTGTGTGCGTGAGTGAGTAAGTGTGTGGTATGGGTGTTGAGAGTGAGTAAGTGTAGTGTGTGTGGTGATGTGAGTGTAAGTTGTGTGTGTATGTGTGTGTGAGAGTGAGTAAGTGTGTGTGTGTGTGTGTCGGTGAGTGAGTAAGTGTATGTGTGTGTGTGTGTGTGTGTGTGTGTGTGTGTGAGAGAGAGAGTGTAAGTGTGTGTGTGTGTATGTGTGAGAGAGAGAGTGTAAGTGTGTGTGTGTATGAGAGAGAGAGAGTGTAAGTGTGTGTGTGTGTATGTGTGTGAAGAAGTGTAAGTGTGTGTGTGTGCATGAGTGAGAAGTGTATGTGTGTGAGAGTGTAAGTGTGTGTGTGTGTGTGTGAGAGTGTAAGTGTGTGTGTGTGAGAGTGAGTAAGTGTGTGTGCGTGAGTGAGTGTAAGTGTGTGTGTGTGTGTGAGTGAGAGAGAGAGTAGTGTGTGAGTGTGAGTGAGAGAGATTAAGTGTGTGTGTGTGTGGTGAGTGTGTGCGTGAGTGAGTAAGTGTATGTGTGTGAGAGTGTAAGTGTGTGGTGTGTGTTGTGTGTGTGTGAGAGAGAGAGTGTAAGTGTGTGTGTGTGTATGTGTGAGAGAGAGAGTGTGTGTGTGTGTATGTGTGAGAGAGTGTAAGTGTGTGTGTGTGTGTGTTCATGAGTGAGTAAGTGTATGTGTGTGAGAGTGTAAGTGTGTGGTGTGTGTTGAGAGTTAGTGTGTGTGTGTTGAGAGTGAGTAAGTGTGTGTGCGTGAGTGAGTAAGTGTGTGTGTGTGTGTGTGTGTGTGTGTATGAGAGAGTGTAAGTGTGTGTCTATGTGTAAGTGTGTGTGTGTGTGTGTTGTGTGTGAGAGAGTGTATGTGTGTGTATGAGAGTGAGTGAGTGTGTGTGTGTGTGTATGAGAGTGAGTAAGTGTGTGTGTGTATGTGTGTGAGAGAGAGAGAGAGAGAGAGAGAGAGAGAGAGGAGGAGAGAGAGAGAGAGAGAGAGAGAGAGAGAGAGAGAGAGAGAGAGAGAGAAAGTGTGTGTGTGTGTGTGTGTGAGTGAGAGAGAGAGTAAGTGTGTGAGTGTGAGTGAGAGAGAATTAAGTGTGTGTTGTGTGTGTGTGTGTGTGTGGTGAGAGAGAGTAAGTGTGTGAGTGTGTGTGTGTGTGTGTGTGTTTTCTGTGCATGCTGAACATCGTTTGTGGTTTTGTCCCTGCCAAACTGAGTTCTGGTTAGTCCATGCCAAGCTTCGTTCTCTGAAGAGTTTGTTTTCCTAAACATGATCATGTTAACTCTTTGTGTTTCCTTCATCCCTCACAATCACATCATTACAGATCAGATTCTGAGTTGAACTCACCTGTCACCTTCATACTGTATTCACTAAATCAATAGACCAAGATTTTGATTCGTTTGGAGCACCAGTACTGATTCGTTATTCCTGTCGAGGTCTTTTATACGTTGGTCAATCTTCTTTCTTTTTTTCCATTCATAAGAACCGCTCAACAATAGCTCTATCCATTCATAATTCGGAATGTGTAAAGATTCATAGCAATGACTAAACTCATACCATGTTCATGCTATATACCATGAACCTTTCCTTTACATCACTTTATGAAACAGTCGGTCATGTGTAGTTGTCGTGCAGACAGAACTCGTGCATGACAAATCATCGTTTCTCTTTACTTTTCAGGCACTCCTCATTGTTTCAGGGTTCTAGAATCCCCGTGAAACAATGGCCGGTTTGGTTACGGTGCCTGGCTATTCCTGATGAACATTACGAGTTATTAATCACTTTTACAACATGGATTGGAACGAAGTCGATATCGTGCGCCATTACAAATCTCCATGGTCCACGATTCCCAACTATCAAAACAAGGTACAAAGATGGCAAAGAGTGCCACGAGGAATGACCGAAAATATCAAATTTTTATTTAGAAACAATCTTCTGTTTTGACCCCTGTGACCCCATCTCCCCATGCCCCTCTTGGGGCATGAACTGGGGGTCAAATCCAAGAAATCATTACATACTTAGTGCGTTCCCCGATGTTGATTACATATACACAAACAAAGTTTCATGAAAATGTTTAAAATATGCCCGTAATTGCATTTTTTTGAAATTGACCTTTTGACCCCACCCCAAGCCCCCAACGGGCAAGGCCAAAATGAGACTGCTTTCACATCTTCTTACCATGTGGTGATCATAAGTACCAAGTTTGAATTACTGCTCAACCGCTTAGGAGGAGATAGCGTGATGGACGGACGGACGGACGGACAGACAGACAGACGGAGCTGATTACAACACTCAC
>CM068953.1:95965570-95979865 GCA_035128595.1 Eptatretus atami
CACCCCCATCCTTTTTTTTCCTTTTTTTTTAAAGCATGGGAACAGCAACAAATTCTGCACCTGGTGTTGGTTTCCTAGTCGTCATTTCAGGTATTTACGTGTGACAGGTAGATATACAAATACGACGACACATACATTTGGAGCAAGCAATTCACGGACACGGGCATTTGCGAAGCTTTGGTGGCCCTACATTTTGTGGATCATCGGTGTCGTAGACACCCGTATATTGATAAAAGTCGGGTCAAAAACCGATACATCGTTTCATGAACAATTCGATATTGTGCATAATTGTATTTACCGATTATTGGTGGTTGTTTGCAACTTGAATGCTATCTTCGTTAACTGCAGTGTCGTTTCTTTATTTAATACATGGTTTATCATTTAATGCCGTTTTATCTCGATCAAAGGATTTTGATCAGGACAAAAGTGACCATAGTATAAATTATCAAAGTGAAAAACAGAACGAAGGGCTCATTAGGTTGTTATATGTGTAAAACTGGCTGGGATTGGTGACATGATTGGCTATAATGCTGTCACATTGACCAATGAGCAGGAATTTTTACAAAATGTATACGCAAGACTACAAATAGAGATTGGCCACCAAGTCTTTACCCGACTTGCAATAACTTTGCCAATTTTATCACGTCATTGTCTGGGTTAGCCTTTTTAAGATTCCCATCTGAAACGATGATTGACTGTGCTGAGAAATCAGGTTCAAATTCCCAAATCTATAATTTATAATTTGTATATAAGAGTTGGATCTGTCGCCATCACGGGGTATCCACGAAGACTGGATTACTTGCAACCCACAGTTTAGGATAGGGACTTTTAATTTGTTCCAGGGTGCCGGCGCCAACTTGCCTACTCTTGTTTAAAACACACCGTGGGATCTTAAGCATCCCCCAAGTAATACTATAGCAGACAGAACACCCGGCTTAAGGTCCATCCGAGGGACGACCCAATCTGAGAGTTTAAGCTTGGGTCGGGAGTCGAACCCAGTCCAGGCAACTCAAAGGTAAGTGTGGTACATTTGTTGGAGCCTTGTACAATAAACTTATAATAGTATAGGAATGCCATTGCTTCTCTGGCTTCATTTCGGGGGTGCATCAGTACTTCTCACGCAAAACAACTATCAGCTGTGAGGTCTTATGATCTGATCGAATGGGCGAAACAGAACAGGGTGTAAAGATATCCAGATTAATGGGGAATTGATCTTCCAGGATGTCACAGACACTTGAGCGATTGCTGGAATCTTGGTGTAATAACAGCTTTAATGCAGTTTACCATTAAATGAGCCGTCTTCATGCGGTGACGTGGAACTACATAATGACCAACTGTATATAGATGTATATGCGATGGCCTATAGAATCTCTCGCTGCACACTGGGGGTATATGCAGGTGGGTGTGGGAGGAGGAGCGGGTGTGGGGTCTCTGGGGGTTATAAAGTCGACGCGAAACTTCTAAGCGCGTTTTCACACTTGTCGGTAAATAGGTTTCTGTGTCGGCTTCGAAACGTCAACAAACACAAGTGCACTTTGTCAGTAGCTCGCGACCCACACACCTCCCCTGGGACGAGCGGAGCTGCAGCGCAGCCGAGCAGAGAGAGAGCAACAGAGACAGAGACAGAGACATACAGAGATACAGAGGAGGGAGAGTTTTATGCTGACTATGGGAGAATGACCCGGGCACGAAACGAGAGTCCGCCACTTTTGCGAAGTGTGATCGTTGCCTGCCCGGGTATTATTAGATCCGCAGTTACTGATGAACCATTCAGTCTCAGCGGAAAAAAGTAACGTCGAACTCGGTGCCAAAAAATGCACTGGATGTCTTTTGGTCGCGGAGGGATAGGCCTGAGTTCCCGTGAATTCTTCAGCGGATCACATTGCCATAGTTTCACAAGTGGTTAAAGCAGAACACTGGGACAAAATGGAGTTTTCACATTAAAACGATATAATTCATACACATTCAATTTGGCAGCAGTTGATAAATCAATTTCCATAACACGTTGAGCTCTACATTAAATGTACTCTCTTCTGGAGGTGTGTGTGTGTGTGTGTGTGTGTGTGTGTGTGAGGAGATGTCGTGTGTGTGTGTGTGTGTGTGTGTGTGTGTGTGTGTTTTGTTGTGTGTGTGCTTGCGTAACTTATCCACATGACGTCAGCATGATGTCATTTAGGGTTGCCCTTTTTGCACATATATAATATATATATATAATATATATATATATATATATATATATATATACACACACTAGAGGGGTATGCCTACACATTGGAAGCAATAACGAACCATGCTTGCCTATTGTCACAGATCGCTCACCTGCATTAGTTTTTTCATCTATTTATATTTTTATTTACGGACGCTTTCCGTTGATTCTGTGAAATTTTCTGGTGTATTACTTTGATGTCTGTTGGCACGTGAAATTTCAGCTTTCTACGTCACCTGGAAGGTACTGATCTTGAATATCAGTTCGTGAGTGGTTAAAATGGGCGATATATATATATATATATTGTTGCGAATTCGCGCCCGTCGGCGTGCGGACGGCCACGTAACTCGGATCGCGGCACGTCGCCCACCGGACGGACAATTCAGTCGTGACCCTCCGGGAACTATCGCCCGGAGCCAGTCACGGGTGGGCCTTTCGACCTCACCACAATCGTGCCAATCGGCCACCCGCGTAGGATAGGGTTGTTCGCCAAACTCGACCTACCTAAGTACCCACGCGATGGTAAACCGGGCGATCGTACCTCGCCGCAGGTCGACCTCGGACACGAGCCGCTTGGGCGGCCCGTTCCGTACTATCGGATAACCGAGCGGTGCTATCGTCGACCTCGACGGTTCAGATTATTTACCGGGCGTTTTGCACCCACTACGAACCCTTTACGTGAAGCAGGATGGAGGGTCAATGAAGAAAAGACGAAGCGAAACGGGAAAACAGTTCACACAATGCACATTTATTCCGCGGCACACGGAGCACACATATAGCACGTATTTACAGCCACAATTAGCAAATGCACATATATCAATTAAAGACAAAAACAATAATGCAAGCAACGCAGAGCTACGACCGACTAAACGCGAACACTCGGCAACACTTATACAGTTTCTACCTTACAAGACACGGCGCCACAACACGCATTCCACACTAAGCAAAGAAAAGACCCCCTCAAAGGCAAGGGAGTCAGACTGGCCCGTGGCCTAATGCGCGTGGAAACCTGGATGAGCGGCCAGGTCCACGAGACCGAAGGGTCCTACCCGCGCCCTCGTGGCGAGCCGCAAATGTCGCTGCACGGCGGTTTCGTGGGCACCTGCTGGTGTAAGTGGGAACGGGCCCCCTTGTCGCACTCTCTCAGCGCGGGGGAAAGGGGGAATTGTTGATGCTCTGGGGAGGGAGTATGGCTGGCTTGCTCGAGTCCCGCGACGCGCGACCCAACGCGACCTCGTCGCCGACCCCTCGTCCCGGACCCGAGCCTCCAGGCCCTCCCCAGCCGATCTCCCTCCGCAGCCGCTCGCCTCCGCAGCCGTCTGCCCCACTCTTGCTTCGAGCTCCGTCTCCCGACTCCGCCCCACCGACACTGCCTCGAGCTCCTCTCCCGACTCTGCCCCACCGATACTGCCTCGAGCTCCGTCTCCCGACTCTGCCCCACCGATCCTGCTTCGAGCTCCGTCTCCCGACTCTGCCCCACCGATCCTGCTTCGAGCTCCGTCTCCCGACTCTGCCCACCGATCCTGCCGTCTGCCCACTTCTGCTTCGAGCTCCGTCTCCCGACTCTGCCCACCGATACTCCCGATTCGCCTTGCGCTCGTCTTTTATCGGCTCCAGGAACCCACCATATGCAAATTCTCGGATCCAAACGACCTCAGGGGCGGAGCCACGCTCGCCGATTGGATGGAGAAAAAGGGGCGTGTATCATCCTGATCCTCAAATATTGCATATGCCGATTTTCGTCAGGCGCGTCTGGAGGCGGGCCAAGCCCCCCGCGCTTCCTAATTGGATGGATCAGATGTGGGCGTGTAGCATTCCTGATCCGCATTCTTCTCGGAAAAACCGCCATCTGCACTCGCGGCTCGCGTGTATCGCTGAAGATAGCCCGACGCTCGGTGCCACCAGGTGGTGCGGGAATGGCCGTAAGAGAAGTGGTGGAGGGTTTTCGGCGGTGTCCGATGGCCATGGAGCTGCTTGGAATGGCGGTGATGTGAGGTTTGCGGTAGCGAGTGGTGAAGGTAGGTTGTGGCTGCTGGCGTTGTTGTTGTTAGTGGTTGGTTCAAAACAAAGGTAGAACAGAAAAACGCCTAACTCAAAGGATCGCAGCCCGAATGAATCACATTAATTCCCTCTAAACAATGGGTTTGGGCTAACTACACATGTACTTAAGAAATATATCTCACCTACGGGACCTTTATGGTGTAATGCGAATTTCCACAGCCGCAACAATATATATATATATATATATATATATATAATATATATATATATATATATATATATATATATATAATATAACATACTGATCTTGAATATCAGTTCGTGAGTGGTTAAAATGGGAGATATATATATATATATATATATATATATATATATATATATATATATATATATAAATAAATTACATATACAGCTCTGGGAAAAATTAAGAGACCACTGCAGAATTATCAGTTTTTTTTTGGTTTTACTATTTATAGGTATGTGTTTGAGTAAAACGAACATTTTTGTTTTATTCTATAAACTACTGACAACATTTCTCCCAAATTCCGAATAAAAAATATTGTCATTTAGAGCATTTATTTGCAGAAAATGACAACTGTCAAAATAACAACAAGATTCAGTATTTTCAGACCTCAAATAATACAAACAAAACAAGTTCATATTCATTGTAAAACAACACAATACTAATGTTTTAACTTAGGAAGAGTTCAGAAATCAATGTTTTGTGGAATAACTCCTGATTTTCAATCACAGCTTTCATGCGTCTTGGCATGCTCTCCACCAGTTCTTCACATTGCTGTCGGGTGACTTTATGCCACTCCTGGCGCAAAATTCAAGCAGCTCGGCTTTGTTTGATGGCTTGTGACCATCCATCTTCCTCTTACACATTCCAGAGGTTTTCAATGAGGTTCAGGTCTGGAGATTGGGCTGGCCATGACAGGGTCTTGATCTGATGGTCCTCCATCCACACCTTGATTGACCTGGCTTTGTGGCATGGAGCATTGTCCTGCTGGAAAAAACCAATCCTCAGAGTTGGGAACATTGTCATAGCAGAAGGAAGCAAGTGTTCTTCCAGGACAACCTTGTACTGGCTTGATTCATGAGTCCTTCACAAAGACAAATCTGCCTGATACCAGCCTTGCTGAAGCACCCCCAGATCATCACCGATCCTCCACCAAATTTCACAGTGGGTGGAGACCTGTGGCTTGTAGGCCTCTCCATGTCTCCGTCTAACCATTAGACGACCAGGTGTTGGGCAAAGCTGAAAATTGGACTCATCAGAGAAGATGACCTTACTCCATTCCTCTATGGTCCAATCCTTATGGTCTTTTACAAACCTCAACCTGGCTCTTCTTTGCTTCTCATTGATGAAGGGCTTTTTTCTAGCTTTGCACGACTTCAGCCTGCCCCGAGGAGCCTGTTTCGAACCGTCCTCGCCTGCACTTCACCCCAGCTGCCGTTTGCCATTCTTTTTGTAGGTCACTTGATGTCATCCTACGGTTGTTGAGTGACATTCGAATGAGTTGGCGGTCATTCCGGTCAGTGGAAAGTCGTTTTCGCCCTCTGCCAATCTGTAGCTTTTTTGTCCCAATGTCTGCTGCTTGACCTTGTTCTTATGAACCGCCGTCTTTGAAATTTAAGGATGGAAGCAACGTGAAGCTCATGAAGCTCATGAAGGAAGCAACGTGAAGTGAAATCCCTCTGCCAGAAAAGCCAGAATTGAACCCTTCTTTTCCTCACTCAAAACTTTTCTTTTCACCTCTTTTGGCATGGTCAATAGTTATTTTTTTTGATTCCAATTACTTTTGAGGTACTACTAGCACTGTTTTTGCCATCCAGGGTGTCCTATTGCAAGAGGATAGTGATGACCACAGCAGTGGTTTTTATACTTTTCCTTGTTAAATAAGATTAGGTTCACGTGATCACCTAATCAGTACCTCACTAAGTAGAATGAGGTGTGCCTTTGGAATTCAACAGATACTGGAATGAATGGCTGCCATACATGTAGACATGCTGATTGGAATTTTTTTGGAGTGGTCTCTTATTTTTTTTGGAGTTGTATATACTAGTACGTGCCCGTAAAAAAAATAAAAAAAAAAATAAAATAAAATATTCAACCGCGAGCAACAAACAACAACCACACAGGCCGTTTCTTCGCTCTCGCTGCCCGTACGTGCGTGGCGCAGAAGTTCGCATATCACAGTTACGATGATTCGCAATTTAGGTTTTAATGGCTAATTATTCAATTAGCGCCAACGTATTTTGCCTTTTCGCAATGTCATCGCAAGGAAAAACAAAAGAGAAGAGAGAGAGAAAAAAAATTTACTTCCTGGTTCGGAGCAACCAGCACTCTGATGTTACCGAAATTTATGCACCGTCTAATATGAAAACGATCAAAACTTGCGGCATTGTGTTTATCTATAAATGCGCATAAGAAATCGAGAAATTATTAGAATACACGGTCATCACTCTCCGGAAGCCCGTACGTTGTAACCCGTAATGGGGAACGCGGCTGAGCTTCCCTTCCCATCGGCCACGGCCACGCAACAACGTGTCTTGTCATTGGTTTGGTAAATAAATGGCCATAACTTGGAAGCACTTGTCTGATTAATATCAAACCTTGAAAAGGCACATCCTCAGGCCCCAGCAATATACCTGGCAAGTTTCAATTAGATCGGACCAGTGTTGTCGAGAAACGGCGGTCACAGACACACACACACACACACACACACACACCACACACACACACACAACACACACACACACACAAAACAAATATAATATAATAAATATATATATATATATATACACTACCAGTCAAAAGTTTTAGAACACCCCCATTTTTACAGTTTTTACTGAAATTTAAGCAGTTTACTGTTTCAATGTACTCTGAAATTAAAGCATCGAACAAATAAACGATTGTAGATAAAAAAGAAATCATGGAATCGTTTTGTTGAACAAAATTTAATCTAAATTTTGACTCATCAAAGTAGCCACCTTCTGCAGAGATAACAGCCGAACATACTCGTGACATTCTTTCTACAATGGAAATCAAATATTGTTCGGAAAGTTCTTCCCAACACTGTTGCAGAAGTTCCCACAAATGTGTTGCACTTGTAGGTTGCTTTGCTTTCACCTTTCTGTCCAGTTCATCCAAACCAGCTCAATGGGGTTTAAGTCTGGAGTTTGTGCTGGCCATTTCATGATTTGAAGCCTACCGTCTGTTCTTTTCTTCTGACGTAGTTCTGACATAGCCTGGAGGTATGTTTTGTGTCGTTATCTTGCTGTAGGATGAACCCCTGACCAACTAGGCGTAGACCAGAGGGGATTGCATGGCGCTAAAAAATGTTGTGGTAGCCCTTTTGGTTCTGGTGCCAGTCACTCTGTGCAAGTCGCCGACTGGATCCAGCAAAAGAGCCCAGATCATCACGCTTCCTCTCCATGTTTGACAGTTATGTCACACACTGAGGAACCATCCTTTCGCCGCCTCTACGGCGTACAAAAACCCTGCGTGATGAACCGAAGATTTCAAATTTTGATTCATCGGTCCATAAGACCTTCTTCCAGTTTTCAGTAGTCCACTGGCGGTGCTTCATGGCCCAGGCAAGCCTCTTTTTCTTATTTTGCCATCTCAGCAATGCTTTCTTACTCCACTCGACCTGTCAAACCTGCAGCTCGAAGTCTTCTCTTCACAGTTGAAACTGAGACTTCCTTACTTTGACCAGTGTTAAGCTGTGCTTGAAGCTGCTGTCCTGTGAGCCGCCTATCACACAAGCTGTTGACTCTCTGATTGTCTTCTGATTGTGTTGTGGCTTTGGGTCTGCCAGACCTTCCTGTCAGAGTTTTCTCCAGTTTCCAAGTGCCTTTTCATGGTGTAGGAAACTGTACTCACTGACACCTTGGCTTCTTTGCAATTTCTCCAAAGGAAAGACCTACACTTTTAAGGGTTATAATGGTCTGTCTGTCTTCCTTTGTTAATTGTCTTTTTCTCGCCATTATGATAGTAATATACTACTTCCTGCAGTGCAATATTGTCCAAATAATGCTTCAGAGGTGTGGCACCACAGTCTGTTCCAACACTGCTTTTATACAGACAGAGGGTTTGTAACTAATCAACAAAAGTTGGACACCTGTAGGAATTGTTTGCATCAACTTTCAAAGCTGAATTTACTTCCATTGCTGCAGAACAGCTGCAGTTGCTAACCCATTACTTTTCCCTGAAAAGGGCCTTTTTTTACAACTCTGAAATTTACATTATTTTTCAGTTTTTGGTAACCTAAACTTTTTTTTAACCTCTGGCAGTTTACCGCTTAGCTTTGTACCATTTCAGGTTATTCACTGGACTTAAACTGCTTAGATTTCAATAAAAAAACTGGAAAAATGGGGTGTTCGAAAACTTTGACCTCATGTATTTATACATATATAGATATATGTACTTTCATTTCACTTTCAACCTCCATAAATTGTTTTATACCCTTCCCCAGATCTATGCCTCTTCACAATTGTATCTCGGAGTTCTACGGACAGTCCCTTGGACTTCATGTTAGAGTTTCTGAAAGGTGTGTTTCTTTCTAAATCATATCCAATCATTTGAATTGGCCACAGGTGGACTCCAATCAAGTGGTAGAGACATCTCAAGGATGATCAAAGGAAATTGGATGCACCTGATCTCAATTTGGAATGTCATTCCAAAATGGTTGAACACTTATTGATGCAAGACATTTCAGCTTTTCATTTTTAATTAATTTGTGAAAAGTTTCTAAAAACATGTTTTCACTTTGACATTATAAGGTATTTTGTGTCGATCGGTGACAATTTTTTATCAATTTAATCCACCTTAAATTCAGGCTGCAACACAACAAAATGTGACAAAAAGTCAAGGGGTGTGAATACTTTCTGAAGGCACTGCATATGAAATCAGGAGATACAATATGATTAAACTTGGAGAGCAGATCATAAAAATAAGATAATATTGGAGAGCAGAACAAAGATAATATTCATGCTCATCCATGTATCTATAAATGAGAAAAAAATAAATAAAAATAAATAACAAAACAACATTGGCAACAAAAAGTGTCTCTATGATCACACGCAGCATAGCATATGCATTCAATTCAGATTTTCTGTCCACTGACGATCCGTTAAAATTTTAATTTTCAATGACCTTGCATATTATCAAGTGAAAAAAGTAGAATCAATTCTAAAAAAAAACAACCTATTTTATTCAATGCAAGTGGTTGGTCGTAAATAGCAGAAAGTTACTTTGAAAAAGTGGGTGCTTTGAGAAATGAAGGAGGAAGGCTGGGGAAGAATTTGAATAAATTATCAAGATTTTGTGATTTATTTTTATTTGTTTGCAAAGCTTATGATAGGTAAGGAAACTTAAATGAAAACGAATACGACTTGGCTCGTCAATGTGAAACGTGTGTTATTCTAGCATGTTATCATGGATGTCTCTAAATTGGATATCAGGTGGCAGACCTCATAAAATTTGGTCTACATAATCATTTCAAAATAAAATTTAACCTTGTATAACAATCTTCCTGATTTAAATTTTCTACTTCTACATACAGCTGTTTAGTGAACTGTGAATTGTACGAGGTGGACTTTTGAAATCATGAAGTGTCTTCGACAGAAACAATCAGAACGAGGATGTAAAATACTTGACATGGAAATGCAAAATGCTTCAATCTTAAGGCCCAGTCACACCTTGACGTTTTAGCCAGCTTATGCCGATTTTTGAAAAATTTGTCTAAAACGCTGGCACACGTCGAATACGTTATGGGTAAGTTTTGGAAACATTGAGAGCACGCTGAAAAACACTGCCATACGTCGTAGTACGCTGGCTTTCATCGTTGTACTTTGCGGTTGTCCTCAAATTTTAGCATGCTTGAAATTTTACGACTTATGCCAGCGTATGACTCACAATTTCCGCTACGCTGGCCATAAGTTGTAGGCACGTTATGCGATTGTTGACACACGTCGACACACGTTACTTGTAAGTTAATCATAAGTCGAAACACGTCGAGGTAATGGTTAGCGTCAGTGTTCCAGACCCCCTGGTTTTTTTTTCTTTTTCTTCTGCAGTGGGTGTGGGTATGAGGGTATGTTGGGTATGTTGAAAATTAATACTACGAGGGTATGTTGAAAATTAATGCCTCTTATTATTTTTCTCCAAAACAGGTAAAAGTGTTCGAATGAAACAAAGTGCAGTTTGCACATTAGTTCTTCCCGCCACGTCGTGCGGAATTTAGTGATACTTACAATCGGTGTCTCAGTGCTATGTGAGTCAAGATGGCAGAGGGTGGCATGACATTGTCAGTGCTGTAAGACATGAAGCACTGGAGATGAGAGTTTGGATGAATGACTGGAGATGGGAGTTTGGATGAATGACTGGAGATGGGAGTTGGGTGCATGTGACGATCATGAGAGTAAGAGATGATCAATGGAGTACCGCCTCAAATGATCACGAGCATGGACTTGGCTCTGTCAGATTTTAATCGCTTCCCCAAACTTAAGGAACACCTTCGTGGAGAACATTTTTCTTCCAATAATTATATCAAGGCCATTGTGACGTGATGGTTAAGTTAGTAGGACACAGTTCGATCGTGACGGCATAACAAAACTACTTGAGCGTTGACAGAAATGTGTGGAAGGCAATGCTGATTATGTTGAGAAATAAATGTGCACCATGGTGAAATAAAAACTGAGGTTAGTACCTGTCTTTTTTTCAGTCGAATATTTACCTCTTCCACCAAACGTGGATGGAGGTTATGTTTCCACACAAGTCTGTTTGTCTATCTGTTTGTCTGTCTGTGAGCAGGATGTTTCAAAAAGTTGTGGACGAGTTATGACAAAACTAGGTGGATGAGTTGGTTAGGTGTCAAGAACAAGCGGATTCGATCTTGATTCAGATCCGGCCTATCAGTGGATACAAAACATAAACTGTTCAGCACGGCGGAGGTATTCCCTCTACCGAGTGCCATTCTAGTTTTACCTTTTTTGGAGAAAAATAAGAGGAGGCATTACTTTTCTGCATGCCCTCGTATGTTGCTTTTGTTTCATGGAAATAAATGTTGTTTTGAAATTAAGTGTTTTGAAAGGGTATTGTTGAAATTTTTGAGTCATCAAGTCGGCTTGTTTGAGGGTGTCGAGGATTCAATGCTTGTTTATCTCCAAAGATTGTACCATCATTCACCTTTTAAACCTTCCCTCAATTTGAACCTTGTGTGAGAAACGTGCTGTGTTGAAGGTTGACAAGTTCATGTGGGACCCACCACCGAAGGTGAAGGAGGTTATGTTTTCACCCCTTTCTGTCTGTTTGTTTGTTTGCCTGTTTGTTTGTTTGTGTGCAAGATATCTCAAAAAGTTGTGGACGGATTCGGATGAAACTTGGTGGTCAGGTTGGGTGTGATGAGGAAGAATTGATTCAATTTTGGTGAAGATCTGAATTTGGATCCGGTTTTGTGATTCTTCACCATTGAGAGATAGGGCCAAAAACGATTATATACTGTAGCATGATATCTCAAAAATGTATTGGGCCAGATATGTTCTCCTGGATCAGGCATTGTGTGGCAGAGGTATGCACTATACCGAGTGCCCTTCTGCTTGTTTTAGTTTTAATAATTCAGGCATTCGCGTTCATGTTCCACTTACTTTGTGCTGTCATTTTAAACAATGATTTGTGCCAAATACAATTCATATGTTCATTGTTCATGCCAAAATGGTTTGATGCAATGCAAACACTCCCTTTCCCTGATCATCATTCCCAAGCTTTGATTTTGAATTGCCAGTAGATAGGAAATGTCCTTTTTGTTCACATGGACAATTAATGAATGAATGAAATGAACAAATCTTAATACCTAAAAGGAGCAATCTATTTAACTCGTGCACACATATGTGGAGGGGAAAGAGAGGAGGCTGAAGCAAATTGAGAAAAACGAAGAGGAGGAAGGACATGTGAGAGGAGAATCAAGGGTAGAGTTGGACACGAAAGGATGTTCTCACCTAAGCCCATCAAGTTCCATAAATGTACAGTGTTGTTTTGTCTGTTGGATCTGAATGTTCTTGGAATTGATATCTCATGTTCTCCATGGAATATACAAGGTGGTGGGGGAGGGGGGTGGGGGGGGGTGGGACGGGTTAAATCGGTTTAAATGTTGTCAAAACGTTTCAGAGCTCAAACCAAGACTTCTGTTGCGCTGGCGTCAGGAACAGCCCCCTCGCCCACCTTCATTCCACTAACCACATCAAGTATAATGTCGGACACTGGATTGAAGAAATGTAGAAAACATAGAACGTTTGCAAACTTGCTTCATTTTATGGTTGGTTAGTAGAAAACCTTTTTGACTTCCACCCCCTCCCTGCTGTACAAACTCCTCCTTGTTCATTTGACACGCTAGAGAGAAGGGTATTTGGGGGAGATCAGTAAAGGAAGAGAGAGAAATGAGGCATGTATGGGGTTTAAAGGGGGACGGAGTATTCAGGAAAGCCACCATTTTGTAAACGTAATAAATATATGGCCCCTTTATGTACAGAACACTTGTTTACACTTCAGCATATCTGTTTGCTATATATAGAATGCAAAAGGGAAACCTGACGCCTAAGTGTGTGAAATAGATCGACATGTTTGAACCAAATGGCCTTTTTGAGTAAAAATATTGTATGTGAGTTATGTGATAAACAAGAAAACACAAAGGATAAAAAACAAGTTGGACACTTGAAGAGGACTCGTATGCAGCACCGAACGTGAAGACCATTTTGGTCAGGGGTTGTGTGGTGTGTGTGTGTGTGTTGTGTTGTTGTGTGTGTGTGGTGTATGTATATATATATTATATATATATATGTGTGTGTATATATATATATATTATGTATATATATAGGTGTCCCAAAAAATATACAACTTTTACATGCTTCGTTTGATCCTAAAAAAGCAGTAATTTATCACTAATGCTTCATTTCTTGTTGCAGAGACCCGAAGTTTATTTTGATACCAAACAAGCGCCAGAAAAATGCCAAGACTGACCGTACAACAACGGACGAAAATTGTTGAACTTTGTACCAGACGAAAAGTGTCATACGGTGCAACGTCTTTACTCGAGACATTTCGGTATCCACTTGCGCCATGCACCAAACTTTCGGACAATAAAGTCACCATCGCAAAGTTTACCAATGTGGGAACCATCTGTGACCTTCACAAAGGTCACAGTGGTCGGAGAGGACAGGTCGTAGTGAAGAAAATGTGGAAATGTGAGACAGGCGGTTGTTCAGAGTCCAAAAAAATCGATTCGACTACTTTCTGCCGAGACAAACATTCATAAGAGCACCGTTCAGAGGATCCTTCGCCAAGACATTCATGCCTTTCCAAACAAGGCGTTTTCTCAACCAACATTTTGAGGGCCGCTTTATCTCCCTCTACGAAGACATTGAGTGGCCACCGTATTCCCCTGACCTTACTCCTCCAGACTTCTTCTTGTGGGTATCTCAAGGACAGAATCTATGGAAACCCTAGGCCTCAGACTCTTGATCAGCTGAAGGAAAACATCACCGATAAATCCAGAACATTCCTCAGGAAAACTTTCCCAAAGTGATGGAGAACATGGCAACGCGTTTGCAGGCAGTGATCGACAACGTGGCCTATGTCAACATGTGGTCTAAAAGAAAACGACGATTCTATACCAAAATTTAAAATTTGGTGGCAATTTTGACATTGGTACAATAAACTTCAACCTTTCAGCTTTCTATCCAGCCATATATCTTTTAAAAATATATGTTATGACCATCCTCTTTGCAGATGAAAAGTTGTATATTTTTTTGGGACACCCTGTATATTATATATATATATATAATATATATATATATATATATATATATATATATATATATATATATATATATATACTAGCATATACCCGTGCTTCGCACAGAGTTGAATGGATGGCAAGTGTGACGAGGCATAATAGTTGATGTTATGGGAAGCTGGGGAGGGTGTCATTAGGGATGTGATGCACTATGGTTACCTCTCCTTAGTTTTCTAAAGGACTTCCCTGGAGATGACATTTTGGGTGAGTGTCTTGTTGCTGAATAGT
>CM068953.1:96009769-96028658 GCA_035128595.1 Eptatretus atami
CATAATGTGGATGCGGTCGCCCAGGTACCGCCTTCTACGAGAGCAACCGGGGATTAATCCCCTGAGTGACAAGCTGGTGTCTCGGTACCCATGGCCGAACAATATGTATGTGCATATGCTAATTTATTAGATATATGATATATATATTATATATATATATATACTTCACGCACACACACAGATTGCTGGAATTATAGATAGATAAGGCAATTAGAAATATCAAATTACGAGCTGTTAAAACTTGTTTTTACTTGTTGTTTCGTGTGAAAATGGTTATCACTCAAACCCCTGATGTTTTCAACTAATTGTGGGCGTAGTTTCAGAGAAGAGATCAAATACTTATTTTGGAGGGGTCAACCCCCCACCCGTAGACCCTCTTAATGACCTTGACAACCCCCCACCCGTAACCCTCTTAATGACCTTGACAACCCCCCCACCATTAGACCTTTAAATGACCTTTAAACCCCAACCCTCCCCCCACAATGACCTTGGACAATCCCCACCCATAGACCCTCTTAATGACCTTTACAAACCCTCCCCCCTCTGTCCCACCCATAGACTCTCTTAATGGACCTTTACAAACCCCCACCCGTAGACCTCTTAATGTGACCTTTTGACAAGCCCCCACCCTCCCCTACCAGAGACCCTCTTAATGATCTTTACAACCCCTCACCTCACCCCACCCGTCGACCCTCTTACCTGACCTTTACAACTTCCCCCACCATACACCCTCTAGATGACTCCAGTGTGACTGTATGCATATTTACCAGACCAATGAAATGGTGAAAACATATACATATACATGTATACATCAAATGCACCTCCTGACTGTTATGATGAGCATCGCCGTGAATTATGTCTCACACGGTAAATCCGCATAATCCGCACAGAACAACCGTCTGTCTGCCACCCAGACGGTTGTTCTGTGCGGATTATACGTTTTTACCGTGTGAGACATAATCCGCGGCGATGCTCACCATAACAGTCAGGAGGTGCATTTGATGTTTAAACGACGAATGTGGTAATCATTGGTTAGATATTTATTGGTATACCATCCTGATGAGGGCAAATAAGCCCAAAATCCAGATCAGTGGTTCCGTTGATGTTTAGCTGATGATGACCATATAATCTTTGTCTCTTAGACAGAGTCACCGGGCCAAAGTCTCTGTGTTGGAGACGACGCTTTGGTGTGGGACTGTGTGCCATGCTGGGAATCGGCGGAGTGCTTGTGACACTCCACATGTTTCGATATATATATATATATAATATAATAATATATATAATATATATATATTATATATACTAAAGCCACCGGGCGTAGTGGCGTGCGCCTGTAATCCGGCTACCGGAGGCTTGGGTTGGGGATCGCTTGAGGACGGGAGCTCTGTGCTGGGCTGTGCTATGGGGTGTGTTAGGGCAGCCCGGAATCATGGCGAAAACCGCATCCTTATCCCTGTGTCGTAAGAGGCGACCAGGGTTGCGTCAGGAAGGGCATCCGGCGTAAAACCTATGCCAAATCAGTATGCGGATCATAACGGATGATCCGCCTGTGGCGACCCCTAAACGGAGCAGCCGAAAGACGAACAACAACAACATATACTAAAGCCAAAAACCCAATGGTTCAGTGTCAAGGAATACCCTTTCTGAAATCCACTAGTTGTGATGACTTCATCACACAAAAATGCTGATTTTAGCAAATCTACTAAAACTGGATATCAAATGAAAGCTTGTTGCAAAGTGAGTCTAAGTATGTCATTCTTATTTCAAAATAACTTACCAATGCAAAATTATCGATGATTTTGTTCTGATTTTTAGCATTTGATGACGTCATTGATCATGTGATACCTGAGCATTTCCAAAAAGTCACCTGATGGATTTTGAAAGTTTGAACCCTCCCCTTCCAAAATCCATTGAGAAAACAAACGTAAAGCTCTGTCAGATTGTCAGGCTATATGCTCTGCCGAATAGACTTGTTTTAACCATGCTTCAAATGATGAATAATATAAAGGAATGAAAACGTGACTTGTATTCTCCCACGTGCCAGCTGAGCACTGTGATTTCAACATGGCTGCTTGGTGACTTCTCGTCAAAAAATGAAATAAAATTTCTTTAAAATATATTTTTTTTCAAATGCAAACGCCCTAGGACATACACATGAGAGGGGTATGTGCAGACTGGAAGTTTGGTACGATTTCACAAAAGTTTGAGGGAGTAGTTTAGTAACAACACAACGCAACACAACACAGACACTGCATAGATATACATTATTACAGTAATCGGCACATGTGCTGGGATCACAAGGTGCGTATTCAGATCTGCCGCCACAACCGATCCTGAGGTCGTCAGCCACGGATAACTCCATGGCCCGACAGGTTGTTAAGCAACCTCAGATGCCAGTTGGGATAATTAAGCCTAACAGGGTACTCTCACCCATTACGGCGTGTTACCTGTTGATGACCTAATTACCTCAACGAAGATCCATGCCCTCAGTGCACACCCGAGCACTTATTACTGCCAAGCGGTTTTGAGAATGCAGAACTAGATGACCCGCGGAACCAATCAGGGGGTCAAAATTTCTCGTCGAACGATTATGGAACACACTTTGCCAGATCAATGAAGGCAAGGACACAAATGAGGCAGATGTGAAAGATAGCAGTTATTTATTTACACACATCAGCAGGCAATAATCAAACATGTATTTACAAAGCAATTGTTCACAAGGCATGTACAGACATCAGTAACGCAAGAAAACCTTTCCCCAAGCACAAATATCCCCTCAGGCAAACTTACTTCGACAAAAGACATGTGGCCAATATTCATTCTGGAAAGGAGGAGATAAGAAGAATTGAGGAGAAAGAAGCAGAACAGTGTTGAGGCTTTGATTGATTATGATGCACCAGAAAGTGCACCCATAATCAGGCCGAAGAGAACCTCAAAGAAAACCTCTGAAATATCTCCTGATTGAACCTCATGTAACCACCATGAAAAACCTTCCAAAAGAAGAACCTCTGAAATATATAAAAGAACTCTGAATCCTCCTGGAATGCTATTTTATATGCTCTGAGTGGGGCGGAGCCCAGCATCCCTGGCAGGCGTAACCAATGTCTGCTCCTCGTGTTCTGAGCGTGCTGTGTTCATTGACCCAGACTTTGTCTGCTTCCTGATGTTACCCACTCTGTGAAACCATTGGACCAGAAATGGCTCCATTCCTCTTCAAGGCGAGCCAGGGGACCAATCCCCCAAATTAATGTGCTGACAGTGTGCATCGCTCCCCACTGGTAGCGCAAGTGCCCTGGAGGGTCGCGGATGGTTTCCCGGCAGAGCGATGATTTCTGCCGACGGAGGAACAACAGAAATGCCAGCGCAAACTTGCGCAAGATGACAGCAAGCTTAGTTGGTCATGGCGCTCCAAGCTGAGGCGAAGCGGCACCCCGAGCAGGCATGATGGTGGTTGCTGTCGTCAATCAAAGGTGAGTGGTTGGGGTGGTGGTTGGAGCGATGTTTGGAATGGTGCTGCAGTGGTGGAGCGATGGTTTAGGCTGAAGTAGATGGTGTGCGAGCAAAGCGAGATGATGGTTGTTGGTTTTGTGGTGTGGAGGTAATTGTAGTGTTGTGGTGGTGGAATGGTTGAAAGTGGTGTTGAAAGTATGGTTGAAAGTGGTGGTGGTGGTGCTGTGGTTGAGGTGGCGTGGTTGAAAGTGGTATGGTGGTTGAGTTCTGGCATGCGATTTGAATGGGGTTTTGGCGGCATATGCTAATGAAGTGGAGCACAGTTTGAATATGGTGTTTAATTAAAAGGCCGAAAAATGTGGAAAAAGTCTGGAAAACCTAACTAATCCCATTCAACGTATGTTTCGATGTAGCCCATTAGACACAAGAGGAGGACGATCCAAAACAAATACTAATAAAATAACTATTTAGGGAACCGCTATATGTTGGTTTCCACAACTGGGGAGTGCCATGTCGTGGAACCATAACAATATATAGACGATTGTGGATCGGCTTGATGGGCTCGCCTCATCACAGCCTCATCACATAGAGGCGAAAGGCTTGTTTTAAATGAGGCTAATGACTGTACGTGAGTTGCTGTGTTGTCATGATAAATCTAATATTTAAAGCTCTTTCTAATCATTGACTCACTGACTGATATTAAAGAATGGTCCCTTCCAGGTGATGTAGAAAGCTGAAATTTTGTGTGACAATGGACATCAAAGCCGATACACTGGGAAAATCACAGAACCGTAGGAAAGCATCTGTAAATGAAAATATAAATAAATGAAAAAAATGAATGTAGGTGAGTGACCCAAGACAATGGGGGAAGCACACACAGTATGTTATTGCTTACAATGTATAAGCACACCCTGCCAGCATAAAGATAAATTTAAAATACCTCATCCCCATTATTAAAAACACCGCATCCCCGGGTTTAAAACACCTCATCCCACGGTTTTTAAAAACACCGTTCACCCATGGTATTAAACAACTCACCCAATGGCTAAACAAGTTCCCATATAAAACACCTCACTGGACAATAAATGTATTAAAACACTACCACACTGTTTAAAAACACAATATCCTGGTATTAAAAACACTCACTCCACAGCATAAAAACACCTACACAGTATAAAAACACTCCCAAAGGTATTAAAACAACTCTGCCGTTTAAAAAATACACTCGTTTTAACACATCTCACCTCGGTTTTAAAAAATCTCACCCCTCGGTTTTAAAATCACCCTCAGGTTTAAAAACATCACCCCCTCGTTTTAAAAAATCTCACCCTCGTTTTAAAAACATCTCACCCCTCGGTTTTAAAAACTCATCACCCCTCGTTAAAAAACTACTCATCGTTTAAACATATGCATCGTTTAAAATCTCACCCTCGGTTTTAAAACATCTCACCCCCCGGTTTTAAAAACATCTCACCTCGTTTTAAAACATCATCACCCCTCGGTTTTAAAAACATCTCACCTTCGGTTTTAAAAACATCTCACACTCGTTTTTAAAAAACTACCCCTCGGTGTTTAAAAAACCTCTCACCCCCTCGGTTTTAAAAAATCCTCACCACCAGGTAATAAAACACTCTCCCCGCAGTATAAAACAAGTTGGTTCCAAATTAGTGATGGCTATGCAATTGCTGCTTAATTTTCAGGTAATCAGATGAAATTGACAATTTTTCAGATTAAATTGAATGATTTAAAAGTTTGACCTTGAGTTGACCTTTGACCTTTTGATCTCAAAAATAGTTGCTTGCCCAATTCAGTGATGGACTATGCAAATCCTGTTCAACTTTCAAGTTAATAGGATGGGAAATGACGATTTTTCAGTTGTAAATTGATGATTTCTGACGTTTGACCGTGAGTTGACCTTTGACCATTCAATCTCAAAAATAGATGGTTTCCCAATCTAGTAATGCACTATGCAATTGCTGTTTAATATTCAAGTCAATCGGATGAAAATTGACGCTTTTTCAGATAAAAATTGATGAGTTTCGTAGTTTGACTATGAGTTGACCTTTGACCTTTTGATCTCAAAAATAGTTGGTTTCCCAATTCAGTGATATAATCTGCAAATACTGTTCAAATTTTAAGTCAATCGGATGAAAAATGACGATTTTAGAAATTCGACCTCAAGATGATCTTTGACGTCAAAATTAATGGGCTTCTCCGTTCAGACTATCTCTACAACTTGGTGAAGTTTCGTGAAGACCAGTTTTAATTTGTGACCTGTAGGTGATTGAGAGACAGACAGACAGACAGACAGAATAACAAAATCGACCGACCAATATACTTGAAAAATCTTCGATTTTGCAAGTAACAAACAAGTAGCGGGACATTCAAAGTACACCACCCCAAAGCCAAATAAATAAACAAGAAAAAGAGCAATCAGAGATTGCAGACCCTCGCCAGGACTTCTTTTGTGTGGTGTATTTTGTGTGGCGTTTGTGTACTGGAGTGTAAGGTAATTAATGAGACATAATTAGAACTGCCATGCTGGCAGTGATAACCGGGTACCAAGACATCCCGCTTTGATGCAACCCCAATTTCATCGGACACCTGACCCTGACCCATGATGTTATTTTTTCATTATTATTATTCATTATCCATTGTTCAATTGAATTCAGAATGGGATTAAAATAAATTCAATTCAAATCAAATGGAAGACCAATAAGGTACAGTTCTGCTTTGGAGTAACCAGAAGGAACCCAAACAAGCAAAAAGCAAAGATGAAGTCATCAGGAGGAACCTGCATAGGATTCACATTTCATCTGCTACTCCTCTACCCTCTAACCCTTCCAGGCACAGCCAAGTGAGCCTTATTCAAAAATTAAACAAATAAATAAATAAAAACAAAAATAACTCGTACCAAAAAATTATATAATTCTGGCTGTCTGACCATGCATCCAATTAAGTTGAAATTTTAAACATGTATTCCCCATCCCTCCTCGGTCATAAATGTGAAGTTTCACATCGATTGATTAAGCGTTTCCAGAGCAAACATTATTCAATATTTTTCTTCAATCCATTATGGCTGCCAAATCATGTGACCTATCAATTATTCCTTGACAAACTTGGACACCCATGGTTTGGGGAATATTTGTGTGAAGTTTCCCCTCAATCTGTCCGATCACAAAATCAAAATAAATAACCTTTTAAGAGGGACGCACATGTTTAATAAACGGATTATCTGGCTTTGTGCATCATTGTTATATCTTTCTTTTGACTATATCTAGGTCTGGTTTGTTCCCGTTCTTGGACAATCAGGAATAAAGATACTCGGAACAGCCCCCTTTTTTCCCATTCTATCAACCAAATGGGATATAGTGTTTAATTTCCATTCATTTCAGATGTAGCAGAGGGGTACATAAATTCAATAAAACCGCTTCAATTTTTCTGGTTTCAAATGTACAACGGGGATAAACCCCCCCCCACTATTCAAAAAAACATTTTTAGAAAAAAAAATCATTTTTACGAGGTGTTAGCGTTTGGGTTATTTCGCAGCCTTTGGGAATGAAATTTACACCAAAAACAGAAAACTTTCGGGTTAGGATTTTCAAAATTAAGTTGTTGATTATTTATTTTCAAAAACTTCTGTACCAATTTGGGCATTTTACAGTCTGTTCCAAGTTTATTGCATTTACCTTGAAGAAATCTTTTACTTTTTGGTGCGGTTGAGATGGGATCAAATTGTGTATTTCATTTCCAAATCATAGATATTAACTATTTTCAATTTGCTTTTCCATACTTGTATTTTATTTAGGGAAGGAAAAAAAGAGTTAAAAAACTTTTTTGAAACCCCCTTGACCCAAAGTTCTTTGAATTACTTTTTGCCGTGTTTGGGGAGGTCAAACTTCGAGTTTTTCTTGGCCTTCTTTTAGATTCTTAATTGTGTTAATTAATTGAGGTTCCTTTTGGGCATTTTTAATACTCTTTTATAAAGACCCGCTTACATTATTCCCAACAGGGCAGCAAGGGCAGTTGAATAATAATAAAACCAATAGGTTCTTTATGTTAAGAATAGTTTGGAACCCTAACCCTTTAAGGGAGTATTCCCAAATTATCCCATTTTCTTCCTCTAAAATTTGGATGTCCGGAACCCCCTTTGTCTTTCTTCGGGTTTTTATTGGTTATTTCCTCTTACCAAGATACCTTACCTTCACCCTTGTAGTATGGGGGAAAGGGGAAACCATCCATCCCCTGTAATTATTTTATATTTTCCCAAAAAAACCTTCGTTGTTTCCTCCAACAATAAAACCATTCATATTAATTTATTTTGGAAAAAACTTTTTCATCGTAAGGTGAAATTTTCTGATGGGATATAATTCCCATTAAAAAGAAAATAAATTCATGCGGATTTATCCTTGGGGTCGGTTAAATCCTAATTTACTTTGATATTGTTTCCTGACACAGGTTAAGATTAAACCAAGATTTTTGGGTTTTCCATATTGGATTTATTTAACCAAATTTGGGTGAGTATGCGGCTGAATGGGAAAAATATTGTATTTCTTTTATTCTCATTTAAAGTGCCAATCAAATCAAAACATCAGTGGAATTTAATACCGGAAATTTTTATTCCTGAGGATATTTGAATGGAAACATTATTTCACGTATAAAAAAAATGGTCCCATTAGTTTTCAATTATTTTTTGATGAGGAAACCTTCAATAAAACTCTCTAAATGAAATTTATTCAATTTGTGAAATTCCAAGGGCTTTTTAGTTATAAGGTTTAATTCAATTTGAATTTGTGAAGTATGGGTTTTTGAACAATCTATAAAATACCATATATTTTTTTTGGGTTCAATCCAACCCTGTTCTTTCATAAAAGGACGAGCAAATTTTCGGAAATATTTGAGGAAAAAATCTTTCCATTATTTGCTCCGTGAAAAAACCTGTTAACGTTTTTGTATTTTCCACTTCCCAGATGATAACTAAAACTTGTCATTTTTTTCTCGGGTGATATAAAAAATAAGGTGTTATAAGTTTCCATGGGGACAAATTAAAGGATTCATATTTTCTTTTGTTGTGGTTCAAGTTGTAGTGGGAATTGGCATGAAGATGTGTGGTCCCACTTGTTGTGAAATAAAACTTAAGCATTTGTGGGCTTTTTCTCATTCTTATTTAATATTGAGATTAAAAAATGTTTGTATTTGAATTTTAAATTATTTTCTTGTTCAATCAACTTGGTCCTAAATGGCTGATGCTCTTCGTAAAACATTTTGTATTTTCCCAGGCCTTTTCTTATAACCCTAACAACAATTAACAGGTTTATTTTAACTAAAATTGTGATGGGTCATTTAGAAAGGAAAAAAACTAAAAAACACCTTGAAACCAAGGATTATTTTTTAAAGCCTTGAATAATTGTTTTCCTTTCTTTTCATTCTCCTACTTTACCCCACCAAAAGGAGTGGACTTTTAAAACCCTATAAATTAAGAAGAGTCCAGCAGATTTCAATTTTATATTACTCCATTTTTCATCATTATTTCCAATTGTCCCAATGGTGAATCAAAAATAACTTTTGATCATTCCCTCCACAGTTGAAACCTTGTTTTCCATCTTTTGTTGGAAAGAAAAACCATTAATCTGGGGTGTTTAATTTAAAAGGGGTTGGAGTTCAGACTTCAATACTTTGATTCATTCATTAATATTATACCTTTTCTTGAAAACTCAAAGATGAAATATTCTGGTTGGTTCTGTTGGAATGAGGCCTGCTTTGCTTTTTGAAAATCTTGCTTTGAAATTAATTTTCATTGGTTTTTTGAAAAAAACATTCACAAAAACATAAATCCAGGGTTAATTAAATCTCTTCCAAGTTGTTGAAATTTATCCTTCATGTCATCTAATTTTCTCCTATTATTGCCCTAATTCTTCCTTCAGTCATTGGACTGAAATCTTTTCAAAAACATTTGAAGTTTTTTTTAGGGAGTATTATTTCTATTGTGATTTGTGGTAAACCAATTCAATTAATTCTTGGGAAGTTTTTAAAGTGGTTGAAAAAAAATTTTTCTTTTCTTGTTTTTATTTCAAATTGCTTTTTCACCCGTTAGGTTCTTGTTCTGTGTTTTTCCTTTATGTCTTTCCTGTTGTACAACTTTGAAAACAAATCTTTGATGCTCCTTAAATCTTCTTGCTTCTTTCTTTTTCGCATCCATTATTTTATGGGGGAAAATTAAAACATTTACTGAATTGGTTAAAGATTCAAACAGGGGAAAATTTTCTTTTCTCAATCATTTAAAAGTAGATGTGTTCAAAGAAATCCTTTTTCCTTTAAAATTATTTCATCCAAAATTCTTTATTTAAAGAACATTAACACGAGTTGTAATCTTCTTCACCTAATTTACTTGTAATTCTTTTCTTTCTTTCCAATACGTTTGGCATTTTTAAAGTTTCCTCATCAAAAAAACTCAAACCGAATGGATAAAATCTTAACCCAATTTTACCAACTTTCAGATGTTATAATTGTTTCTTATTTCCCTTCTGGGATAAGTTTCTATATTATCCAAAGGGACCCACCCAGATTTTAGTTTATTTAAACTTCCGCTCTGGGGACAATTGTGAAAAAACATTTTGGTTGTTGCCAAGGATGGGAAACCTTTCCTCAATTATTTGACCCTTCATCCTCAATCGGGGGCATATTGTTTTCCTCTTACTTGGAAATATAGTTAATAAATCTTCCGCACTTTCTAAATTCTCCAGGTCTTATTGCTTACTATTGTTGAAGGGAATTAAAACAATGCGGTAATTCACGGGTGTTTTTTTTAGCAGATTAAAAAATTCTCATTTTGTTTTATACCAAGAAAACCCTTTGGGATTTATGAAAGTATTTTTTCCAGAAAAAGGGCGATTTACCCACAAGATTTTTTTAATAAATAGTTGTCAGTTATATTATGAATTGTTTTTAAAATTAAAAAAATAATCCCCTTAATTATTTCATTGTTTTCCCCAACCCCAATAATTATTTATATTTTTTCAGTGTTGTGCTTTTTTCCATATTAATCCCCCAAATCCTTTTTTACTACATTAAATGTAGAACCAATTGGGGTCTCTCCAAAAATTGTTTATATCCATTGAATAACTTATAAAAATAAAAGTATTAGGCAGTTTGTTCTGATTGGGGAACGACGAGGGGAGTTGAAGTATTGATGATCTTAAGGATAAATTACAATTTACAAGAAGAATGTCCTCCCCCTTGTGTTAGTAAAAAACTGTCCCATTACCGTTTGGTTTCTTCTCATTTAAACACAATTCATTCAAAAGGATAACGAGGTTTCTTTTTAATTTATCCAAATCTTGGGGAGGGAAGGTTTATCAATTCCGTATTATCACTAATAAAACGGTTTTGATTTTCTTTATACTCTGTGTTTATCAAAACCAAAATTTAGTTGGTTTATATTCGTTTCAATGTTGTAAATCATTTTAGTTTGGTTTGAAGTTTAAATTAAACCGATTAATATTCTTTTTGAAGACCAGCATTAAAAAACCAATTGTGAGAGTAGTTGATTACTAAGGTTGAAAAAACTTGAAACTTTTTTGAAAAAATTTATGAAATATCCATTAATCTTAAAAAAAGTTGGGAGTAAAGGAGGCATTTTTCTTTTAAATAAAAGTAAGCCAGGTTTTCCACCATCCGCTTGGAACCAAACTATTGGAAAGACATCTTAATTGAAATTTTGGGGAAAGAATTTTTATGGTGTTTAAATATTTATTCTTATTTTCCCAAAATGGGTTTAAAAAATAAATCATTTTTCATTTATACCCTATTTGGAAAAACCAAGGTTATTTTAATTTTAATTTTCAAATGGGCTTTTTTAAAGAAACTTTATATTTTATGCCTAAGTTCGGGTTTAATTTCAAAGATTAATCCTAATTTTTATTTTATTTAACCAATATCTTGTGTTGATTTTTTGTTGTAGCCCACCTGATATTCCCCAAAATGGGACAATCGTGGGAATAATTATAAAACAAAACCAATTCCTTGAAAAACATTTCTCCTTATTACGTTTCATTTATTCCATTTTAGGAAAAGGTTGGTGTTATTTCCCACCCTCATACTTTTACATTCATTTTCTTCTTAATCAAACCTTTGTAAAAAAGTAATTTTCATTTTTGGTGTTTAAATCTTAAAAAAGAAATTATATTCCTTTTATTATTTTTATTCATCATTTAATAGAAGGTTTAATCCACAGAATATTTTACCATTTGTTTTTAGTGGTTTGGGACCTCTGTTGTTTTTTTCATCCCCCACTCAATCACATGCAGACAATTTTCTTTCAAATTTTGGTCATATGGAGGAAATTCCAAGGGGGGGGAAAAAATTCAAAGAGTCTCCAAAAATTCTTAGTTTAAATAACTATTTCGTATTTTTTATAAAGAAAAAACCTTTTACTTTAAAAACTAAAAAAATTTCATCTTTTGGTATTATCGTTCCGGTTCCTGAAACAATAAATCAATAAATAAAAAAAAAACTACCTTTTTATAAACAAAATATATCATTTGAACACAAAAAAACTTCTCGGTATCATAAAACTTGTTTATCACTCTTCATAATCTTTCAAAATCTTCAGTTGAATTAATGAATTTTTTCATAATTTTTAATTAGTAGAAAAAAAAACATTTTTTTTACCATCGATAATTCTATTACTTTTTCATTAACCAGATTCAACTACTTCATTTTTTTATATTTAAGTATTTTTAAAATGTCGGTGGCGGGCGTGGTATTCCTACTACCTTTCTCGTGGGGGGGTTTATCTCTTTTTTTCCCCCCTTTTTCCATATTATCTAATATCTCCCTAATTATCTATTTATCCGAGAAATAAAGGAATAGTTAATATATACAAGGGAAATGACAATTATATGAAATAGTAGTTTAAGACATTAATTATTTTTCCCTCCCCCTTCCCCCTCTCCCTTCCCCTCTTTTATTTTATTTTTTATTTTTATTTTTTTATATTTTTTATCTTTTTCTTCTTTTATATACTATTTTATTTGAACAAAAAATGTCAAATAAATTCATTCCTGGAAAAGGTAGTTGAATCTTTATCGTTAAATTGGAACATACCTTATAAATATTACAAGGTAATCATAGAAGATCCAAATGTTGTAATAATGTGTTCTGGGGTGTTGTTGAAAAAATTACAAATTACCTCTCCTAATGGACATATTACAGATGCGTCTTATCTTCTTTCTGAAAGCATTCATCCATAAGGTATTATTTTTTGTTATACTTTCTTGTTTTCATTGCTTTTTCTAGTTTGAAAATAATATTACAGAAGGAGAGTGAGGAAACTTTCTGTTGGAGGATTACTTTAATTGATGTTTCTTCCAGATATACTAAAAGCCCTTCCACGAGGAAATTGAAGGAAACTTCATATTATTCACCATAATTGTTTTCTCCAAATAAGTTGTTATATTTATCTTTATTCAATTTTACATCCTTACATATTTCCAGTATCTTTTACAATGATAGAGATTTGATTGAAAACTTGTCTTTTGCTGTCTTGATACATTGTATTTATTAAGTGAAAAAGATTTGGAGAATAAAATTGTTTTAAGCACAGAATTACCTATATTATTTAAACGAATTTCACAAGAAAATTGTATTTTAAGCCCCAAAGTTTTATTATATAAATATGGTGAATACAACGTACTGCAATATTTGTAATCATGTAATATAAATGTTATAAAAAAACACCTTCAAACAACAAAACACACATTCAATCTTTTCAGGACAAATAACTCCACTTGACAAAGAAACAAAACATTGTGATTGAGTGATAATGATATTTCTTTTTAAAAAATATAATAAACACCTTTCAATCACGCAAACACAAGAACAATGAAGAAAAGCGGAAGCCTTAAATTTCTCCATTTGAAAACACTGATGGGGCATTTAAAGGGCATATAAAAATAAGGGATTGTTTTTCGTTTTTTTTTCAAGGGGGGACCCCCCTTTGGGGGGGAAACCCCCCATTTTCCTTCCCAAATTTTTTCAATGGAAAAAAAAAGCTTTGGGTTTTGGGATTATGGTTTAAAAAAACCCAAAAAAAAGTATTGAACTATAATTAAAAATACATCCGTGCGGGAGTGCGTCATCTCTGCCGAGAAAATATATAGCCTCTGAGGTAGGGCGCAGTTTTGCAAACTTTGAAGTCACGTGACGCGAAACGAAAGCGAAATTCGAAAATCCGTCCTGACGAATTTACGATATTGTCCCATTGATTCATATGCCACAATCAAATTCAAGATTCTCTTGAGAATGTAGGAGGAGGATAGATTTTGAAAATCGTCATTTTCGCATTTTGCCAACTTTGAAGTCACGTGACACGGAAAACCTGAAAGCGAATATCGAAAATCCGGCCTGACCAAATTTAGATATTGGTCCCATAGATTCATATCCACAATCAAATTCAAGATTGCTGAGAAATGTAGAAGGAGCATAGATTTTTGAAAAATCGTCATTTTCGCATTTTTTGCCAACTTTTTGAAGGTTCACGTGACACGAAAACGAAAGCGGAATATCGAAAATCCGGCGATGACCAAATTTAGATATTGTTCCATAGATTCATATGCCACAATCAAATTCAGATTGCTTGAGAAATGTTAGGAGGAGAATAGCATTTTGAAAATCGTCATTTTCGCAATTTTTTGCCAACTTTTGAAGTTCACGTAACACGAAAACGGAAAGTGAATATTGAAAATCCGGCCTGACAAAATTTAGATATGTCCCATAGATTCATATAGCCACAATCAAAATTCAAGATTTGCTTGAGAAATTGTTAGGAGGAGATGGATTTTTGAAAATCGGCATTTTCAGCATGGAAAATCTCATTTCGCATTTTTGCCAACTTGAAGTCACGTGACACGAAAAACGAAAGCGAATATCGTAAATCCGCCCGACCAAAATTTAGATATTGTCCCATAGATTCTCAATTGCTACAATCAAAATTCAAGAATCGTTGAGAAATGGCCGGGGAGATAGAATGAAAATCGTCATTTTCGCAACTTCAAAGCCTCGTGACCTTGACCTTTGACCCTTCGGTGACCTTTTAAAGTCATACCAATCGTGTACGTCTCATCGACCTCCATCAGGATCACTCATGACCAGATTCCACCGCTTCAACTTTCATTGTGAACGACGGACGGGACGGACAGACGGGCACGGATCGATTCGTCACCTCTCCTCTCAACACCAATATTATAGGTCATGCTCGAAAGAGATGACCTAAAAAACACATAAAGTGAGAATGGAAAATTTTTAAAAGTTTTATATGGCAGTAAAATTGAAATTATGGTAAGACAAGACAATTAAACTACTTCCCTATATGAGGCAAACCCTCACTTATCTCATCATTTCAAGATTTTGTAAGTGTTGATGTTTACGATTAACTCCAGAGAACAGAAACAAGATTGATAACACTGTAGTATGGTAGTGGACTTTACTATACAAAAATTAATTTTTAGATGGTAACCACATCTTAAAATCAGATCCTCTTCAAGCTTGTTTCTTATATGATTACAAAAGAGATAAAACTTAAGAAAGCGTTATTAATATTCCCAAAACAAAGAAAATAAATGTTTTCTTATGGTCTGTCTTGCTCACTTTTCATCATCCACAATGGACCTGAAGGGTTAACATTATAATAAATACGAGAATACATTAATATTAAAGATTTTAAAGTTTCCAATGTGATTGAGAGATTATTCCTAAATTTGAGAAAAATGAATAATTTCTATCTGTTAATTATATATGGATTCACGGATACAAACAAAGTTCAGATATTTTAAAAATTGTTTCAAACAACTATAAAAATGATGAAACACACATGAACTTCTCTTACTTTAACTTCAAAAATGAAAATTTTTTTCACATTTATGCCTGTTCATCAAAAATGTCTCAAGATAACCAAATCACAACTATAATAAGAGAAAATGTAAAAATGTATCCTTGTAAAGAGATCTCAACTCCTTTTCACACAAAAGAGAATGATTAAATCAACATCGGAAATATTGTAAGTAATCATAAAATCAACCGTTAATCAATTTACCAAAAGCAGGTTCAAAACATATCATTTCAAAGATTTTAACAAATCTATAAAACATCCGTTTGTGATATATGCTGATTTTGAAAGTATCCTTGAAAAGATAGTACTATTTCTCAAAATCCAAATAAATCATTACACAAAAAATAAAGCAAAAACATTACTCCTTGTGGTTTTCTGTTATTATATTCAAATATTTTCGTTGGTGATGAATACAACAAGTTAGAACTTTATAGAGGAGCAAGATTGCCTCAGAGGAGTTTGTAGAACGATTTGGAAAAAGACGGTATAAGACCTAAAGAGAATAATTGTTAAAACCTATTTAAACCAATGTCATTTAACATAGCAGAGAAAAAAGGAATTTAGAAGAACAGTATCTTGTATATTTGTGAGGAGAAAAATTGAGGGAGAGGCTCTCAAGTTAGGATTCACTGTCATCTTACTGGTAAATATAGAGGTACCAGCTCATTCCCGTTGTAATCTAATTACAAAGCCTCCAAATTTTATTCCTGTCTTTCTTCACAACAACTACTCACTGACACACATCTATTTATAAATGAACTTTTCAAATACATTCAGATGGAGATATTTCTGCCAATTCCAACACAGATCAAAAAATACATCTCATTTCACAAAAAAACAATTATAACATCCCCCATAACCCATATCAGATTTCTTGACACATACAAGTTTATGTTTCAAGTCCATTATCTAACTTAGTATCAAATATTAAAAAGCTTACCGAATTCTTAAATCACCATTTCTTCACAAATCAAGAAGAGATTGATTCTTTATCACAAAGGGGAAATATATCTGTATGACTATATGGATCATTTGAGAAGTTTAAAAAACACAACTTCTTCAGGGAAAGTTTTATGGAAAGTTAAATAAAAACACAATATTCCGATAAAGATTATACACAGCTAAAAAGGTTTGGGAGAAGTTTAATACAAAGAATCTTGGGAAATGTAATGATTTTTATCTTAAAAACTGATATATTGTTATTGGTGATGATGTTTGAAACTTTTAGACAGTCTGTCTTAAATAAAAAATTCTTATGGATTAGTACCCCGTTCACTATTACACAGCCCCCGGGTTTTGGCTTGGAGTTCTATGTTTAAATGGACAAAACAAAATTTGATTAATCAGTGTATAGATATGCTTTTCATGTTAGAGAAGGCTAAAGAGAGGAGTATCTCAAGTATGTCCCAGAGAGATATGCTTAAAGCAAATAACAAATATCTTCCTGATTATAATAAGAATGAGGACAACTCTACCTGATGTATTTATGATGCTAACAATTTGTATGGGTGGGCTATGTCTCAATCTTTACCTTATGGAAAACTTAAATGGGTTAAAGAAAAAACATTATGAAAAAGTTTACTTACATTGTTATCTCCTCTCAAAAGAATTGGATGAAGCTGAGTTGGATATTATTTTGAGTGTGATTTAATAATATCCAGAAACTTCATAACAAACATAAAGACCTACCTTATGCCGCCTGATAAAGAAAGTCCAAGAAAAGAATGGTTAAGTGATTACCAACAGTCATTTAATATAAAAGGTAAATCTCCAGAAAAACTACTTTACAACAACTTAATATAAAGAAAGTTATGTTTTCTTCAAAGGACTTGAGACAATATTTATTGCTGGGTGAGAGTGAGAAAAATTCGCATCGAATTTGAATTTAACAAAGTCATTGTTAAGAAATATTATTGATTTTAAAACAAAATGAGAAAAGAGCAAAAACAGATTTTGAGAAGGACTTTTATAATTAATGAATAATGCCTATTTGGAAAGACTATGGAAATGTTAGAATTGACAAAACATAAACTTTCTACATCTTGAAAACAGGCTTCCAAAGTTAATTAATAGACAAGTTTTGAATGAGCGGAGTGTTTTCAGAGAACTTTTGTGCTATTCATTTTGAAAAAAGAGAGTATTGAAATGGATAAACCTATTATATAGAACATCAATTATTGACTTGTCAAATCGTTAATGTATGACTATTGACTATAATAATTTAAAATCAAAGTATTAAGGATAATGTGTCATTGTTATATTGATACAGATAGTTATATATTAGAAATTAAGACAAGTGATGTATATGAGATATGATTGATATATATGATACAAGTAATTATAAGTCTGATAGTATGTTGTTTTCATTTAAAGAATAAAAAAGGTTATTGTATAGTTTAAGGATGAGTTGGTGGAAAGGTCATGAGTGAATTTGTGGATTTGAGATAAAGTCTTAGCTTTTTAGTATATGATAATAATAACATTGAAAGTGTTGATAAGAAGCTATAAGGAATAAAGAAAAATATAATCAAGGAAACAATAAACTTTAAACATTACTTCAACTGTTTACCTTTAAAGAAGGAAGAGTACAGAAAAATGAATACAATAAGAAGTTAAAAACATCAATTATATAACAGAAGAGATAAATAGAAAGCATCAGGAGCTTTTAGATAAAGATATATTTTAGAGAATGAATCAATAGGTCCCTTCTGGTTATAAGTATAAGTGGTAAAGGGCTACCACCCCTCTTTTACTAGATTTATAAATGATAGAACCAAGCAATAACAAACCAAAGAGTGGAGAGTAACAGCTTGGTATTTAAATTGGAAACATAAAGAATGTGAGAAATATCAAATACTCTTATTGAAGAAATAACCGGGGTAAAAGTAGATAAAACAAATAAGCGGATAAATTTAACTCAAATAAGTTGGAGGATGTACAAAAAAAATTAATATCCTTGAATGGACTGGAAAACTTTGATGGTTATCAATTGAACAATGGAAAAACAATTTACTACAATCTCAAAATGATATGTGGCTCAGGAAGTGGTCAAACAAGACATTAAGAGAAGTTTTATATTTCATCTCGGCTCAACAAAGACACATAAACAAAGAACTAAGTTCCAAAGTAATCTTTGTGAATATACTCGATGGTGATGAATGTTCTAAGAAAATTAATTATTCCCTAAAGTAGAACATGGACAAATATTCATTGGATCACTTTTGAATGAATGAAAATATGAAGAGGAAAGAAGTGCTTTTAATCAGTAAGTCTCAGTTTAGCATTGCTTCAATGGGCAGAGATCAGTCTCCTCTTTGACCTTATGGGCCTTGAGACAGTCTCAATTTTACATTGTTTGTATGGCGAGGGGGAGGAATCAATCTCTTTTTTGGGCTTTTCTGACATTTATTCAGAGAGTTTTTCCCTTTTTCCCCATTCATTTGAATGTATGCCTTGAAACCCATTTATCTTCCACTCATAGATCACATGGTTTGACAGCCATATTGGATTTTACCCGAAAACCTATTTAAAAAACCTTCTCCCAGAATGGCT
>CM068953.1:96039509-96054297 GCA_035128595.1 Eptatretus atami
TATATACTAATTTATATTATATATATGGTGTGGAAGATATAATGGGCTCTATCGAGTGGTCAGCCTGTGGCCATGGGCTGGTTTGCAATCTATTGTTTTGACGGCGGCTTTTATTTGCCCGCTGTGCGTGGTCGCCCTTCACCAAGTATACTGGTCGCTTCATTTTGCCGACATCGGGATGGGGATGCAGCTGGAGTCAACCCCGTGTCTGGATGTAGTTAATTCAAGCGGCCCAAAACGGGTATGAACTGCAGGATCGCTAGGGATCCTAAGGCCCTCGCCCATAGCTAACAACAGTTTGTGTAATGTATGTTTTTATATGTATGAGCGTGGATTACCTTTTTTTTTTTGAATTAAGAAGAGGCCTTCCCACCAAGAAGTAAGACGAAATTGTTTTGTTTCCGCATAATATTTGAGCAGGAAAAATCCTACTGAGACGGTGTTTGTGGCTCTTCGGTCTGCTGGTGTTTGTGGGCCAGCCGCTGTGAGAAGGGGGGTCTTGCGTTGCCTTGTCTCTTTTTTGGGCAGGGCCGTGCGACCGGGTCTGCTTCTCGAGTACTTTTTGCAGCCCTGAGACCGGGTTCTGCTCTCATGCTTTTTGGCCGCCCTGAGGGGTCTGCTCTCAACTCTTTCTTTGGCAGCCCCTGAGAACGCGGGTTGCTCTCTCTCTTTTTGCCAGCCTGAGAACGAGGGGAAGCACTTGAGTTTCTCCTGAATACCCGGTTCTAAGGCCGCCGACCACAGATACTCCTCAGTCCAACGGGTTGTAGTTTTTACACAGCCATAACCGCTTGACTTAGACTACTGACCTAGCAGGGTTACGCTTCGATGTTTCCATGATACCTTTCTCTTGGCACAGTAGCCTCACTGGAGGCCACACCCTCGGCGCCAAACCTGGTGATCTGCCAAGTGGAACAGATAGTTGCAGCACCGTCTAACAGAGCAAATCAGGTGGGGTGGTGGGAAAGACAAGAGGAGCTCATAGCACTCTGCATGCTCGACCACATCCTCTGTGCAGCAGCCACACTCAAGAGAGACCCACCGACTCCTGAACCGACTTACTCAGTGGCCTCGTCAGTTTCCCAACAGCCTTCTCTTCCTTCTGCCAACTCCCCTGCCATGCAGGGTTCTGACCTCCAAACACTTGAACAGAAGCACAGCTTGACATCAGATCTGGCTCTTTTATTGCTTCTCGCACATGCCCTCCTCTCTCTTTTTCATTGGTAGAGAACGGACTGGTACGTGGAATAATTTCGCTGTAACAGCTCCATCTCAAGCCATATTGGTTTTCGCATGAGCCTTAACAGCAAAACCATGAGCCATCTGAGGTAAATCTGGTGCCTTTTGACAACTTTGATTGGTTTTCCCACCAGCCTCGTGCTGCAAGATTTTGTGAGTGCTTAAAAAAAGACAGAATTTAAACATTACAGAGGAAAGGATCAGCACTTAAATCACTATCAGCACTTAAATGGGTTGTAAGAAATGGGAGATTTTAGACACAAACATAATGGGAGGGAGACGAACGTCTATCCACACGTTATAGCGACATGTCTAACATCACAATTAATTATGTTACTCTTATTCTAAAACACTCATAAAGGAAACAACTGTACTATACAAAGCATTTATTAACCCCGAGGAGTCATTCCCACAACACGACCACCATCTTCATCCTTGAAGTCTCCGAGTATGATTTCAGAAGACAAGTGAGTCTATATATATATATATTATCATATATAGTATATATATATATATATGACCTATATATATATATATATAGTAGTATTATATATATATAGCCTGGTGTTGGCGTAGTGTGTTAGGTAGCGGCTTGGGATACCAAAAGGTCCTGAGTTCAAGCCCTGTTGGCCGCCTGATGAATTAATACAACCCAGGAGGTTGACTCAGCCTGTCATCCTTCCGCGAGGTCGGCGAAGTTGAGTACCAGTGTACTGGGCCGGTATGCCCCGGCTTAGAAAGGGTGGTACCATATCCGCTGTGTGTAAGAATGGCGACCAGGGTTGCATCAGAAGGCATCTGAGACGTAAACTGTGCCAAATCCATCTATGCGGATCACATAATGGATGATCTGCTGCAATGCTGCGACCCCTAAACGGAGCCATGCCGAAAGAAGAGAATGTAAGACAATTTAGATATATATGATATGTATATATATGCTATATATGACGCGTGCCGTGAGGAGGAGGTGATGTTAAGGGCCGACACTCGCATTTTGGAGTTAATGCCCATATAGCAACTATTTTAACCTTCCCCTATCATCCGAGCCCTATCATCATCATATCATTAAAAAATGTCACATCACTCCTCTGCCGCGGCCTCACAATAATATTAATAATTATAATATTATATATAAATATAATATATATATATACTATCCTATGTATATGTATATGTATAAATATATATATATATATATATATATATACATTTAAGAGGGTTGAAAGTGAATTTGGTAAAGCTGTGGAATGAGTCGTTGCATCACAGATCAAGGTACAGCTGAAAAACAAAAGCTGGAAAAAAGAATGAAGGATATGGAGGAAGAAATTAATAAACTGAAAAAGGAGCACAAGAACAATGTGAAGAAATAAATAAGGCAGGGAGATTCTACAAATGTAACAACTTTCATTTTGTGGAAATAAAGGAATCAAACCAGGATCAAGCAGATGATTGCATTGGGATTGCCAAGGAAATCCTCCAAAACAAATTTGGAATGACAGTGCCCATCATGACAGTGTAAAAGGCAAGATCAGACCGTGCTGCATCTTTGTGAAAATGTTTTCCACTTGCACAAAGTGGAAAACATGAAAGTAGCAAAAATGGTTCTCAGCGGAGAGGCTTTTTAAATCGTTTATGCTCTTTCAAAGACTTACCTGGAGGAAAGACAGAAATGGGCCAAGGAAGTACAAGCACTATACAACCCAGGGACAAAACTTTGCTTTTTCACTGGGAAGTGGAGGGGAAGCAGAAGACAACCTCATATATTACATAGATCATGATTGCTTCAATGATTTTAGTCAATGCCTTTCACTTGCCTGAATGACAAGTCCAGGTGATGCAGGCCAGCAAATTCTTTACCTGAGTTCGATCATAATTCAATTTCCAACGATCTTTGATTGCTGTGCTATTTTCACTGCATTTCTAAGGAAGCAAAATTCAAAGCAACATGTGAGACTCCTTCAATGTGAATGTCAATTTACCACCAGTATTAAAGCAACAGCTTTCGTAAATGGAAAAGATCATGTTCAAGATGAGGAAGAATGAAGGTCAACCCATCAAAATAAGGCTTACAGGCACTACACAGAAGGCAGCAGGTAATGGCAGCATGGAAAAATGATATGGGCAAAGGTATTTTACTTCCACAGTCAGTATTTGATTTCTGTTGAATCTGTCATTCATGAATAATTTTCCTTTTAGTACTTTGGAAGCAGATGGTGACCATGAATATGGTATCTCAAGGTGATGTCCCGATAAGGAATTGTAACCACGACGTGAAAATCTCATTTATTTAACACAACAATGGTTGAGTTTCAATATAACTTTGATACAAATTACACTATTCCTCAAATCTCCTTTCAATATCAAACTGAAAAGCTGTTTGCTGAAAAATGTAAGCTAAATCATAAAAATGGCTTTTCTTTATTGCATTTTAAAATACGCAATGTTAATAAAAATCTTGAACAATTAAGTGTATGTTATTAGGAACAAGCTCAAATGAGCTAAGATCCTCGTCCTCTTAATGATGGATGGGGTGTGAGGAGGGGGGGGGGGGGAGGGGGTGGGGGGGGGAGGGGGGGGGGGGGGGGCGGGGGAATGGGAGGGGGGGTGCGGCGGACGTGCATAAAAAGTGATAGAAATCATTGTGATGTTCAGGTTTGCGTAAATTATCTGTGCCAATGCCCGGCTTGATTCCCGAAACAAAATTCAAACAGCTTGCCATAGTTTCGGAGATAATGGTAAGGCGATTTCCATTAGCGGGCGATTATATGACGTCAACTTTTTTCTAGGAAGAATTTCCAAATCGGAGATGGTTACTGCCTGCGCGTGGGCTTTCTGCATATACATGGCAAGTTTCCGACGAAGATCCGATGAAAACTCTGGTTGTGAAACAAAATATGTCAAAAAATAGAATGACGTCATAAAAATTGATATGACGTCATAGTGATGTATCATATGTGCGGTAATTAATCTCTGCTAATGCCTGTTCGATTCCCACAAACAGAATTCAAAAGCTTGCCTAGTTTTAGGAGATAATTTTTTAGGCGATTTCCATTAGCGAGATATTTTGACGTCATAGACTTTTTTTTCAGGGAGAAATTTTCAAAATGGAGATGGTTACTGTCTGCGCAGGGAATTTTTAACATATATGTGCCAAGTTTCAGGAAGTTTTCGATGAAACTGTAGGCTGTGAAACAAAAAAGTCCACAAGAAGTAAGTATGAAGAATGAAGAACAACAACGTGAGTAAGACTTAGAGATCCTCCACGAGGATCTAAAAAATGATTTAATTGTTCCATTATAGGATTGTCAGAAACATGGTTCTCAGACAATGACCATTCACTTCATCTGAGAAAATAGAGGGGGAGGAGTATCTTTGTATATTTCTCAATCACCATTCACTTCATCCGGCAAAATTTGTTCCTCTTTTTTTTCTCATTTGATTAATTTGTTCCTCTTTTATCCCATCTGTGGAATTAACTTCCACATCCTCTTCAATCGCATTCTTCCTTCCAAGTCTTCCATGAGCTAGCTGTATGCGAGCTGTTCCATAAGCCTCGACTATGTATACAAAATACAAAAATTAAAATAGATGGGGAAGAGAAGCTTTGTATATTTCTCTGGATTACAAGTATAATGTATAACATGAATCAAATAATAATATGATTAGTGCAATTGAAACAATTTCTATTGAAATTGATAATCTGGGTTGAAAGAACATTATCATAGGTGTTATATATATATAGACTGGGGCCTAACCAAAGCAATTTTCTTTTCACAAATTACAAACTTTGTTGTTGAATCCGATATTAAAGACATAAACATTGCTTCTTCTTGCATGACTTTAATGTCAATCTAATCGTTAGTCTTCTCAACTCATTTACACAGGATTTTTTGGAGAATATGTTTTCATATTCGTATATTCCACTCATAGCTAAATCAATAACAATTGCTGATAACTCTGTCACACTTATGCTTCAGTCACATTTTGGCTCAGCGGCCGTAGGGTCTAAAAATCTACGGCCACTAGCAATTATAACGGCGGCCGCAGTATTCCACGGTCACACAAATGTAGCAGTCACATATGTTTTTATTTTTCGGGGAGCCGCAGGGGTATTTAGAAATTGTGGAGACCGTAAACGTGGGGGTGCCGTAGGTCTTTGATTTGATGTCGCAGCGTGACTTAGGCGTCCCTGCGGCGGCCATAGATTTTCAGGCAGACGCAAGGTAGCCTCAAGGTGCCGCATGGCGACCGCAGGGGGCCCTAAGGCGAACGTGGAAATAGTGCGGCCGCCGTAATTTTTGGGGTTGGCAAAATTCATTTTTCATTGATAAGAGCTACCGAAAACGCACGAATAACGCAAGCCACCGTAGCCCTACGTACGGTCGACGTGGAACACCTCTACGTCATGGCTACGGCTTGTCGAATTGCTACGGCCAACTAGGAATGAAAAAAGTTATAACTCGCGCTTTATTCCATGGAGAACCCCTAGAGGCTTGTAAAAGATAGCCATACGGTGTAGGGCCACCCTGAGGCCACCTCAGAAACTCTGCGGCTGCCGCACGTTTCTGTCGATTCAGTGGGGGTACGGCCGCCGTATCCTAGCCGTAGAGCAAATGTGACTCATGCTTTACTGATAACAATTGTACTAATTTTCAACCATATCCAGAATCAGGTATTGTTCTGTCAGATATAACAGATCACGTTCAAAGTTTTACTTATACACTCAGTATTTTAAGTAAACACTATAACTATTTCCCGAAGGTTTATATATGTAAATTGAATAATGTTATTATTCAAAAGTTTTTAAACAAAGTTTAAAATATGTTGATTGGTCTGAGGTTTTTAAGAAACCAGATGTAAATGAACATTTTGACAAATTTATCGAAAGTTTTACCGTGGTTTATCATGAAAACATACCATTGCAGATTATGAACAACCCAAATCCTTACTATAATTCATAGACCAGTGTGTGTTTGTTTTTGTGTGTGTTTGTTTGTGTTTGTGTGTGTGTTTGTCACGCGGTGACTCCTACAGTTTTGGGCCAATTCCATCTAGACTTGCTACATAGCATCAGCATGACCCCAAATCGTGCACAAGGGTGTTTTTATCTTTGCCGGTGGTCTTGGGGGGGAAGGGGGGTGGGTTAGAGAGAAGGGGCACACAAATTATCTATGTAAATTTGTATCGTCGTGCCGCTCCAGGTGGGAGAGGGTATTATAAGTCCCACCATTTACAGTACAGTTTTCCTATCCCCACGTTTTTCCAGTGCAGTGAGGTGTTTTGAATTATGCAGCGAGAGGTGTTTTGTAGAGGAATTTTGAATTACACGTTTGAATAAGGATATTAGCATAACCCCCCTGGCTGCTCCCTCCAGGAGTGGGTGCTTCTAGTTATAGAAGAAACACCAAAGTCCCTGTGGGTTACAAAATGTTTACTGAGGTCAGTTAATCGGAAGAATAATTTATACTGTATTCTAAATAAACCTTTGACGAAATTGATCAGTTAGCCAAATCCAACTGATCAGTTTCATCAAAGGTACATAAAAAAATAGAAATATGCTTACAAGCATTTTGTGAAGAGCAAAAAAAGGATTATTTTACTCGGCAAATAACTGAATGTCAAAATGATATTAATAGTCCTTGGAAAATAACAAATGAAGTGCTTGAAAAGAAAAAATTACAATGCATCAATGAAGATTAATGATGCTTTCATTGAATATACAAATGTCTTAAGAGAGCATTTAATTGACAACTTTATAAATATTGGGCAAAACTTATCAAAACGTATTCCAACTGCAAATAGATTGTTTGCCAACGTTTTGAGGAACACTAATTTGAATTAATCATCTTTTACTCCTACTCACAAAATTGAGATAAAAGACATTATAAAAACTTTAAAAGGTAAAAACCGTGAAGGAAATGATGGAATAATTCATGTTGCCTGTGAGAAATAAGTAATGAATTAGTAATGTTGCCTCTTGAAGTGCACTCTTTTGTACATGATAATCTATTTGGAATGTTGATGCCCTGCAAAATTCTCCTAATTGTTCTTCCACTTCACAGAAGAAACATGTAACTGCAGTTACAGTGACTGTGTCCTTTGTTCTTGTGTAGTTAGTTAAGCTCCCAGGTAGAAGAGTCCGTTTTCAATAATTTTCCTTTCTTCTCTGCTCTTTTTAGCATGGTTGAATTGATTTTTAGGCTGCATGATTTATGTCGAGATGCTTTATTTAACCTGAGAGTCTGTTCAACCCCCTTGCCTTCATTGAGTCGACAAGTTCAAGTGCATTGGCAGGTTGCCAAGCTGGTGGAATCTCTCCAAGTTATCAGTCATAGTGATGTACCCAGATCCACAGTCTGAGCGTTTTGACTCTGCCAGGCACTGAAGTGTCTCTTCTTTATTTTCTTGGATTAGATACATAGGGACCAGTTTGTGGTCTGTGGTGCTGGAGATCGTCTTAAAGTATGAGGCTGTTTTGGACTGCTCGAAGTGCAGTGACCATCCATTGTGCTGTATTGCGCATGTCATGGGTATGTCTCTGATATGGTCTATTGCAAAAGTGCTCCAGCATGGAGTTCTAACAACCACCACTACTTGGGATAACAATGGTCCTGCCCATCTGCAAGCATAAAAACATTAATTAATAGAAACAGTTTCAAGTTATTGAGTTTAAATGCCTTGTTATAATTGAGCACTCCGATGTATTTATATACAGGTAGTGGACAAAAAGATGGAAACAACAGTGTAAAGTCACTTTATAGGGTGTTGGGCTACCATGTGCAGCCAGTACGGCCTTTATGCACCGTGTCATCGTCTACCAGTGTCTGGAATTCTGCAGGAGGGATGAGGCACCATTCTTCCATGAGAGAGTATATCAACTCACACCTGTTTGATGGAGGTGGAAATTGCTGTCTCAGGAATCGTTTCAAAATATCCCATAAATGCTCGATTGGGTTCAGATCTGGTGACTGAGATGGCCATGACATATGGATAATATCAGTGTCATGCTCATCAAAACAATGGGTGGCCACACATGCTCTGTGGATGGGGTTATTGAGGGGGTCTCCTCTTGCAGCCATGATAGCCATATTTATAGGCAACTTAGCCTATGCAGCATTTTTATATATGCTGCACAGGCCTGTTTGCCTAAAATCATGTACTAATCACAACTCGATGGTTGTTATGTCTGAATTCCACTAGTGGTGCAAAGTGTGGCCTGGCATCCATCTTTGAATTTCCTTCCAAAATGTAAACAACACCGAAAACAAAATCGGCGATATCTCCATATCTGAAATCAAGTAAGGGGTTCAGAAACTCTTCAAAGTTTCATACTTGCAGCAAAAAGTGCACCACACGTCCTCGCAGGCACATCGCCACAAGTCACAAGATGTCGGCTTCTTCCAGGCAATCGTGCCTCCAGTAGCTCATGTTTCTTTGATCGTGTCTTCTCCGCCGTGTCCCACAAGCCGATGCCTCTGGCGTAAATTCCCTTTTTCTCCGATATCTCTTGCTGCCGTTTCCGTTCCTCCATGCCCAAGAAACATGTAGAAAAGGACCGAGTTTAGTGAGGAAGGGTGGGAGAGACACGCACACCCTTCTTCGTCTTCTCCAACTCTAATTCCTCTCAAAGTTGTCACATATCCACTGGGCTAGTAGTGCATCCTCCAAATTTCTTAATTGTTCATCATCCTATACATCATTGTAATATGCCATATAAATATTAAAAAGTAAATAATTAACACCAAGAGCAGCAAAATGGCCATGCTGTCCACCATTACCACGCTATGCATCACATAATATGCCTGCTTAGACAGTGTTCACAAAAGCAGCGTGATGATGTCGCCCTGGGATTTTGCAAGTGATATTTGGGACACAGGGTTTGGCGCTTACTCAAACATTGGAGTGGCATAAATAGACGAACCCACTAGAGGAGACGAGGCATTCAATTTTGATTAATCAGAGCATTTCTTAGGAACATGACCCATCAGGAAGGGGATCACCTTCCAGCAAGACAATGGTTTGATCCAGTTATACAGCAAATGTGGTGAAACAGTATATAGAAGGTAAAGAGGCTAAAGGAATACTCACAACCATGGCTTGGCTTGCTCACAGTCTAGATATGAACAATATTGAGGTTACTATGGTTGATGTGGAAATTACAGTGAAAAGGTGACCAATCAACTCTGTTGAAGTATTGTAACCCAGGATACTTTTGCACAATTATTGTATCTAAGAATAAAGCTCTTTGTCACCACCAACTGACTCACTCACTCACTGACTCACTGACTGATATTAAAGATCGGTACCTTCTGGGTGATGTGGAAAGCTGAAATTTTGCGTGCAGATGGATATTGAAGCCAGTACACTGGAAAAAAAAAATCACAGAATCGTCGGACAACATCCATAAATGAAAATATAAGTAAATAATAAAACAAAACATTTTAAAAAATGCAGGCGAGTGACCTGAGACAATGGGGAAGCACGGTAATTTTGTGTGCCGATGAACATCAAAGCTGATACACCAGTAAAAATCACAGAACCGTCGGAAAGCATCCGCAAATGAAAATATAAATAAATGAAAAAAATAAAAGAAAATAAATAAATGAAAAATCAAATGCAGGTGAGCGACCCGAGACAATGGGGAAACACGGTTTGTATGCTTACACAATGTGTAAGCATACCCCACTAATATAGTTATAAACTGTGTGGCAGTATGAAATCAAACTGTGATGCTTTGTGAAACATCAAGGTATCACGATACTAATGCATTGTACAACACATTCACCTTTCTTTTGTATTTCCTGTGGTCACCTATTGTCTCAGTAATCCAATTACAGTATCTAATACAGTATAACACATACACACACACACACACACACACACACACACACACACACACACACACACACACACACACACCAATGGATGGAGAAAAGGATCCATATACATTTGTGATGTTTGAGTCATGCAATATACAAATATCTATTCTAAACTCTGATTGAATATGTTAAATATACCATTTACTTCTTGCCAGACATAAAAGAAACACCAACTCAGAGGCTGCCATGACGAAGTCGGCAAAGTCGAGCATGTTACATTTGGGTTGGAATGACACGTGAGCTGTGCATCCCACTCCTGTCGTGCATTTTGGGCAGTGGAGGCGCCGACCTTCTGCTTCTATTTTCAGCGGAGCTTTCCTATCTCATCCCTCCTTCCCAGAACCTCAACCACTGAAATCCTCTCAACTGAGCCTGACTCGTTCCCTACTCAATTATCTCTACATCTCCTGAATCTATGCTCGTGATGAGATAGTAGCCTTGGGACATGGGACATGCCTGTTTGCAGCCATCACTGTCTGATGGGAGTATGGACTTGTCATATAATGAATCCATTCAATCTGGAATCCTACCAGTGAGTAAGAGATAATTATATACATATATTACGTGAGCAAAATGTAATGATTGGGTTTTGCTGTCGATGTGATGACAGAATTGACACATTCTAAACTTCTGTTCAACATTGAGCAAACCTAATCCACTCGACAGACACTATAAGGTTACAGATGATGAACCTAAGGGTGCTCTTGCTTCCAAAATGTAATGATTTTGCCAATTTGTTACGGAAATTCAAAGCATGCCCCAATATGAACAAGCACCTTGGTTTTAATGTACTTAACACATCTATGGGGAAAAAAGACTTGATACATCAGCATGTGGGGGGGGGGGGGGGGGGAGAATGGATGAGAAGCGAAAGGGAGGTGGGAGCGGTTGTGTGTATACAAGTATGAATCATGGTTGTCCAGAAGTAAACAGTTTCTCTCTCTCTCTCTCTCTCTCTCTCCTCTCTCTCTCTCTCTCTCCTCTCTCTCTCTCTCTCTCTCTCTCTCTCTCTCTCTCCCCCCTCCATCTCTCTGTCTCTGGTTCTCTGTCTCTTGTCTCTTGTGTCTCTTCTCTCTCTCTCTGTCTGTCTGTCTCTCTCTCCTTCTCTCTCTCTGTCTGTCTGTCTGTCTGTCTGTCCTCTCTCTCCCTCCTCTCTCTTGTCTGTCTTATTTCTCTGTCTTCTCTCTGTCCTCTCTCTGTCCTCTCTCTGTCCTCTCTCTCTCTCTGTCTCTGTCTCTGTCTCTGTCTCTTCTCTGTCTCTTTTCTGTCTCGTCTCTCTTCTATCTTCTGTCTCTTTTTTCTGTCTCTGTCTCTGTCTCTGTCTCTTTTCTGTCTCTGTCTCTGTCTCTTTTCTGTCTCGTCTCTCTGTCTCTCTCTGTCTCTCTCTCTGTCCTCTCTCTCTCTGTCTCTGTCTCTCTGTCTCTCTCTTGTCTCTTTCTCTTGTCTCTCTTGTCTCTCCTCCTTCGCTCTCTGTCTCTCTGTTTCTCTCTGTCTCTCTGTCTCTGTGTCTCTGTCTCTGTCTCTGTCTCTATCTCTTTTCTTCTTGTTCTCTGTCTTCTTTTCTGTCTCTGTCTCTTTTTCTGTCTCTGTCTCTTTTCTGACTCTGCTCTTTTTTCTGTCTCTCTCTCTCTCTCTCTCTCTCTCTCTCTCTCTCTCTCTCTCCTCTCTCTCTCTTCCTCTCTCTCTCTGTCTCTGTCTCTGTCTCTTTTTCTGTCTCTGTCTCTTTCTGTCTCTGTCTCTTTTTTCTGTCTCTGTCTCCCTCTGTTCTGTCTCTCTCTCTCTCTCTCTCCTCTCTCTCTCTCCTCTCTCTCTCTCTCTCTCTCTCTTCTGTCTCTCTCTGTCTCTCTCGTCTCTGTCTTCTCTCTGTCTCTTCTTCTCTTCTCTGTCTCTCTCTCTTCTCTCCTCTCTCTTCTCCTCTCTCTCTCTCTCTCTCTGTCTCTGTCTCTCTGTCTCTGTCTCTTTCTTTTGTCTTCCTTGTTTCTTCCTTTTGTTTTTCTCTTTTTTTTTTTTCTGTCTCCTTTTCTGTCTCCTCTTCTCTCTCTCTCTCTCTCTCTCCTCTCTCTCTCTCTCTTCTTCTCTCTCTCTTCCCTCTCCCTCTCCCTTCTCCCTCTCCCTCTCCCTCTCTCTCTCTCTCTCTCTGTCTCTCTGTCTCTCTCCTCTCTCTCATAAATTTCCAAGTACAAGAGCTTTACAAAAAGGATCCAAAATTTCAACTCGATGAAGAAGAGGGCTTTACCTTTTCTTGTTACCCTGCGCACGTGAAGTGAAATGGGGGGTTAAGCAATTGTTTCACTTTTGCCTGTCTGTCTCTCTATACTTCTGTCTACAAACGTCAGTTTATGATCAAGGAAAAACTTCATTTTAATTGAATGTTATATTTTGAATACGAACCGGAACAGGAATCGGAAAACGAAGCTGTAGCTTAACAGTATTTTGGCTCTGAATTTGTTCCGATCGTGCAGGCACAGAGAGGAGTGAGAAAATTGTTTAATGCTGTCGAGCTATCTGGCAGTCAAACAAAACTGAAAATCATTCCAAACAGGAAACATTGTTTTTAAGGATGTCATAAAGGACATAAACAACAGCCACAAATAACTAATGTAACGTGTTAAGTAAGGTGGTGTTTCAGACACTGCGTCAATGGTGGAAAAAATTCCACTGGGAGCATAAACTGATAGGAAGTCTTCAGAGGAAGACCCCCCCCCCCACGGTTTGAGGAGTGTTTCGGCCCTTAACTTCATCACCACTTGGGGAGGCCACACTCCAAAAAAGGAACATCTTCCTATCAGAAGTTTCTCGCTATGACCTATTTCTGTATTTCTGCTTTTCATCTTACTTTTTCCATTATTGTAATTTTCTTTTTTTGGGGGGGGGGGGGGGTGAGGTAAGAACCATTTACTTTGAAAACGAGCCATGTTCTAATCAAGTCAAGGAAGTTTGGTTATCAGAGAGGTGTTTTCCTGAGGTTATCAGAGATAAACTTCCAATGATATATTTTTTACGACCTTTAAAATCTTTATTTTATTTCACTTGAATTATATAATTGAACACTGTATAACACAAATTGCCTTTTTAGCACTTTCAAAACCCTCCGATTGAAATGTGGTCACATGATCAAGAGCTCATATATTGTTTAAACTTCTGCAGATATTTTATACACTTGTGATTTACTCTAGTATGTTCAAAGACGGTTAAATAGGGTAAGGATTTGGTGTTTGGTTTATGTACCTTAAAGGCTAAAATTAAGGCTATTCAACATAGTCATGGCCTTGACATCTTCTTCCATCTCCTTGACTCGGAGCATAACCGGGAAGACATGGCTGATGGAGACAGCCCCAACAGCCACAGTCTTCAGTTGTATGACCTTTTCCACACAAAGTCCAGGAGACTGTCTGATTCTATCCTGGTTTGGTAGATAAAGATGGATGCAATGTGGAAATGGAGGTCGACATGGGTGCTGTTGTCTCAGTCATGGGTGAAGCAACTTTCTGAAGCCTATGGGGATATTATGAACACCTGAACCTCCGCATGTCTCCGATCTAACTCATGAAATATACTGGTGAGTCAATACAGGCCCGTCGGTCATGTGATGTTACAGTAACCGACAGGAACAGCATCTACCAATTACAACTGTTGGTCATTGCTGGGGAAGGACCCACACTACGAGGACGAAATTGGCTAGATGTTATCAAACTCAACTGGGAACACCTCCACTGACTACAGGCTTCAAGCCTCCAAGTGTAATCGAGCACCTCCTCGCGAGATACCCGGACATCTTCAGGGATGAACTTGGGACATTGCAGGGCTTCACTGCCAAACTAAATGCTGAGAACGATGTGAAGCCAATTTTCTGCAAAGCATGCTCAGTTCCTCTCGTTTTGCAAAAAAAGTTGATGCAGAATTAGCCAGATTGGAAAAGCTGGGTATCATTGAGTCAGTTGAGTACTCAAATTGGGCTGCTCCAGTAGTTCCAGTTGCGAAGGCGGACAAATCAAAATGCCTTTGTGGGAATTACAAAATGTCGATCAACAAATGTTCCACGTTGGACAAATATCTGATACCAAGGAGCGAAGACTTGTAAGATAAACTGAACAGAGGACTGTACTTCACCAAGCTCGCAATGCGATCAACCTACGTTCAAGTTATTCTTGATGAGGATTCGAAAGAATATCTCACCACCAACTTTCATCAGGGGCTCCACAGATACACCCGACACCCGTCTGAGTTTTTGTGTCAAATCTGTGCGAGGAATCAATCGATGTTGTCTGGAGAGCCTGTACGCTGCTGAACCTCACGTTGTCATTTCCCAAGATGACATCATAGTCAATGGCCACTCCAAACATCATCATCATCTTGACATCCTTGAACGTATCCGATGCATTATTTCTGACTGAACTATGCCTGTGGATAGAAGAGACAGCTGCAAGTTCATGGTTCCATCTGTGACCAATTTGGGCCACCGTATTGATGCCGAAGGCTTACATCCCACCGCAGAGAAGATCAGAGCAATCAAAGACAGCCCTGTTCTTACCAACAACTCTAAACTCAAGGCTTACATTGGCATGCTGCAGTACTACAGCAGGTATATCCCAGAACATATTTTACCATGCTTGGCCCACTGTATTGCCTATTAAAAAAAGAGAATCAGCTGGAAATGGGATATTTCAGTC
>CM068953.1:96054307-96104815 GCA_035128595.1 Eptatretus atami
TTTGCAAAAGTTAAAAGAAAGACATACTGTACGTATGGTAGTTTTCAAATGTGCTCATTCCCTATTGAAGACTTGGCATTGTATTTGGGGTTTAGAAATTTCATCAGTACATCGTTAGTCAAAATTTTACGATTTACAAAGACCACAAAATAAAAGGTCTTCCCACCTAGGATCATACACTGGTCACTTTCACTTTCGGCTTATGATTATGGCATTATGTATAGACCTAGCTCCACAATTTCAAATGCAGATGCTGTGAGTCATCTGCCACTCTTGGACAAGTGTTAGACCCTCCAAAACCTGGCAGCATGATATCTCTGATGATGGATTTTTTGAATGACAACCAAATTGATGATAACCAGATCGGAACGTACACCAGGCATGACCCACTTCTTTCCAAGGTAATTTGTGCTACTGAGCATGGTTGGGAGTCTTCTACATGATGCTGACCACAAATTGTATTCTTGCAAGACCAAGCCGAATAAACTAAGTGTTGAGAATGGCTGCTTGCTGTAGGTATGCTGAGTTATCATTCCCCCCCTAACTTGCGCTAAAGGATTTTAGACCAGGATCACAAGGATTTCAGATTTTTTGTTTTTCGATTTTATATCATGGAAATATGTGTGGTAGCCTCACCTTGTCTCCGACATTGAACAGTGTGAAACATTTCTATCTATGCCAGAGCAGTGAAAACTCCCCTGCTAAAGCACCACTGCACGCATAAGAATGGCCCACTGAGCCAGGGTAGATGATTCAGCTCGACTATGCTAGACCCATCGTAGGTTGTATGATCTTTGTTGTGATGGAAGTTCACACTAAGTGGATCGATGAGTATGTAACACATGCGGCAACCTCACACGCTACCAAAGAGAGGCTACGCCTGTGTTTTGCCTCTCAAGGTTTGCCATGCATAATCATTAGAGACAATGGAACCTATTTCTTGAGTTTGGACTTCACTGTATTCACCCGCCAGAAGGGTATAATTCATGCATTTGCAAGCCCAAACCACCAAGCTTCAAATGTACTCTCTGAGAGCTCTATGAGTTTCATCAAATCTGGTCTAAATAAGATAAATGGTGGAGGCCTTCAAACAAGACGATCATGTTTTATTTTTGCTCACATCACTCCCCACACTAAAACGGGGATGACACCAGCTAAGTTGCTGATGAAATGTCAATTGCATACATGACTAGACTAAGACCTGATGTGGTGTGGGGCATGCACCAAAATCAACGGCACCAGAGACTTCATCATGACAAAAATTCTGCACAGCCATCTAAATATCGGGGACCTGGTGTTTGTGAGAAACTTTGGTCATGGAAAGGCTTGGTTATCAGGGAGGGTACACAAAATGAGAGGCCGCTGTCCTACACAATCAAATTAGAGGACAATTTGGAGACACCTTGATCATGTCTGGTATCGGTCTTGTGATCTTATCATCTCCACCAATGATGTCTCACCAGTCCATGAACCTGATAACAGCAACATTGTTGCTGCAGATGGTAATGCACCACTCCCTGAGGCAGTCTCCAATAAGGACTCTGACATTGCAGTGCCACCAATGGGGCCACCTGTTGGCTTTGCACCCAGATGCTATCTACCTGGATTTGTAGGTGAAACTCAATATATTCATGATCTATATATTCTTCACTAGTGTCTTCATTACTCTTGTATTCATCATTACCCATAGGGTGATTACGTCATCCCCCACTCTTCCCCTCCATCCCCAAACTCTCAATCCCTCCTTCTCTCTCTCTCTCTCTCTCTCTCTCTCTCTCTCTCTCTCTCTCTCTTCCGCTCCACCCCCACTCTCACCACCTCTCTCCTCTCCCCTGATTATACCCCACTCCCCCACTCTCTCCCAACTCCTCTCCCCTACCTTCTCTCACCTCTGTCCCCTCTCTCTTCTCCCCCCATACCCCTCTCCCCTCCTGCCTCTCTTCACTCCCCACTCCAACCTTCTCTCTGCATCCACTTTCCGCCGGTACTCCAGGGACCTCCATCTGGACATCCCCCATCCAGATGCCTGGTCCATCCCCATCTCCTTGAGATGCCGATCAACCAGATGCAACCATGAGGCATGTGGTCAATCTGTTGGCCTCCTCCACCCACAAGGCTCCCTCACTGAGAGAATCTGGTGAGCAGACTCAGTGTAAGGAAAACGAGCCACGTGTCCATACAACCGCAGCTGACACTCACGGACTATGCAGGTAACAAATCTCATCTGAGTCTCAGCAAACGCTCGTTGGACACAAAGTCTGACTAGTGATTGCCAAGGATTCTCCGAAGAGACCTGGTACTGAAGAAGTTAAGTCTCCATCTCAGATCCTTGGTCAGAGTTCAAGTCTCACATCTGTAGAGCAAGACTGGAAGCACCAAGAACTTAAACACTTAGACTTTCGTCCTCCTGCATAGGAACCAACAGTGTCACACCCCATGATCCAGTGAATCTATGACGCCTCAGGCCTGACCCAGACTTCTATCGATCTCTGGCTTACAACATGTGGAGACATGAATACCACTGCCAAGGTAAGTGAATCTCTCTGTGACCTCAACATCCTCACCACAAACAGGAACAGACATGATAACAGCATCCAGGATATTATTGAAAGCTTAGATTTGAGTTTTGACCCAGAAAACCCATAATTCCAGTGGCTCTGACTCCTCATTCAGCACCCTGAGTGCCCCCATAAGGATATCTAGCAACTCTGCAAATATAACTGAATCATCTGCGAAATCAAGGCCAGAGATCCTCACATTCCCAAAATGATGGACTGCAACTTGATCTCTCTGACATTCTCTCCAGAATCCAGTCCATTCAAGCACTAAGAATTGGCGGGGCCAGTACACACTCCTGACGAACTCCAGCGACAACTGGAAATAAGTCAGAGATGGAACACAGCACTCTCAGTGCCAGAGTATAGTTCAGAAATCAGATTGATCAGACTTGGTGGCACCCCATGAAGACCTAGAATCCAAAGACTGATAATCATGGAAGATCTTCATGTTCGGGGCCTGAATGTTTCCATTGTGTATCAGCCACCCCATTTCTGCTCCACAGCAACAATCTACCCCAAGAATCAAGAATCTCCAGTACTTATTGCCAGCAATTTCAACAGCCCACATTCTGAATGGGGCTTTAATTACTCATCAACTGACCTAAAAATATTGTGATTGGGCCTCCCAATCTGACCTGCAGTTGTTTTTGATTGTCGAGGACCAGTGACTTTCTAATCATGGCACTGGGTTTCCCACATCAACCCTGATCTGTCCTGGTGGGAGGGTAACTCTTCACCCACCCCTCAAAGCACTGTGTTCGAACACTTCCCAAACTCTCACCACCACCCAGTTCTTATCAAGTATTCCCCCTAGTTGCTCCCACTAATAACTTACCTGCTAAGCTTCAGGACTTCAAAAAAGCTGATTGGGAGATGTAATATGATCTCACATCAGAAACAGTGGACTCCCTCCCTGCTCCTGACTCTGAAGATATTGATACCAGCTGCACTGCCTTTTGCTAATCAATCATAGCAATTTCCAAGAGGTGCATTCTTTGAGGTTATTGGAAAGTATATATCCTTGGATGGGATCCTAAATGTTAGCACTTGCACAACACAGTCAAGACTGCCACAAACAATGAATAGACAAGTGCTGCTGCTGCCTAACACAAGTCGAGACGAGATGAGGCCCACATATCCAGATGGCAGGAAACAGTATCAACCATCGACTTCACTCACTCCAGCCAGAGAGCATGGAAAATGGCAAACCACCTTTCTGGCAGATCAGCAAAGAAGCCAGCATACCTATTATCACCTGACTTTATCGCAAGAACCCTCATCAGCAATGGCCACTACCTCAACCCAGACAGAGCATTTTCCTGCAAAGCAAATGCCAAACTGAAGTACTTCCGGACAGCACCATCTGCTGACTGTGGATTGACTGTGGACTTCAGTACAGAGGAATTCAAGTTTGCCCTGGAAAGCCTGAAATGTGGGAAAGCATCCGGACCTGATAACATTCATGCAGAGCAGTTGAAATACATCAGCACTAGCCGACTCCTCTGGCTCAAGTGCTTTATGTTCTACTGCCTCTCATCACTTCCAAAGCTCTGGAAGAGGGCCAATGTTGTGGTCACCCTAAACCCTAACAAGCCCAGACATCTCAAAGAGTTACAGGTCAATATTTCCACTGTCTGTCCCAATCAAGGTCCTTGAGAGGCTTATCCGTAACAGGATAGAATCACTTGTTGAGGTAGCTCTCCCACCAGAACAAGCAGGCTTCAGGAAGAATCGTAGTACTGAAGACCAGATTATAGCTGTAACTGCCATTACTGAGTGCCTTTGAATTAAACCAGAAATGTGGGGCTGTCTTGTTTGACTTGTCTTCAGCATATGACACAGTCTTGCACCGTGACCTGCTGTTGAAGCTGCACGAGATATTGCTGGACGACCACCTAGTCCACTTTATTCAAGTCTTGATCTTCAACTGCTGCTTCAGTCAACCTTAACGGACAAACTAGCAGAACCCACAACCTCAAGATTGGCGTTCCACAAGGCTCAGTCTTCGCACCGCTACCATTCAACATGTACATATCAGGCCTCCCTGAGACAACAGGTACCAAACTTGCCTACGCTGATGACCTCGCTTTCCTACATTTGAGCACGTCATTGAGGAAGTCCTTGCTTCTCATGGACTTGCTAAGGCTGAGACCTTGCTTCTATGGAATGTGACTATCATCAATGATGCTTAAGTCTCAATGTGCAGAAGTCATTCTGCTGTGTTTTACACTTTCAGAACAGTAACACAGACAGGCAGCTCGAAGTCCAGCTAAATACCATCTGGCTTCTCCTCAGGCAAGCTACTATCTACTTTGGCATGCAAATGGACTGGTCCCTGACCTTCAGGCAGCATGCATGAAACTGGCAGGGACAACAACTGCTCGAGTTAACCTCATCCACAGACTGTCTGGCCACAACTACGGAGCTGATTTCATGACCTTACGCATCTCAACACTTGCCTTGGTGCATGTGGTGGAAGGAGGTGGAAGGAGCCACCACACCAAGAAGGTAGATATGCACCTCAACTCTTCCTTAAGGGTCATCAGAGGATGCCTTCACCCTACTCTCACCTATCACCTCCCAGTCCTTGCAGGCATCCTTCCCCATAACTAGATATGCAGCCCTCAATGCAACACAGAACCCTGACCACCCCCTACACAACAAGCCTTTTACTAAAGTAACTCAAACCTATATCACAGCAGACGATGGCCTCAGCAAACACACGTGGCAGATGAAGCAATGGTGTACCTGCCAACTCCGTGGTTGTCTACAACACCTTCCCTGTTCCAACAAGTCTCCTGGTTGTGATCTGTTTAGTTGTGATCCAACCGGCTCCAAATGGGTGTTGGCAGATTCCATCACGATTTGTTGCCCTTGGACTTTGCTGACTCATCAGACTGAAAGTGTGACCTCTCGCAGACTGCAGATCATCTTGTGCAAGACTGCCTCATACATCGTCGAGAGGGAAAATGGCAAGAACTGCAGCGCCTGACCACAAGGGTCCGAGGCTGGCTGAAAACATGTTTGCTCAAGAAAGATCATGGCTGAGAGTGAGACCCAAGAGTTTGAGTGACTGGACTTATTCAAGAGCGTTGTTGAGAAAGTATATGAGAGGGTTTGCCATGTGGTCCTTTTCGAGAGAGAGAGAGAGAGAGAGAGAGAGAGAGAGAGAGAGAGATAGAGATAGAGATAGAGATAGAGATAGAGATAGAGATAGAGATAGAGATAGAGATAGAGATAGAGATAGATTTCTCAGGATTAAGCATTAAAATGCTATTTGTTTTCCTTTTTTCTTTTTCTTTACAAGAGCGAGGCTCATGGAAGATCTTGGTGTTTTAATGCACATCAGTACTCCATCACAGGGTGCCGAAGCAGTCCATAATGAATCATCAGCTATCAAGAAAGCATATTCGTTGATGCAATGCCTTGCAACATCCGTACCTGCATGATGGCAACTTATAGTCAGGTGAGCAATACGTGACTTTTCAAATAACGTATGAATGCTAAATAAGGCCTTTTGCGCATATGGTGTGTGTGTGTGTGTGTGTGTGTGTGTGTGTGTGTGTGTGTGTGTGTGTGTGTGTGTGTGCGTGCGTGCGTGCGTGTGTGTGTGTGTTTACAGTGATTAGGTTTGGCTCACAGGGCACTTTTAACTTGCCATTGTTAGTGTAAAATCTGTGATTCAAATCGTCTCTTAAACATAATTTTCAGCATTTAGACAAAAGAGTGGACATTTGCAAATGGTTAACCACAATAGTTCTGTTCCTGAATACAAATCAGACTCACGAGAATATAGAAACACGATAAATATCTATGAACCTTCGGCCTTACTCAAGTAAGGGTCTCAAGTAAGGGTCTCAAGGGTCTTGTGGCCTACATCGTCGGAAGTTTTTGCAATATGAACTGCAACATATCAACTTTTTGGACGAGTTGATCAGGAAGTTCTCCAACTGTTTCATTGTGCAGAGGGACACACCTTTCTCACAGGTACGCTTACAAGTGCATTCAGCTTCTTTAAAAGTTTTTTTTCTTTGGTCGTTTCATTCGACAATCCTTATCTGGGAGGCATGAAATATGTCTTGGCCACCTCAATTTGCTTCATTACAAGGAGTTTCTGTGCGTGCCTACCGAGCAATCTGGGGCGGATTACGTCATTTCGAAAGTCACGTATTAAAGCCAGACCAGAAAGTACAAAGCCAAGATTTCCTATCGGTCGGACTAAGGAATAATGGCGAGTTATTTTAAAGCACCCACTGTTATATTCGATAGAAAGAATTTTGCAGAATTTTTCTGGTTTATTCTTTCATTCATTTTTGTTTGTTTCATATCAGCCATCACGATCAGACATCATTCCTTTTTCAACTTTCAAGCAATCCTACATGAACAACATGAACTTGTCAGAGTAAAGATTATTAATTTATTCGTATGCAGCCTGTAGCTGCTTAACTGCATCATTTTCTGGCTGTGCCACTGATGCAGTGCCACTGTTACCAGTAAGCTGGTGCTCATTTTGCCAACCTCAGAAGGATGACAGACTGAGTCAACCAACCTGGTGTTTATTCAACGGTTAAACAGGGGCTTGAACTCAAGACTCTTAAGATTTTAAGCCAGCCATCTTAACTGTTAATCCAACACCAGGCTACCCAATTTATGAATATAATCACAAATTAATATTCTGTAAACTACAATGGTTGTTGCTTTGAAATTGTGTGAAACTTTGTGAAATGTCAGTATGCTATCCTCTACCATCTGTTACCTTGCTCTTCCTTGAGCCTAGATTTTGTTGACAAAAAAAAAAATGCTTGCTTGGTGAAGTCAGAAGGGACTTGGTCACAGACAAAGAGCATTTAGTCCTTCATGCCTGTGTTGCAGATTAATCATGATCACCTGGACACTTACAGCATGATATGACACGCATACACACCGAGAATCAATGTCGATACACTTCATCTAAAAGGTCCAAGCATGTATAACTTACTTTCTCCGACGTGATCAAATGTGTGATATTACTTACATCCGCAGGTTTTCCTAAAGGTCAAGCAGCCAAACTGATTTAGGGGTAAAAAAAAGAAAATTATTTCCAATCTATAAAGTCTAATTTTTATTTTGTTAACAAACACGTCATGCTCGATCCGGGTCGGTGGTCTCTCTGTCTTCTACCGCTTCCTTTCTGGTCTTGCACCCTCTGCCCTTTCCGTGATCTTCTCCCTCCTTCCCCAATGTTTCTGGAGAGTGCACCATCAACCCCTTTCTGGTGAAACTCCCAAAATCCAGAATCACTGCTCACCTCCACTCATTCGTTTCTCCTTTTTTTTCTCGCCTGTGGAACCAATTTCCACATTCTCTTCAATCTCATTCTTCCCACCAGGTAATTCAACACGGCTGTTCACCACCATCTCAGATCACCCCCCCCATCCACAACCATGATCTTTCCTACCCCCTTAACCCTTCTGAATGCCACCTCTTTCCAAGTTTCCAGTTTTTCCTTCCTGACAGTTTGCGGCTGTATCCATCTTCTTCACCCCGTCTTATCTCCTTTCTTTTATTCTTCCCCACATCCCTTATTTCTCCAAGTCTCCTATGTTGTACCTCAACCCTGCTGTTGCTGTGTTTTCCCCCTCTCTGTCTTTTGTTCTATTACGTCCTGATCCATTCTATGTTCCAGCTCCTCAACAAGCCTCCACATTGTATACAATAACAACGTATCAGCGCTTATTGAATCTCCGCTTAATATGACATAATGCGGGCATGAAGTGCCCGCTTGAAGAGCACAATTACGAAAACCACAGCGCTTGTTTGAAGACCTGAGCTGTAGGCCCAGCATCGCCATCACCACGGAGCCGTAACCCAAGCCGTCTGACGCTACAATCAGATGTGGCTGTCCGTTATCCAGCTAACGAGGCACGAGCGAGGTGTGCGGGGTGCACTACAAAGGCGTCCTTCAGCGGGCTGGGTCTTGTGGCCAATGCTGAGTGCAATGGGCCAGCCCAGCGGCCGGGGATTAAGAGCGTGAAAGGCACCGCTGTGGCCCTGCACGCTCCGCAGGCCACAGCTGCTGCTGGGATTTGACTTGCCATGCGCCAGCCAGTTGTGAAGCTGCGGCAAGACCGCAACCCTTCCAGCTAGTCTCTTGCACGATCTGCCTTCTCTGGCAATGACCTCCTCGTGGCATCCACTGCATGGGTAATGCAGCTAAAATGGTCATTCAAGAGTGGCTTCCAGTCGGCCTACTATTATTCACATGGTGTTGAACAGCGGCTTACTGAATTCCGCAAATTAGTGTAAGTGCACTTAACTTTTATTAGTATAAATTTACTTAGCTCTAAATTATTTTCCCAAACACAAATACTGTACAAATATTCTGCCTGGGTGACTTAATTAGGTTCATAACAGCGTAATTGGATGTATATAGCAGTAGGCATGACACAACATCATAGCAAAAGCAAAGGGAAGTTGTGAAAGACTATAATTTAAGACAACATCTCAAATGGTGGAAAGAGTACAGAAGGGAAAGGTTTTGTCCTCAGTCGAGCCCAACGGATCACTTGTGCAACTCCATTACAACCAGTATTGTATAGGTCAGTGTAGATGCCCTCTTGAACCCTGGCTTGCAAACGGGTTTCCTTGCCCCTCTCTACAGGGGGTGCAGAGGGTCAGGATTGGGATTTGAACCTGAGGCCCAGGAGCACCTAGGCAGCTAATGCAGTGGCAACATCTCTCCTAAATGATTTCCAACATGGACGGCACACAAGCGGGCAAGAATGCGGGGAAGAATGCGGGAATGCCTTTGAGATATCTTGGTATATCAGAACATTATATGCCGCAGAGAAATTGGCAAACGCTGTATTTCGGATTATTTGCTTTAGTCGCTGGACAAAGACAGGTGTCAGCTGTTCAGTCATGACAGGGAGCTGCGCCCGGGCCTCGACACACTCAGCACCTGTCGGTGGATTATAAGCACGCAAAAGCACCCCCATTCAGTTGGCCACGCACCCGATGGCCACACGACACGGCCTCACACAGACGTTCTTTTCACGGCGCCGAGTTGAACACCCTTGGCGTGCAGGCACAGCGGATGCAGCTATCACGTTACGAATGAGGATCTCCCATCCATGCCATCACAGATATGATGGATTGCGCATTGTTGAGCAGAGCGAGCACTCATCCACTGCTAAATTGCTTGTAAATGCAATACATCACATCTACATGGCAATGTCATATATGGTATACAATATATCAGGTGATCTGTTCCTATTTTACTATGAATGGATGATAATCACAGAAACTGACCATCTATTTAGTACATATGCCAATATGGTGGGATATTTAACCTCAATCGCTGATTAACCCCCAAAGTATATGCGCACTGCACACTTAAACCCAAGCCCCTTTTCAGAGTACTTAATAAAGATGGCTCCTAACTAGAAAACGTTCTCCACAACAACGATGCCACCAACACATTCAGCATAACGTTAAGTTGTCAGCTTGTCTTCACTGCTAAACATTAACCATATAACTAGTAATAGGCGTCCACAATCATCCTTGACCATATTGTGGAACGTCGGCCAAGGCCCTTGTGCGAATGGGACGAAAAAGGATTCTACTGAAAGTTCCGGTCAACCCAAAGTTCAGGATCATATTTTAGTGCTCATTCTCTTCCATGTTGTCTATTGTGCCGCATCGGCAGCAATTGTGCCGCACCGCTGACACGCCACGTATGATTTGAGCTGAGAAAAGTTTTCAAACAAATATAGCCCAAGCTAGTGTTTCTTCCCGGTAAATTGTTTCCCAGGAATTGCTGGAAAATTGTGGGAAATTGATTCGAGATTCCTGCTTTTTCCTGGTCGTTTTGGTCCGTGCTAGAGAAATTTGGTCTTGAACCATCTGTAGTAGATGTAGTGGGCAAGTATCGATGTGCTTGTGCAGTTTGCTCTTGGCACCTCCTTTCCCAACACGAAACTTACCAACTTGTATTTGTTCTAAAATGTGGAATCAATAAAATATTTATGAGTTCACTACTTGTTTCACCAGAGGGGGTTATAGGTTTGCTCTCCGTCTGTCTGTCCGTCCGTCCATCCATCTGTCTGTCCTACCTGTGGTTTTTCAGACTTTTTTCCCCATACCCTTTGACATATTCAACTGAAACTTGGTACATAGCTTTACTATGATAAGTTACAGAATATGTTCGAGTTTCAGGGCGTTTCGTCAATTTTTCTCAGAGTTATGCCCTTTTTGGACTTTGAAAATATCACGTCGGTAGGGGACATGGATTGCAAAGCAATTCTCACTCTTGTTGAAGATGCCACTATGTCACAACCTCTCTTGATTCATCATCCATCAATTTATGTTGACCGATACAAGACCAAGCACTGGCACTCTGCCATTCCATGTCTCCCCTGAGAAACGCCCATAAATTAGCCATGTACAAGGCCTTTATGTGCAGAATTATAGAATACTCCTCATTACTATGTGTTGTTTGGATGATACCTCCTGGCTGATCCTCCTTAATGCTGTAAATAACAAGACTGTAGGTATCATTAACATCAGGTGCAGGAGGTTGAGGTGCAAGTTTCACTGCTTGCCCACTGCAGGTAGACCGATTTGTGGACTATTTCTACTTCTTCTGAGGCCTTATCCAATCTACCTTATTTACTATTTGTTCTCCTCCAGTCTGATCGAGTAGAATCTGCACGACTATTTCCTGCATCTGGAATGTTCCATATCACTCTGCTTTTTTATTTTTTAAAATTTTTTATTTACAAGGTTCAGGTTACGGTAACAGAGGGCACAAAGGCAACAAATGGATAGTGGAGCAGTGGGGCCCCAGTTGGACTCAACAAGCAAAGGCATGAACGAGCATGACAAGAGTGATGAGAGGAGGAAACAGTAATCTAAGAGTAAGAGGGTTTGGTTAGATAGGGTTGATGGGGGTAGAAACGATCACACGATGGATGGGGGTGACATGAAATGGTGATGCATGGTCTACATGAAGCCCTGGAGGGAAGAATGGAATTGAACAGCCTCAAGAAAGTGGTTCCACAAACAGGAGAAAAGAGGAACAAAAGAGTTGAGGTGTGCAAAAAGTTTGGCCTTTGGAAGTTTAAGCAGGAGATAGATATTGGAAGTATGCACATGTCTTGGAGTTTCTGGGGAGGTTAAGAGAGTAGAAGGAGCTGATCAAGTGATTTGCAGACATCCAAGTTTTCCATCCTTCACCATTTCTGACCCAATCTACCTCTGTAGTACATCTCTGTCTCTGATAATGTTAGTAGTTGTCTCAACTCCATGTTTATTCACTTGACTTACTGTCTCTGCCAGCCTGGTGTTGGCTTAGTTGATAGGGTGGCTGGCTGAGGATCTTCGGGTCCTGAGTTCAAGTCACTTACTGTCACTGCCAGCCTGGTATTGGCTTAATTGTTAGGGTGGCTGGCTTGGGATCTTAGGGTCCTGAGTTCAAGACCTGTTGGCCACCCAACACCAGGTGGGGTTGACTCAGCCTGTCATCCTTCTGAGATTGGTGAAATGAGTGCCAGTGTACTGGTATGGGGGCACACCATCAACTTCATAGTTGTGCCCCAATAAAATGATAGATACCTGGCAGCCAAGCTGCCATAAGCAAGAAGAAGACTGTCGCTTCCTGTCAAATCATAAAAGCACACATTAGCCTTTGGTCATCTATATGATGCCAGTGGAATACCAGCTCTTCCATGAGCCTTGATATATGTATACCAAAAAAAATGATAAAAACACATTACCATGAAATGAACAATGTGAGTAGAATGATCAATTTTCTCAACCGCAATTCTAAATGGGACAATGATTTCTTTTTAACAATAACAGTGTAGCATCTACTATTCTCGTCTATTCTATTCCATTCTATTCTATCTATCTACCTATCTCTCTATCTTAACTCAAGATGACATTTGATACATGAGAATCGATTCGATCTAGGTCTGGGATACACATGTGAAAGTAAAACATTACAATATACAAGCGAAGATAGGAAGAGAGAGAGAGAGGTTATAGTCGAATTTATTAATAACTAATATTAGTAACCGTTGTACCCTCGAAAAACCCCCATCGTGAATTACTCCATCAGTTTAATCTGAAATTTAAAATGCTATGTTGATCAGTGTACACCAACAGCTTCCAAGTTGAACATTTATTCTACTTTATCACGGGTCATCCGGTAGTTTTCGAGTCAGTTCTTATTAAAAAGCAATGCAGCTCGTACAACAGTGTACGACGATGTCACATGAATGCACATGGGAGATGATGGTGGTATTAAGTGTTCACCTGATAATTCATCATGAGTACTGTGATCACTCAATTTGAATGCATTTGCAAAATCTTCCTTTTTAGACCTGCAATAGACTACTCTATCTACTTGTCAAACAATCTACCCTGCAATCTATCCTTGGTTTAGAAATCTCAACTTACTGATCTTGAATGTATCCTCCCCTCTCACCCCAAAATTCTTATTTTGATTATATTTTACCGTAACTTCAATTACACTCATACGAGACTTTTGAAATGATGTATAAATGCTTATGAGACCTTTTGCGCATGTGCTGCATGTGCGTTTTCAGCAGCTTACTTCTGCTAGCCGGGGCTCTTTTAATATGCCAGGGAGAAATCTGCAAGGGGAATCGTCTTTTTAACATAATTTTCAGCATTTAAATGCAAAGTGAAAGAGTGGCAATTTCAAAATGGTTATTCAAAATGTTTCACCTTCTAAGGATGCTCAACATGCTGCCCTGGAGGCTACTTGCTTTGCACATTAACCCTCAACCCGAGCCTGTGTCTGCTCTGTAGTCTCAGCTGACCTGAAGGCTGCTTGTTTTGAATGTTGATCCTCCAGCCGAGCCTGTGTCTGCTCTTGAGTCTCAAGTGACTTGTAGACTGCCATTTTCTTTGCATCCAATTTGTTTCTGCCCATCTGCCCATCAGGGGTCTTTCTTGGTGGCATGTGGCAGTATTTATAATGCAAGTAAGGTAGGTGAAGATATTTCTTCACTGAAGTGTTCCATTGGGAGTTCCAAAAGTGCTCCAGTGGGCATTTTAATGTGCAGGTGTTTGTGACGCGGTGAATTAAAATTTTAAAAAGCAAGAGACAGATCGTACAGAGATGGAGAGGAATAGAGGTAGGGGAGAAAAGTACCAAGGGAATACACAGTTTCTGTTATTAACTTGCACACTTATAATATGACCTCAACAGACGATCTTCACAATACATTTTACTCGATTGTGGCAGTGTGTAAGTAATGTACTCATTCAAGGCCTGAACACGGAAGTATTATAATAAACCTGTGTTAAGCTTTTAAAAAAAAACAATAACAGGCTCGCATGTAAACACGATGATAATTTAATTTGAGTTGTTGACAACAATCCACTCCAACCTCAACATAGAATCTTCACAATACATATTACTCGATCGCTTCTGGGATAAAACGCAGGCAGTGGATAAGCCCAAGATGTGATCGAGGCTTGAAGGCCAATTATCTGATTTTAATTTTTTTTTTTAATGTATCAATTTTTTGTTATCCACACATTGCCCTTGACCTTTCCCTGAATGAAAGAGGAGGCCATGCAAAGTTTGGTTGCATCAGTTCCAGCAGGGTGCGGATGCATAAATGAACAAACAAACAAACACACACACAAAAACACAAACTTTCTTCTTGATATATTAGATACGATAAATATCCATGGATGAGATGTGTCGAGTTCCTACCATTTCCTGTTGATGGAAGTGAGCAGTGGCAGACACACACACATGTGGAGACACACACAAACACACACACACACACGCACACACAATCTCGTACAATTATCTCCACCACCGAAGGTGGACGGAGGTTATGTTTTCAATCCTGTCTGTCTGTTTGTCTGTTTTTTGTTTGTCTGTGTGCGGATTATTTGTTTGTTTATAGACGAAACTTGGAGCAGGATATATCAAAGAGTTGCGGATGGATTCGGATGAAACTTGGTGGACAGTTTGGGTTTTGTGACAAGGAAGACCCTAACCCTAACCCTAACAGCTCTCTCTTCCTCTGTTTTTGACCGTGTGTGCTTGCTTTGTTTTTGCTCCTTTTCTCCAAGATATTGTTACTTCTGATCCCTCAGCTTAAATATTTTTCCCCTCCTTGCTCCAAAAAAATATACAAACACCAAAATCTGTTCTTCACTCCAAACAAACCAACAACAGAAAAAATTCAAACTCGATCTGCAGCGCACGGTTACTCCTTCATGCGCTGCCCCTTTTCTTTTTCAATATCCCCAAACTGAATAAAACGTTTCTTCCTTTAAAAGTTCTCAATAACATTTTTTAAAAAGCAACAAAATTGTAATTAAAAATGCCTTACTCCACTTGGTACTCCCTCAGGAACAACCCATTCATTTATTCATTCTTCTTCTTCTTCTTCTTCTTCTTCTTCATCATCAAAACCTCTTCTTATTACAGCGCGTGCGCTGTATACAATTGCACCGAGTTTGAAATGTCCCCGGTGTCTACCACGTCTCCGGTGTCCCCCCCCTCCCCGTGCCTCAAGACAGCCAATGACGGCGGTCCGGTAGATGGCAGTGCGTAACCTAGACGGAAATGGCGACAATTGATGGAAATATCTGAGTATTTCAATGGAAATCTGTGAAATTAATGTGTTATATATGTGAAAACCATTGAATTTATTGAATGATGGAAAAAAACCAAGAAACGCTCCCCTCTCATGTACGAATGAACGAAAGACGTCATTTCCGCCCACCATGGCATTTCGCGCCGAACGCTGAAAGCTAAGTTCTTCTTATTTTACATCATTCTTTTGCGGCCCCCTGCCACGCTGTATCGAACGATTTCATTCCTTCTGTTATATATAAAGGTGATTATCACAATAATAACAAGATTTTTACATTTCAAATATTAAGTATGCTTTTTAATTGTTTTTCAACTGAAAAAGCATAAATTTCATATTTTAACATTAGTGTACTCATTTGCTTCACCACACACGCTGTATTGAAGGATTTCACTTGTTCTTTTTCACGAGGCTTATTTCCCAAAACCTTTTCACTCCGAAACCCGAAGTTCATCCAGCCTCCTCTCATCTGCACAGCTCCATTATCTCCCGTTCCTTCAACGAAAAACATTATTACCACCCCACCCATGAAATCTGTCATCGTATATCCAGTCTGGGAATCCCGAGAAGTCAATTTTGCAGAGGTTGTGTGCATACGACAATCAATTCCACTCCATGTCCATTTATGATGTCAACCCCTCCATATCAGTACCCACCAGCTCTCTACTTCTCCCTCATTCCACCACCTCTCAGGTTCCTCCATATCCCATCCCCTCTCAGCTTCCCCTATGTCCCATCCCCTCTCAACTTCCTTCTTGTGCTGTCTTCTCTCAGCTTCCCCCCCAAACCCTCTCAAAGTTTCTCCACCATCACCCCCCCTCACAGTTCCCATCCTCCGCTCCTCCCCCACTCAGCTTCTTCCCACCCTGCACTCCCTCAGCTTCACCCCAGCCCTGCACCCTCCCAGCTTTGCCCTAGCCCCCCACCATCCCAGCTTAGTCCCCAGCCTCACATTGTCGCATCTTTGCCTCAGCCCCACACCCTCTAATCTTTGCCCAGCCTCACACCCTTCCAGCTTCACCCTGGACCCGCACCCCTCTGCATCTTTCTAGCCATTCTCAGAGAACAGCCTCAACGCTGGCAGTTCAGTCAGGCAAATTGGCAGGGACTGCAAGCAGCCATCTTTCTTCAAGACAGGTCTCTTATATGTACCTTCCCTGATGTTAACTCAGCCTAGGAATTCTTCCACAGAAACTTGCTCTCACTTCTGCACATATTTATCCCATCTCATCTTTATTTATCACACCCATCGTCCCAACCATTGCACACTGAATCCTGTGGTGAGGCAGTTGCGCTGACAGATCTTGCATTTTCCTACCGGAAGGCAAATCTGACCAAAGGTAACCTCAGATCATTCCATACAGCGCATAACAAGTGTGTCTACTCTCTGAAGAGCCTGAAAACAACATCTGTCCAACCTGAAGATTGAACTTTCAAAGTTTTCTCCCTCCTGTAAAACCTGGTGGCAACTTGTTAAGTCTGTCTCTGCAGGATGCTCCCCCTCTATCCCTTCCCTCACCTCAAATGGCATCACAGTCGACTCAGTTTGTGAGAAGGCCAAATGCCTCAGTTCTGTGTTTGCTTCCAAATCTTGTGTCCCCAACCCCTCACTTGCACCTAATTGCACAGAGTTGCACCTAATTGCACATGGCCTCTTTTGCACCTGAGAAGGTGGATAAGTTTCTGGCAACCCTTAACGTGAAGGACGCATTCTATGCCACGCTCGAGTCTGTGGTTAATCAGTGCCCCAGGCAAGATACACTTCTAGACTTGAGGGATTTCAATGCATCGACTGGAACTGATAGTGATGGTTATGAGACGTGTGTTGGTCTCCATGGGTCTGGAACTGTGAACCAGAATAGCACTAAGTTCCTTGACTTTACAAGAAGTCATGGACTTAGGGTGGCTGGTTCATGGTTTTAGCACCCACAGGCTCATTGCTGGACCTGGTATTCCAACGCTGGTGGGGTGGCAAAGGAGATTGACCATGTGCTCGTTGATGGTCACTGGAGGATGACCCAGAACTGCAGGGTCTACTGGAGTGCTCAATTCCTCAATACTGACCACAGGCTTGGTGTAGCAACTCTGACGTTGCAGCTTAAATCCAGGAGAATGGTATCATTCCAGCCTAGGCTGGATGTTGGTGAGGTCAAAGATGAGAGGGTAGCTGAGGAGTTTGCAAACGGGCTGAGTGGGGATTTGGAGGGGGGGGTCTAGGTGCTTTGGGGAATCCACAAGTGTTGTGGAGGATCTTCAAGACCACCGTCCTTGATGTTGCCGGTGGATGTCTTGGAACTCACCATTGGGCGAAGAAGAATTTTGTCTCTCTGCAGTTTTTGAATTTTGTCTCTCCTTTGTGTACTGCAGTTTGTTTGAAGGATGGTGGACTCTTGACCGAGGAGTTCGAAGTGAAGGTCCGCTTGGCCGGTTACTTTGAGCGGCTGTTCCAGGATGATCCACCAGCTGTCGATTTGGATGCCAGGTGGTGTTACTATCTCTATTGCTGACCCTCCAATCAACTGTGATTCACATTTGTTTGTGGAAACACAGGCTGCGGTGAACCGATTGAAATGGAGTAAAGCTCCTGGGATCTGTGCCATCCATGCTGAACTTCTTAAGGCTGGTGGAAATGTACTCATGCCATTGCTTGCAGTTCTGTGATCTGCTTGGAACACAGGCATCATCCCAACTGATTGGAAGAGGGACCTTGTTGTCCCTCTACGGAAAGGAAGGGTGATGGCAAGGATTGCAACAATTACCGTGGGTGACGTTGCTCTCAGTGCAGGACAAGGTCTTTGCTCGGAAAATTATTGATAGGGTTCACCACCATCTGCTTGAGCACCAGCGTCCAGTTGCAGTCAGGCTTTACACTAAAGAGGTCAACGATTGACTGTATCCTTACTCTTCGGAGCCTCACCGAACGCAGATGAGAGTTTCGGCAGGGGCTACCAGGTGTCTTCGGAGAATCCTTGGCTATCGTTGGTCGGACTTTGTGTCCAACGAGCGGTTGCTGAGACTCAAATGAGATTTTTTACCTGCATAGTCCGTGAGCATCATCTTCGGCTGTATGGACATGTGGCTCATTTTCCTGACCCTGATCCTGCTTACCAGGTTCTCTCAGCGAGGGAGCCTCGTGAGTGGAGGAGGCCAATGGGCCGACCACTTGCCTTGTGTTTGAAGTGGGTTGATCAGAATCTTCTTGAGATGGGGAAAGTGGATGCAGCGACGCGCAACTCCGGCGCTCGCTCCCATACCTGACCTGACCTGACTCTACCTTGAACTTGACCAAAACCTTCATCACCTGTGGTGTAGCAAAGTTTGTTCATGCCATTTAAAAATGAAACTAATCGGGGTCTAAGCAGATCGAAAGGGATCGGGTGTGTGTGTGTGTGTGTGTGTGTGTGTGTGTGTGGTGTGTGTGTGTGTGTGTGTGTGTGTGTGTCATTAAGCACAACATATCATTCTCTTTGTTAACTCTCCCTCCTCCCTCACATTTTTCTCTTTTTTCCTCCCCTCCCCCACCTCACTCTCTTTCTCTGTCCCTCTCCCCTCCCTCCCACCTTCCTCCTCACTGCCCCTCCCCTCTCACTCTATCTCCCCCTATTTCCCTCTCCCCTCCCCACCCCCTTTAATATCCCATCAGCGAAGCGACAGGTTGTATTTGCTCGTGAAGAATATAATAAGTAAAGATACAGATAATTTTCAATGTCACCCTCAATTACAAAACTGAGAGTTTAAATTTACTCATTCAAAGGAATTCAACAACAGCTCACAATATTTGAGATGTAAACAAATAAAATCTGTCAATAAAAGTGATTCTTTAAGAGAGGAATGGAGGCACAATTTGTTCACAAAAGCAACGAGAAAGCATCTCAAAATGCAAAGCCTGTCCTTGTCCGCTTTGTCCTCAAACTGAACTTTAGGAAAACGCCAGTTTAAAAAAATTGTTTTGGTAGCATTCTGATTGGTAGGTCTGGAGAGGAAGATTTTTGAAGGAATTTACATGATTTTACAATTTCTTTTACTAAGTCCGTCATTTTGACACACTTCCGGTCATGCGATCGGCATGACCTCTACAATTGAACATCAGGACCTTGTCCTAATGTTGGAACCCAAATTTGGTAGCATTCTGACTGGTGGGTCTGGAGAGGAAGATTTTTGAAGGAATTTACATGATTGTACAAAAAATAGTACTAAGTCCATCATTTTGACACACTTCTGGTCATGCGATCAGCATGACCTCCACAATTTATCATCACAACACTGTCCTAATGTTGGAACCCAAATTTGGTAGCATTCTGACTGGTGGGTCTGGAGAAGAAGATTTTTGAAGAAATTTACTGTCGGCCATTTTGACCTACTTAAAGTCACGTGACCGAAACGAGCTTTGAAATTCCTGTTATCAGTCATGAGGGGAATGTTTCTGCCAAATTTCAGCCGGATTGGCCCAGCGGTTTGGCCGGAGAAGTCGAAAAATGGAGACGGACGGATGATGCACGTTGACAATACCTTATCTGGAATGTATAATTCCAGATAAGCTAATACCAAAAATCGGACCGGCATCCTGAAGCTCACCTGGATCAGAGCAAACATCACTCAAACCCTCCTGCAAGACACCTTAGACCTGATTTATTTTAATACCATGAACAAACTTTGGTACATATAGGTGATGCAGGTTGTGTCAAGTTTCATTGAAATCGTATGTATAGTTTTAGAGAAGAGAGCAAATACCTATTATTTTGGGGGGGGCTCAAACCCCCCCCCCCCCCCCCGTAAACCCCCTCAAGAAGTGCAGATTTTGATGCGGTCAATCCACTTTGTTAGGTACCAGAGAAAAGCTTATGGCCAAGTTTCATCAAAATCTTATGTTTGATTCAAGCAAATAATGACTGAAGTGTTTACAGACTGACTGACTCACTCACTCACTCACTCACTCACTCACTCACCTCCAGACACTGCTTGATCGCATAAGCTCACCTGACAAAAGTCCAGGTGAGCTAATAACAAAAATTGTGAAAATTATTTTGACAAAATTATTTCTTTGTCTTCTCCACATTCTCATAAAAAAGCTTTGTTGAAAATTTGATGACAAAAGCTCAAATGGTGAAAAAGTTACGGCCCAGACAAACACACAGACAGACAGACATACAGACAGACAGCCACACAGACAGATCTACAGACGTGATTGCAAAACTCCATCTTCTGCTGTGTGGGGGATGAGCTAATAAATAAATATCTCGCAATTTATCATCGATAAGGTTTCACTTGTGCAACGATACAAGAAACAAACATTGCAAACAGAGTTGACAATGTCTCTTTAATCATCATTTTGCTGAATTTCATTAATGACACAATGCATTGTGAATGGTCTGCCAAACAAGATTATCAGAACTTAAAAATTTATGCCACACAGGTCTGTCTACCTTGCTTTGCTTGTCAAGGCAACACCATCACTTTCTAGAGAACCAGAGGATTCCAGGTTGGTTGTAGAAGGCATCTCTCGGTGTCGGGTGCATATCCATCGGTGCATGGCAGGAGGCGCACGGACCACAGAAAAGCACAAACATTTACAGTAGCTTGGCTCCCTCTATCTGTCACTCTCTTTCACTTATGATGTCTTTCGGTGCATTTCTCACCAAAAGGCAGTGGGCTGGCACGATGGCTGAGAGGTGTGTACACTCACCTCAAAGCAGTTTCGCATGGGTTACACAATGATACACAAGGAAGTTTGGTGTAGGAGGAGGCCATTCGGCCCATCATGCCTGCGCTGCACCAACCCCAGTGTCGTCACTTTCCACACAAGCCAATATCCCCAATCCCACTATCCAATGCATCCAGGTACCTATATAAATTCCATTTATACTTATCCACCCCCTCCACTGCCACTACCTTCCGGGGAGACCATTCAATGCATTAACCACTCTCCGACTGAAACACCCTAACTATTATCGTTTTTACCCTCAAGCTATGGCTCCTGGTCCGAACACTGTCCACTTTGCTATAAAACAAAAAACAAAACAATTGCACTACACCTATCTTGTCCACAAACTTCATTATCTGAAACATCTCTATCAGATCCCCTCACAATCACCTTCTTTCCAATGTATTAAATTCTGTCTCCTTCAAACGTTTCTCATAGCTTAGTCTAGCTATCCCTCATAGCTTAGTCTATCTAGCCCTCAAGCTTAGTCTGAGCTAGCCCTGCATAGCTTAGTCTAGCTAGCCCCTCATAGCTTAGTCTAGCTAGCCCTCATAGCTGTAGTCTAGCTAGCCCTCATAGCTTAGTCTAGCTAGCCCTCATAGCTTAGTCTAGCTAGCCTCATAGCTTAGTCTAGCTAGCCCTCATAGCTTAGTCTAGTCTAGCCTCATAGCTTAGTCTAGCTAGCCCTCATAGCTTAGTCTAGCTAGCCTCATAGCTTAGTCTAGCTAGCCCTCATAGCTTAGTCTAGCTAGCCCTCATAGCTTAGTCTATCTAGCCCTCATAGCTTAGTCCTATGCTAGCCCTCATAGCTTAGTCTAGCTAGCCCTCATAGCTAGTCTAGCTAGCCCTCATAAGCTTAGTCTATCTAGCCCTCATAGCTTAGTCTAGCTAGCCCTCATAGCTTAGTCTAGCTAGCCCTCATAGCTTTAGTCTAGCTAGCCCTCATAGCTTAGTCTTAGCTAGCCCTCATAGCTTAGTCTATCTATGCCTCATAGCTTAGTCTAGCTAGCCCTCATAGCTAGTCCTAGCCCCCAAATAGCTTAGTCTAGCTAGCCCTCATAGCTTAGTCTAGCTAGCCCTCATAGTTAGTCCTAGAATAGCCCTCATAGCTTAGTCTAGCTAGCCCTCATAACTTAGTCCAGCTAGCCCTCATAGCTTAGTCTAGCTAGCCCTCATAACTTAGTCCAGCTAGACCTCATAGCTAGTCTAGCTCGCTCTCGAATCAACCCAGTAACCTATGCATACCCTCTCTATGGCAGCTATATCCTTCCTCAGATGTGATGGCCACACTTAACACAATATACTAGATGAGGCCTCACTAAATTCCTATACTGTTAACACTACCTCTTTTGACATAGTATTTATCCCCCTACGAATACAACCAAAAACCCTGTTAGCTTTACCTGTAGCTGCCTGGCACTGCGCTGTCTGCTTACACCCCGTATCTATTACCACCCACAGATCCCTCCCTTCTATGACGTGCTCCAAGTCTGTCCCTTGCATCATGTAATCTCTATTTTCATTATTCCTACCCATCCCCAGCACCTCACATTTACTTATGTTAAACTGCATCTGCCAATCTTTTAGCCAATCTTTTAACCAATCTATGAAAGCATCTAGACTTTCCTGCATCAAATCACCACGCTCTCTGCTACCCACCTTACCACCAAGCTTTGTGTCATCTGCAAATGTAGCAATCTTACTCTTAACTCCACTGTTCAAATCGTTGATGTAAGCAAGAAAAAGAGTAATCAGGATTGCAGACCTTCACCAGGACTTGTTTTGTGTGGTTTGTTGTGTGTGTTTGTGTAGTTTGTGTGGTGCTTGTGTACTGGTATGTTACATAATTAATAAGAGCATAATTAGAAATGCCACTTTATAACTGCTGGCAGTGATGACTGGGTACCATTCGTACCAAGACGTCCCACTATGATGCAACCCGCTTTGATCGGACACCTGACCCTGACCCTGACGTTTTTTTATTATTATTTTTATTATTCATTATTTATTGAATTTAGAATGGGATTAAAATATATTCAATTCAAATCAAATGGAAGACCAAATAGGAACAGTCCTGCATTGGAGTAATCAGTAGGAACCTAAACAAGCAAAAAGCAAAGATGAAGTCATCAGGAGGAATCTGGATAGGATTAGCATTTCAGCTGCGCGCTCTACCCTCAAACCCATCCAGGCACAGCCAAGTGAGCCTTATTAAAAAAAAAAAACAATCAACAACAAAAAAAACCCACATCAAAAAATTAAATAATTCTGGCTGCCAGACCATGTGTCCAATCAAGTTGAAATTTAAAACCTTATCACATGTCGACTCGATCACAATTATGAAGTTTCACGTCGATTGATTAAGCAGTTCCAAAGAAAATGTTATTTAATATTTTACTTAAATCCAAAATGGTTGCCAAACTATGTGACTTATCAGTTATTCCTTAACAATCGTGTACACACATGCCTGGGGAACATTTGAGTGAAGTTTCCCCTTCATCTGTCCAGCTGTTCTGGAGAAGATTTTTATATGTTTTCGGGTAAATCCAATATGGCTGCCAAACCATGTGACTTATGACATCGTATGCGTGAATCTTTTGTTCCTCATGGATAGGCGGTCATATGTGTAAAGTTTCACCTCGATCTGTTCAGCCATTTCAGAGAAAAAGATTTTTGAAGGTTAAAAAAAATTAAAAAAGGCTGCCGAATCACGTGGTCGATGATGTCATCAACATTTTTTTTTTGGTGGACCATTTTAACCCGAGAGGACCCTCAAAATTTTTCATACTGATCAGATGTAGCGTTCTACATATGCAATTATGACGTCATAACGAAGGCACCTATGAAATAATAACAAAATCACATTCATTCCCTATGAGGAGGACTTGCTATGTGCCAAGTTTAAATTTTTTTCCTTGGTGCGGTTTCAAATACAGGGGTCCAAATTTTTTTCCGTTTTCCGGCTTGGCCGCCATACCACGTGACCCATGATGTCATAATTATGATTAAAACATTCTACATGAGTAGTCACATCAATGGTGAAACTTTCGTCTCAATCCGCTCAGCAGTTGCTGAGAAAAACAGGAAAGTTCTGTGCGGACAAATAAACAAACAGACAGACAGACAAACAAACAAACAAACAAACGCAATACCATCTCTTTCGGTGAGAGTAATTATGACTAATAATGGTCCTAGTACTGAACCCCTGAGGCATCCCACCACTTACTTCTCCCAGCCAGACATTCTTCCACTCACAGCCACTCTTTGCTTCCTATGACTAAGCCAGTTTCTAATCCAGTTAGCTCTCATCTCACACTCTCAACCTGTCCACCAAGTTTTGCCCCAATCCATCCACAACCTTTTGAGATATTGTGCTATGTATCGTTTTTGGCCCTTTCGCTCAATAGTGAAGAATCACTTTTAAAATTCTCATATCTGGATCCGGATTTGAATGTTAACCAAAATTAAATCAATTCGTCCTCGTCACACACTCAACCTGTCCACAAAGTTTCTGCAGAATCCATAAATAACCTTTTGAGATATTGTGCTATATAACATTTTTAGCCATATCTCTCAATGGTGAAGAATTGTCAGTTAAAAGCTAGATTATGTGGTAAATTTAAGCATTAGTAAATGCCTGTAAATTGTAACATAAACTGCTTGATGTAATGAGCTAATTTTGACTGTTGATGGTGTTATTGTACTGTAAACTGCCTGGTAAGATTCGTGAAGGTGCTGGAACGTTCTCAGATGAAAGTTACAGTATGAACTCGAATCGCATTTGCTGGAATGCACGGGAATGTTCTGTGATACTATATAAACCCACGAGAGGGTGGTGTGGAGAGACGGGTGATATGTGATGAGCTGTGTGTTTCCATCATCCCTGTGCTCGATTTAACTCCGAGTGAACGAGGTGTTAATGTCCAGAGCGGTTGCTAACGTGTGGAGCCGATCGTAATCAGGTTGTTTAAAACTCATTAAGATTGTGCATCGGGAAATAATTCCTTTGAGCTCTTTAAATCAACCTGGATGGGCCATCGTACAAGAGAAAACCGTGACAAGGCAAACGTTCAACAACCATTGTGGACAAGTTGAACACGTGTGAGTTGTGCCGGCAGGACTGGGACACTGGGCGGTGGAAACAACTACTTGCGGGAATCGGAGTTGGACATCGTATGTAATGGTGAACTTCCTCATTTGACTTTGTATCTATTTGTTTGAAATACAAGTTTTAAAAAAGTTATGCTGTTCATTGTAACGCCAATCAGAAGTCGCAGACACCAACTGACAAAGATCCTATTTGAGTGGTAGCTGCCCTGTACGTTCGTCCAGACTTGTGAAGCTCAAAGCTTGGATTGTAGTCTTTAGAGGACGTGCTGAGTCCAGCGCCACGAACAACATACGTACACCAAAGGGAAGGAAATTCTGAAGGTGTTCACGTATCATTCACCTCCGACAAGAATCACTTGAAAAAGTCTCGGATCCGGATTCGGATCTTCACCAAAATCAAATCAATTAGTCATTGTCGTACAGCCAAACATGTCCACCAAGTTTCATCCAAATCCATCCACAACTTTTTGAACTATCATGGAATAACGTTTTTGGCCCTATCTCTCAATGGTGAAGAATAACTTGAAAAATTCTCGGATCCGAATGCGGATCCGGATTCAGATCTTCACCAAAATCGAATCAATTCGTCCTCATCACACACCCTACCTGTCCACCAAGTTTCGTCTGAATCCATCGATAACGTTTTGAGATATTGTGCTACATATCATTTTTGGCCTTATCTCTCAATGGTGAAGAATCACTTAAATAATTCTCAGAACCGGATCCGGATTTGGATCTTCACCAAAATTAGGCGTTGCTGTCCTTGGCCAGTTACCTACATACACAAAAAATTCAGAAGAATTGCTTGAAAACTGTGGCCAAAAATGGTGTGACAGACAGACAGACAGACAGACAAACGTGACAGACTAACATACTTAGCAAAAAAATATATTTTTGGCAAGTAATAAACACGGGTGAAAACATAACCTCCGCCCACCTCCAGTGGTGGAGGTAATAAGTCTGTTATCTCATTCTCATTGTCCACCAATTATCCTGCATTATTTAACAAGACCTCCCATATTGAGGCCAGATGGAGGACTTGTGACATTTAACATCAAAGGCACAAAGAAACTTGAAAAGTGCTTCCTGTTTATAATGAGTGGGATATTACATGGGCCATTTGACTGGGGGACCAGAAACCATCATGGTAAAGTTGGCTGTGGATCTCTGGAGAGGGGCAGGACAGCCAAGAAGGTAGCGCCACCCACTGGAAACAGGTGGTCAATGAGGGGCCCCGCTGTGCAGGATGGTGGTCCTGGAGGTGAAAAGGGCCATGTCCACACATGCGCACGGCAGTTGAGCTTTTACTTTGAAGGAGTTAACATCACCTCCCTCTGCTTCATTGTGACAATGGGAAGGAGCTTTTGGAGAGATGTGGATGCTGCATCCACCATCATCGCTCCTCAGTACCCCTCATTGCTACCTTCCATCCTGCATGATCTGAGCCTGCTCAAGCCACCATCACAGTGAGCCAAGAGACCATCTTGTGCCTGTCACAAGTCCTCTCCTGCCCCTTCGTTTATCGTGAGAGTCCACAATTTGAAGCCATTAGTTTGGGTTAGGCCTTATTTCTCCTCTATATAAAATTGCATGTCCCATCATCCTCTATTTATGTCTGTCAACCGCTTGATCTGTTCCACATTTATTTGGTGTGGCCTGTCTCCCTTGCTCCCCCCCCCCCCCCCGTATTCTTTTGAAATAAACTATTTCAATTGTAAGAAACGTTTTGCCGCCTTTTGCAAAATGTTGAAAAACATTTTGGAAGTAACTGAGACAATGGATTGAGTGATTAAACACAGCAAGGCCATAGGAGTCTTCATCTCGAGTCTGCTCTCAATGTACTGGGAATGCGTAGACCATACATGTGAAAGCCTTGAACCCAGCAAAGGAGGACCTTGGAGAATGGCAGGTAACCTTGATGTGCCATGGAGTATCCAGCATAAGCTGATGTCACATCGAGCAACACGACAACTTAATGTAACTAGCTATCAATATTGCATGGTTTTGGTATTTTATAGGGCCATGGATAGGATAAGAGTTGAGAGTTAAAGAAGCAGGTAAATTCCAGAATGGTTGGGATGACTGCCGGCTTCAATCGGAAAGCAAATGAATTCAGGAGACAGCAATTTTACACAACAGAGGAAAAAAAAGTAATATTTTACAACAAATTATTTATGGGCCTCCAGCAAGCTCACAGCAGCTCAAAATATCATTTTCAATTATAAGATCATCCAGATTATGTGATCCGTCATGGTATGCGTGTGAATGGCTAACATTCTACATCAGGATTTACAAGTGTATGGTGAAATCAATTTATGTATTTGCCATCATGTGAAGTGTCATTATTGTGAAATGAAAAAAAGGAGAAGAATTGCTCAGCTTCATTTTAACACCAAATATAAACTCAAAAGCACCTAAATATTTTATTTGTTATTGAAAATTGGACCATCGTGTCAAAAACTAGTGTCAAAAATGATCTCTTGAAAAAAAATGCCAAAAGTGCAATTTCATAGAAATTTACTTGGAGTTCATTAATTCCTCGTTTAGCTTTGGATCATCATTCCAATTAGGTTTTGGTCCGAAATTCCAATTAGGTTTTGGCCCTCAATCCAATTAGGTTTTGGTCCTCAATCCAATTAGGTTTTGGTCCTTTATCCAATTAGGTTTTTATCCTCAATCCAATTCGGTTTTGATCCTCAATCCAATTAGGTTTTGGTCTGAAATTCCAATGAGGTTTTGGTCCTTCAATTCAATTCCAATTAAGTTTTGGTCCTTTATCTAATTCGGTTTTGATCCTCAATCCAATTAGGTTTTGGTCTGAAATTCCAATGAGGTTTTGGTCCTCAATCCAATTAGGTTTTGGTCCTTTATGAATTAGGTTTTGATCCTCAATCCAATTTGGTTTTGATCCTCAATCCAATTAGGTTTTGGTCCAAAATTCCAATTCAGTTTTGGTCCTAAGTTCCAATTAGGTTTTGGTCTTTAATCCAATCAGCTTTTGTTAAAAAAAATCAAATTAGGTTTTGGTCCTCAATACAATTAGGTTTTGGTCTCAATACAATTAGGTTTTGGTCCTAAATTCCAATTAGGTATTGGTCACTCAATCCAATTAGGTTTTGGTCCTCAATCCAATTAGGTTTTGGTCCTTTATCCAATTAGGTTTTGATCCTCAATCCAATTCGGTTTTGATCCTCAATGCAATTAGGTTTTGGTCTGAAATTCCAATGAGGTTTGGTCCTCAATCCAATTAGGTTTTGGTCAAATTCCAATTCAGTTTTTGGTCCTAAGTTCCAATTAGTTTTGGTCTTAATCCAATCAGCTTTTGTTAAAAAAAAATCAAATTAGGTTTTGGTCCTCAATACAATTAGGTTTTGGTCCTCAATACAATTAGGTTTTGGTCCTAAATTCCAATTAGGTATTGGTCATCAATCCAATTAGGTTTTGGTCCTCAATCCAATTAGGTTTTGGTCCTTTATCCAATTAGGTTTTGATCCTCAATCCAATTCGGTTTTGATCCTCAATGCAATTAGGTTTTGGTCTGAAATTCCAATGAGGTTTTGGTCCTCAATCCAATTACGGTTTTGGTCCAAAATTCCAATTCAGTTTTGGTCCTAAGTTCCAATTAGGTTTTGGTCTTTAATCCAATCAGCTTTTGTTAAAAAAAAATCAAATTAGTTTTGGTCTCAATACATTAGGTTTTGGTCCTCAATACAATTAGGTTTTGGTCCTAAATTCCAATTAGTATTGGTCATCAATCCAATTAGGTTTTGGTCCTCAATCCCAATTAGGTTTTGGTCCTTTATCCAATTAGGTTTTGATCCTCAATCCAATTCGGTTTTGATCCTCAATGCAATTAGGTTTTGGTCTGAAATTCCAATGAGGTTTTGGTCCTCAATCCAATTAGGTTTTGGTCCAAATTCCAATTCAGTTTAGGTCCTAAGTTCCAATTAGGTTTTGGTCTTAATCCAATCAGCTTTTTTAAAAAAAATAAAATTAGGTTTTCGTCCTGAATCCAATCAGCTTTTGTTAAAAAAAAAATCAAATTAGGTTTTGGTTCTCAATCCAATTGGTTTTGTCCTCGATACAATTAGGTTTTGTCTAAATTCCAATTAGGTATTGGTCATCAATTCATTTAGGTTTTGGTCCAAAATTCCATTTAGGTTTTCGTATTTCAAAGTATTCAGGTTTTGGTCCTAAATTCCAAATAGGTTTTGGTTCTCAATCCGTTTTGGCTTCAGTTCTTAATTCCAAATAGGTTTTGGTCCTCAATCCATTTCGGTTTTAGTCTGAAATTCCATTTAGGTTTTCATCATCATACCATTTAGGTTTTGGTCTCTCAATCAATTTCGGTTTTGGTATTAAATTCCAATTATGTTTTGGTCCTTAATTCCAAATAGGTTTTGTTCATCAATCTGTTGAAGTTTTGGTCCTAAATTCCAAATAGGTTTTGGTCCTCAATCCAATTAGGTTTTGGTCCTCAATTCCAATTAGGCTTTGGTCTTAAATTCCAATTAGGCTTTGGTCTTAAATTCCAATTAGGTTTTGGTCCTCAATCCAAATAGGTTTTTCTCCTCAATTCCAATTATGTTTTGGTCATTAATTCCAATTCGGTTTTTTTTGATATATTAATACAAGAAAAACAGGGTAGAAAATTATCATCACCAAACAAATAATTAGAAACAGGAACACATGGAATGAACAGGGTGCAAATATATTGATGAACACATTAATACAATGGGTTTATAGGCAGACACAACAAGGTTAGCGAAGCGAGATCATTTTGAAAAGGTGGTGAATAATTATTATCATGAGGGAGTGGAGGAGAGAAATTGGTTTGATGTATGCTGGTGGTTGATGAATTGGCTTATAAAAATGCTAAAGGAAGAAGGGGAGAAAATCAGAACGCTAGCTTGGATTTAGGTCGAGAGATTGCATAAGCAGTGAATTATTTGATGAATTAATGTGAACTTGTATATGGAAATTAACAATGTCAGAGATTGCTGCGGTGTGAGAGATCACATGAAACCATCACAAAAAGGGAGGCCATCGATCTGTATGTAATAGGAGAGTAGTAGACTTATGCCTTGGCCTCTTGCCGGGAGATGGCGTTGATGCACTACACTTTTGGGTAGGCCTCGTTGTTTCAAGAAGTTCAAGGCAGGACTTCATCACCCAAAATGAGAGGCATAGTCCAATATGTACTTTCACAAAGGTCATGTAAGTCTGAAATAATTAGTGTGTATCAAAGTTGGATTTGCTTGGTAGAGTATGATTCATCATCGTCTGGTCTTGGTGTCTATTTTGGAAGTGGAGTCTAGTCTCGAAGGTCCAATTCAAACATTCATGGTAAAACACGTTTTAAAGCTACAGTATATATCACCGTTCAAATGATTTAAAATTGCCTACATCCTTACAATTGACTGAGGTATCTCAATGAGAGGAGACCACAAAACTGTGATTAGTTGCAGAACAACAGTTAAACAAGTGAATAAAAATATTTATGCTAAATAAAAAAAGCAATGTAGGGATGATAAAGTACAGTCTAAAAAGGGTTTTAAACAAGATAGGGATGATGTTGTTTAAAACCTTTTTCAGATTGTTGTTCACATACACTGGAGGCGTTCAGCAAATCTGCTCGAGTAAGAATTTTGTTTTCTGTACCCCAAATATATTCAGCCATTCTACTTGTTTCCACTGGTGTATTCAGTTTGAAGCCTGCAGAAGAGCTTCTCGTATAGACAGGGCAGGTACTTGGGGTACAGGTAACTTATAGACAAGGGTACAGGTACTTGGGGTACAGGTACTTATAGACAAGGGTACAGGTACTTGGGGTACAGGTACTTATAGACAGGGGTACAGGTACTTGGGGTACAGGTACTTATAGACGGGGGTAAAGGTACTTGAGGGTACAGGTCTTATAGACAAGGTACAGGTACTTGGGGTACAGGTATCTTATAGACAGGGGTACAGGTACTTGGGGTACAGGTACTTATAGACAAGGGTACAGGTACTTGGGGTACAGGTACGACAGGGGTACAGGTACTTAAGACAGGGGTACAAGGTACAGACAGGGTATCAGGTACTTTAAGACAGGGGTACAGGTACTTATAGACAGGGGTACAGGTACTTATATGACAAGGGTAACAGGTACAGAACAGGGGTAGCAGGTACAGACAGCAGGTACTTATAGACAGGGGTCAGGTACAGACAGGGGTACAGGTACTTATAGACAGGGTAACAGGACAGACAGGGGTACAGGTACTTATAGACAGGGGTACAGGTACAGACAGGGGTACAGTTTACTTTTATTATAGACAGGGGTACAGGTACAAGACAGGGGTACAGGTAACTTATAGACAGGGGTACAGGTACAGACAGGCGTACAGGTACTTATAGACAGGGGTAACAGGTACAGACAGGGGTACAGGTACTTATAGACAGGGGTACAGGTACAGACAGGGGTACAGGTAAGACAGGGTCAGGTACTTATAGACAGGGGTACAGGTACAGACAGGGGTACAGGTACTTATAGACAGGGTTACAGGTACAGACAGGGGTACAGGTACTTATAGACAGGGGTACAGGTTAAGACAGGGGTACAGGTACTTATAGACAGGGTACAGGTACAGACAGGGTACAGGTAGCAGACAGGTACTTATAGAACAGGGTAGCGGTCAGGTACAGACAGGGGTACAGGTACTTATAGACAGGGGTACAGGTACAGACAGGGGTACAGGTACTTATAGACAGGGTACAGGAGACAGGGGTACAGGTACTTATAGACAAGGGTACAGGTACAGACAGGGGTACAGGTACTTATAGACAGGGGTACAGGTACAAGACAGGGGTACAGGTACTTATAGACAGGGTGTACAGGTACAGACAGGGGTACAGGTACTTATAGACAGGGGTACAGGTACAGACAGGGTACAGGTACAGACAGGGGTACAGGTACTTATAGACAGGGGTACAGGTACAGACAGGGGTACAGGTACTTATAGACAGGGGTACAGGTACAGACAGGGGTAAGGTACTTATAGACAGGTACAGGTGCTTGGGGTACAGAAAACAAAATTCTTACTCGAGCAGATTTGCTGAACGCTCCAGTGTATGTGAACAACAATCTGAAAAAGGTTTAAACAACATCATCCCTATTTGTTTAAAACCCTTTTAGACTGTACTTTATCATCCCTACATTGCTTTTTATTTAGCATAAATATTTTTATTCACTTGTTTAACTGTTTGTTCTGCAACTAATCACAGTTTTGTGGTCTCCTCTCATTGAGATACCTCAGTCAATTGTAAGGATGTAGGCAATTTTAAATCATTTGAACGGTGATATATACTGTAGCTTTAAAACGTGTTTTACCATGAATGTTTGAATTGGACCTTCAGACTAGACTCCACTTCCAAAATAGACACCAAGACAAGACGATGATGAATCATACCTACCAAGCAAATCCAACTTTGATACACACTAATTATTTCAGACTTACATGACCTTTGTGAAAGTACATATTGGACTATGCCTCTCATTTTGGGTGATGAAGTCCTGCTTGAACTTCTTGAAACAACGAGGCCTACCCAAAAGTGTAGTGCATCAACGCCATCTCCCGGCAAGAGGCCAAGGCATAAGTCTACTACTCTCCTATTACATACAGATCGATGGCCTCCCTTTTTGTGATGGTTTCATGTGATCTCTCACACGCAGCAATCTCTGACATTGTTAATTTCCATATACAAGTTCACATTAATTCATCAAATAATTCACTGCTTATGCAATCTCTCGACCTAAATCCAAGCTAGCGTTCTGATTTTCTCCCCTTCTTCCTTTAGCATTTTTATAAGCCAATTCATCAACCACCAGCAATACATCAAACCAATTTCTCTCCTCCACTCCCTCATGATAATAATTATTCACCACCTTTTCAAAATGATCTCGCTTCGCTAACCTTGTTGTGTCTGCCTATAACCCCATTGTATTAATGTGTTATCAATATATTTGCACCCTGTTCATTCCATGTGTTCCTGTTTCTAATTATTTGTTTGGTGATGATAATTTTCTACCCTGTTTTTCTTGTATTAATATATCAAAAAAAACCGAATTGGAATTAATGACCAAAACATAATTGGAATTGAGGAGAAAACCTATTTGGATTGAGGACCAAAACTAATTGGAATTTAGGACCAAAGCCTAATTGGAATTTAAGACCAAAGCCTAATTGGAATTGAGGACCAAAACCTAATTGGATTGAGGACCAAAACCTATTTGGAATTTAGGACCAAAACTTCAACAGATTGATGAACAAAACCTATTTGAATTAAGGACCAAAACATAATTGGAATTTAATACCAAAACCGAAATTGATTGAGAGACCAAAACCTAAATGGTATGATGATGAAAACCTAAATGGAATTTCAGACTAAAACCGAAATGGATTGAGGACCAAAACCTATTTGGAATTAAGAACTGAAGCCAAAACGGATTGAGAACCAAACCCTATTTGGAATTTAGGACCAAAACCTGAATACTTTGATGACAAAAACCTAAAATGGAATTTTGGACCAAACCTAAATGAATTGATGACCAATACCTAATTGGAATTTAGACAAAAACCTAATTGTATCGAGGACCAAAACTAATTGGATTGAAGAACCAAACCTAATTTGATTTTTTTTTTAACAAAGCTGATTGGATTCAGGACGAAAACCTAATTTTATTTTTTTTAACAAAAGCTGATTGGATTAAGACCAAAACCTAATTGGAACTTAGGACCTAAACTGAATTGGAATTTGGACCAAAACCTAATTGGATTGAGGACCAAAACCTCATTGGAATTTCAGACAAAACCTAATTGCATTGAGGATCAAAACCGAATTGGATTGAGGATCAAAACCTAATTGGATAAAGGACCAAAACCTAATTGGATTGAGGACCAAAACCTAATTGGATTGATGACCAATACCTAATTGGAATTTAGACCAAAACCTAATTGTATTGAGGACCAAAACCTAATTGTATTGAGGACCAAAACCTAATTTGATTTTTTTTTTAACAAAAGCTGATTGGATTAAAGACCAAAACCTAATTGGAACTTAGGACCAAAACTGAATTGGAATTTTGGACCAAACCTAATTGGATTGAGGATCAAAACCAAATTGGATTGAGGATCAAACACCTAATTGCATAAAGGACCAAAACCTAATTGGATTGAGGACCAAAACCTCATTGGAATTTCAGACCAAAACTATTGGATTGGGATCAAACCTAATTAGATAAAGGACCAAAACTTAATTGGATTGAGGACCAAAACCTCATTGGAATTTCAGACCAAAACCTAATTGGATTGAGGATCAAAACCGAATTGGATTGAGGATAAAAACCTAATTGGATAAAGGACCAAAACCTAATTGGATTGAGGACCAAACCTAATTGGATTGAGGGCCAAAACTAATTGGAATATTGGACCAAAACTAATTGGAATGATGATCCAAAGCTAAACGAGGAATTAATGAACTCCAAGTAAATTTCTATGAAATTGCACTTTTGCATTTTTTTCAAGAGATCATTTTTGACACTAGTTTTTGACACGATGGTCCAATTTTCAATAACAAATAAAATATTTAGGTGCTTTTGAGTTTATATTTGTGTTAAAATGAAGCTGAGCAATTCTTCTCCTTTTTTTCATTTCACAATAATGACACTTCACATGATGGCAAATACATAAATTGATTTCACCATACACTTGTAAATCCTGATGTAGAATGTTAGCCATTCACACGCATACCATGACGGATCACATAATCTGGATGATCTTATAATTGAAATGATATTTTGAGCTGCTGTGAGCTTGCTGGAGGCCCATAAATAATTTGTTGTAAATATTACTTTTTTTTCCTCTGTTGTGTAAAATTGCTGTCTCCTGAATTCATTTGCTTTCCGATTGAAGCGGCAGTCATCCCAACCATTCTGGAATTTACCTGCTTCTTTAACTCTCAACTCTTATCCTATCCATGGCCCTATAAAATACCAAAACCATGCAATATTGATAGCTAGTTACATTAAGTTTGTCGTGTTGCTCGATGTGACATCAGCTTATGCTGGATACTCCATGGCACATCAAGGTTACCTGCCATTCTCCAAGGTCCTCCTTTGCTGGGTTCAGGCTTTCACATGTATGGTCTACGCATTCCCAGTACATTGAGAGCAGACTCGAGATGAAGACTCCTATGGCCTTGCTGTGTTTAATCACTCAATCCATTGTCTCAGTTACTTCCATGTTTTTCAACATTTTGCAAAAGGCGGCAAAACGTTTCTTACAATTGAAATAGTTTATTTCAAAAGAATACGGGGGGGGGGGAGCAAGGAGACAGGCCACACCAAATAAATGTGGAACAGATCAAGCGTTTGACAGACATAAATAGAGGAGATGGGACATGCAATTTTATATAGAGGAGAAATAGGCCTAACCCAAACTAATGGCTTCAAATTGTGGACTCTCACGATAAACGAAGGGGCAGGAGAGGACTTGTGACAGGCACAAGATGGTCTCTTGGCTCACTGTGATGGTGGCTTGAGCAGGCTCAGATCATGCAGGATGGAAGGTAGCAATGAGGGGTACTGAGGAGCAGTGATGGTGGATGCAGCATCCACATCTCTCCAAAAGCTCCTTCCCATTGTCACAATGAAGCAGAGGGAGGTGATGTTAACTCCTTCAAAGTAAAAAGCTCAACTGCCGTGCGCATGTTGGGACATGGCCCTTTTCACCTCCAGGACCACCATCCTGCACAGCGGGGCCCCTCATTGACCACCTGTTTCCAGTGGGTGGCGCTACCTTCTTGGCTGTCCTGCCCTCTCCAGAGATCCACAGCCAACTTTACATGATGGTTTCTGGTCCCCCAGTCAAATGGCCCATGTAATATCCCACTCATTATAACAGGAGCACTTTTCAAGTTTCTTTGTGCCTTTGATGTTAAATGTCACAAGCCTCCATCTGGCCTCAATATGGGAGGTCTTGTTAAATAATGCAGGATAATTGGTGGACAATGAGAATGAGATAACAGACTTATTACCTCCACCACTGGAGGTGGGCGGAGGTTATGTTTTCACCCGTGTTTATTACTTGCCAAAAATATATTTTTTGCTAAGTATGTTAGTCTGTCACGTTTGTTGTCTGTCTGTCTGTCTGTCACACCATTTTTGGCCACAGTTTTCAAGCATCTTCTGAATTTTTTGTGTATGTAGGTAACTGGCCAAGGACAGCAACGCCTAATTTTGGTGAAGATCCAAATCCGGATCCGGTTCTGAGAATTTTTTAAGTGATTCTTCACCATTGAGAGATAAGGCCAAAAATGATATGTAGCACAATATCTCAAAACGTTATCGATGGATTCAGACGAAACTTGGTGGACAGGTAGGGTGTGTGATGAGGACGATTGATTCGATTTTGGTGAAGATCTGAATCCGGATCCGCATTCGGATCCGAGAATTTTTCAAGTTATTCTTCACCATTGAGAGATAGGGCCAAAAACGTTATTCCATGATAGTTCAAAAAAGTTGTGGATGGATTTGGATGAAACTTGGTGGACATGTTTGGCTGTACGACAATGACTAATTGATTTGATTTTGGTGAAGATCCGAATCCGGATCCGAGACTTTTTCAAGTGATTCTTGTCGGAGGTGAATGATACGTGAACACCTTCAGAATTTCCTTCCCTTTGGTGTACGTATGTTGTTCGTGGCGCTGGACTCAGCACGTCCTCTAAAGACTACAATCCAAGCTTTGAGCTTCACAAGTCTGGACGAACGTACAGGGCAGCTACCACTCAAATAGGATCTTTGTCAGTTGGTGTCTGCGACTTCTGATTGGCGTTACAATGAACAGCATAACTTTTTAAAACTTGTATTTCAAACAAATAGATACAAGTCAAATGAGGAAGTTCACCATTACATACGATGTCAAACTCCGATTCCCGCAAGTAGTTGTTTCCACGCCCAGTGTCCCAGTCCTGCCGGCACAACTCACACGTGTTCACTTGTCCACAATGGTTGTTGAACGTTTGCCTTGTCACGGTTTCTCTTGTACGAGGCCCATCCAGTTGATTTAAAAGAGCTCAAAGGAATTATTTCCCGATGCACAATCTTAATGAGTTTTAAACAACCTGATTACGATCGGCTCCAACACGTTAGCAACCGCTCTGGACATTAACACCTCGTTCACTCGGAGTTAAATCGAGCACAGGGATGATGGAAACACACAGCTCATCACATATCACCCGTCTCTCCACACACCACCCTCTCGTGGTTTATATAGTATCACAGAACATTCCGTGCATTCCAGCAAATGCGATTCGAGTTCATACTGTAACTTTCATCTGAGAACGTTCCAGCACCTTCACGAATCTTACCAGGCAGTTTACAGTACAATAACACCATCAACAGTCAAAATTAGCTCATTACATCAAGCAGTTTATGTTACAATTTACAGGCATTTACTAATGCTTAAATTTACCACATAATCTAGCTTTTAACTGACAATTCTTCACCATTGAGAGATATGGCTAAAAATGTTATATAGCACAATATCTCAAAAGGTTATTTATGGATTCTGCAGAAACTTTGTGGACAGGTTGAGTGTGTGACGAGGACGAATTGATTTAATTTTGGTTAACATTCAATCCGGATCCAGATATGAGAATTTTAAAAGTGATTCTTCACTATTATGAGCGAAAGGGCCAAAAACGATACATAGCACAATATCTCAAAAGGTTGTGGATGGATTGGGGCAAAACTTGTGGGACAGGTTGAGAGTGTGAGATGAGAGCTAACTGGATTAGAACTGGCTTAGTCATAGGAAGCAAAGAGTGGCTGTGAGTGGAAGAATGTCTGGCTGGGAGAAGTAAGTGGTGGGATGCCTCAGGGGTTCAGTACTAGGACGCATTATTAGTCATAATTACTCTCACCGAAAGGAGATGGTATTGCGTTTGTTTGTTTGTTTGTTTGTCTGTCTGTCTGTTTGTTTATTGTCCGCACAGAACTTTCCTTGTTTTCTCAGCAACTGCTGAGCGGATTGAGACGAAAGTTTCACCATTGATGTGACTACTCATGTAGAATGTTTTAATCATAATTATGACATCATGGGTCACGTGGTATGGCGGCCAAGCCGGAAAACGGAAAAAATTTGGACCCCTGTATTTGAAACCGCACCAAGGAAAAAAATTTAAACTTGGCACATAGCAAGTCCTCCTCATAGGGAATGAATGTGATTTTGTTATTATTTCATAGGTGCCTTCGTTATGACGTCATAATTGCATATGTAGAACGCTACATCTGATCAGTATGAAAAATTTTGAGGGTCCTCTCGGGTTAAAATGGTCCACCAAAAAAAAAATGTTGATTGACATCATCGACACAGTGATTCGGCAAGCCTTTTTAATTTTTTTTAACCTTCAAAAATCTTTTTCTCTGAAATGGCTGAACAGATCGAGGTGAAACTTTACACATATGACCGCCTATCATGAGGAACAAAAGATTCACGCATACGATGTCATAAGTCACAGAGGTTTGGCAGCCTAATTGGATTTACCCGAAACATATAAAATCTTCTCCAGAAACACTGGACAGATGAAGGGGAAACTTCACTCAAATGTTCCCACGGCATGTGTGTACACGATTGTTAAGGAAATAACTGATAAGTCACATAGTTTGGCAACCATTTTGGATTTAAGTAAATATTAAATAACATTTTCTTTGGAACTGCTTAATCAATCGACGTGAAACTTCATAATTGTGATCGAGTCGACATGTGGAATAAGTGTTTAAATTTCAACTTGATTGGACACATGGTCTGGAGCCAGAATTATTTAATTTTTTGATGTGGGTTTTTTTTTTTGTTGTGATTGTTTTTTTTTTTTTAATAAGGCTCACTTGGCTGTGCCTGGATGGGTTTGAGGGTAGAGTCGCCGCAGCTGAAATGCTAATCCTATCCAGATTTCCTCCTGATGACTTCACCTTTGCTTTTTGCTTGTTTAGGTTCCTACTGATTACTCCAATGCAGGACTGTTCCTATTTGGTCTTCCATTTGATTTGAATTGAATATATTTTAATCCCATTCTAAATTCAATTAATAATGAATAATAAAAATAATAAATAAAAAACGTCATGGTCAGGGTCAGGTGTCCGATAAAGCGGGGTTGCATCATAGTGGGACGTCTTGTACGAATGGTACCCAGTCATCACTGCCAGCAGTTATAAAGTGGCATTTCTAATTATGTCTCTTATTAATATATGTAACATACCAGTACACAAGCACCACACAAAACTACACAAACACAACAACAAACCACACAAACAAGTCTGGTGAAGGTCTGCAATCTCTGATTACTCTTTTTCTTGCTTACATCAACGATTTGAACAGTGGAGTTAAGAGTAGATTGCTACATTTGCAGATGACACAAGCTTGGTGGTAAGGTGGGTAGCAGAAGGCGTGGTGATTTGGATGCAGGAAAGTCTAGATGCTTTCATAGATTGGTTAAAGATTGGCTAAAAGATTGGCAGATGCAGTTTAACATATAAGTAAATGTGAGGTGCTGGGGATGGGTAGGAATAATGAAAATAGAGATTACATGATGCAAGGGAACAGACTTGGAGCACGTCATAGAAGGGAGGGATCTGTGGGTGGTTAATAGATACGGGGTGTAAGCAGACAGCGCAGTGCCAGGCAGCTACAGGTAAAGCTAACAGGGTTTTTGGTTGTATTCGTAGGGGGATAAATAATAGTCAAAAGAGGTAGTGTTAACAGTATAGGAATTTAGTGAGGCCTCATCTAGTATATTGTGTTAAGTGTGGCCATCACATCTGAGGAAGGATATAGCTGCCATAGAGAGGGTATAGCATAGGGTTACTGGGTTGATTCGAGAGCGAGCTAGACTAAGCTATGAGGTCTAGCTGGACTAAGTTATGAGGGCTAGCTAGACTAAGCTATGAGGGCCTGCATGTGAGGCTATCAGACTTATGAGGGCTAGCTAGACTAAATAGAGCTACTAACGAGTATTAGGATAGAATAAGCTATGAGGGTAGATATTATAAATAAAATATTTTTATAATATTATATTTTTTATTATTACAAACAAATATTTAAGAACAACATTTATAATAATTTTAATTATTTTTTAATTTATAAACATAAATTTATTTTTTTTTTTTAATTATATAAAATAAAATTTTATATTTTTTATTTTATAATCTTATATTTAAAAATTTTTATTTATATTATATTTTTATATTTTATTTTTTTAAAATTTATTTATATATTAATATTATATTATAATTTTTTTTTATTATTATTATATTTTTTATAATAATAAATTTTCATAAATTAATATAGATTTATATAAATTATAGTATAAAAATAATTTTATTTATTTATTTTTATATTTATATATTTTTATTTATATAATTTTATTTTAAATTATATTTTTATTACTAAATAATTTATTATTAATTACAATTTATTATTTATATTTTTTATTTTTATTTATTTTTTTTTTATTTTTTTATATATCCTTCGTGGGTAGTCTCTCGTATGATGTTAGCTTTAAGAAATCGTTTATTTGTTTAAATTTATTATTTTATTATTTTTATTTTTTTTTTATTAATTTTATTTTTTTATATTTATCGGTTATAGTTGCACTGAGTGCATTTTATTTTAGGTACACTCCCTAAAACATACAATATATATTATAAATTAAAGAGAATTTATATAATATATATATATTTAATATATTTAGTAATTTAAAATAATTATTAGATATCTTATTTATAATAAAAAAAAAAATTAAAATTACATAAATATTAAAATATAATAATTTTTATTTATATTATATTTTTAATTAAAATTTATTTTATATTTATTATAAACAATAATATTAAAAATTAATTTTAATTTTTTATATATTTATTTTTTATTATAATTTTAAATTTTTTTATTTTAAATATTTAAAAAATTATAAAAAAAAAAAAAATGAGTAAAAATTAAAATAAAACAAAGACAAAAAAAAAATCGTATAACAACAAATATTTTGTATAAAAAAATATTAGTATAATTAGAAAAAAAAGACAAATATTATAAACATTTAGTATAATAATATTAGACAATAGTAAAAATTTAATAATATTAAATTAGATAAATTATAATATTTAACAATATTAAATAAATTAAAAATAAAAAGAAATAAAAAAAAAAAAATAATAAATATAAAAAAAAAAAAAAAATTTAAAAAAAATAGAATAAATAATAAAATTAAAAATGTATAATAAAATTACCAATAAACAATAACTAAAAACAAAAATAAATAATAAAAAAAAACAAGAAAATATAATAAAAAAGACAAAAAAAACAAAAAAGAAAATACATAATACTAAAAAAATAAAAAAAAAGAAATAAAATATATAAATAAATAATAAAGAAATATATACTAAGTTAAAATATATATTAAAATTAAAATAAATTTAAATAATAAAATATAAAAATAAAAAAATTAGAAAACTAAAAAAAAAAAATATATATTAAATAATAAAAAAGAAAAAAAAAATATATAGAAAAAATAAATATCATATATAAATATGAAAAAATTAGTAAGATCAAAATAAAAAAAAAAAGAAAAAAGACAGTTAAAAGATAAATAGAAAAACATAAAAAAAAATTAAAAAAAACACAAATTAATAAAAAAAAAATAAAAAAATAAAAAAATTAAATTTAAATTATAAAAATTAATCCAAAAAGAAATTAAAAATAAAAAATAATAAAGAATAAAATATAAAAAAAAAAGAAAATAATAAAAAAAATAAGACAAAAACTAGAAAAAAGAATAAAAAAAACCAATATAAAAAATATAAAACAATATAAAAATAAAATAAATCACGATGAAATTATTTTATTAATAAAAAAACAACAAAAAATAAATGTATTTTAAAAAATATAAACAAAATAAATTAAATAAAATACAAATATATAAACAATTAAGAATAAAATTTAAAACAGAGAAAAAAGAAAATAAAAATAAAAAACAGAATTTTTTATTTATGATTTTTTTTATTTTAATATATAATTATTTTATTTTTATAATTATTTTTTTTTTATGTTTATTTTGAATTTATTTTATATTTTTTTTTTTTATTTTTTAATTTTTAATTTATTATTATATATTATATTTTTAATATTTTTTTTTTTTATTTTATTTATTTTTATTTTTTTTAAAATTATATTTTTTTATATTTTTAATTTTTATTTAATTTTTTTTATTATTTATTTTTTTATTTTTTATATTTTATTATAAATTTTTAATTTTAATATATTAAATTTTTTTTTTTTTATAATTTTTTTTTTTTTTTAATTTTAAAAAAATTTTTTATATAATTTTTTATTTTTAATTTATTTTTTTATTATTTTTTATTTTTTTTTTTTTTTTTTATAATTTTATTTATAATATTTAAATTTTTTTTATTATTTTTATTTATATTTTTATATTTTTATTTTTTTTTTATAATTATAATTTTTTTTTAATATAATTTTTATTTAAATTATTTATTTTTTTTTTATATTTTTAAATTAATTTATAAATTATTATTTATTTTTAAATTTTTTATTTAATTAATTATTTTTTTTTTTATTATATTTTATATATTATAGATTTTTATTTTATTTATAATTTTTTTAATTTTTTTTTTTTTTAATTTATTATTTTTTAAATATTTTTTAATTTTTATGATAATTTTATATTTATTTTTTTAATTTTTATATATTTATTTATATATTTTTTTTTTTTTTATTAAATTTTTTTTTTTTAATTAATTTTTTTATTTAATTTTTTATTTTATTTTATTTATTTTTTTTTTTTATTATTTTCTTAAATTATTATATTAAGTTTATATTTTTTTAATTTTATTTTTTTTTTTATTTCTTTATAATATATTTTTTTTTTTTATATTTTTTTTTTTTAATTTTTTAATTTATTTTATATATTTTTAATTTTTTTTTATTTTATTATTATTTTTATTTTTTAATAATTTCTTTTTTAATTTATTTTTTATATTAGTTTAAATTATTTTAATTATTTTAATATTTATTTTTTATATTTTTTTAATAAATTTATTTTTACATTTATATTTTATATATTTATTATTTTAATTTTTTATTTTTATTATTTTATATAATATATTATTTTATTATTTATTTTTTTTTTTTTTTTAAAAATTTATTTTTTATTTTTTTTATTTTTTTTTTATTATTATAGATATATTATTTTGTATTTATATTTTATAAATTTTTATTTTTTTTTAATTTTTTTTTATTTTTTTAAATTTTTTTATATTTTTTTTTTATTTATTTTTTATGTTTATTTTTTATATTTTTTTTATATTTTATTTACTATTAATTTTATTTTTAATATATTTTATTTTTTTTTATTTTATATTTATTTTTATTTTTATTATTTTAATTTTTTTTTAATATTTAATTTTTAATTATATTATTAATTATTTTATTTTTTTTTTTTATTTTATATTAATTTGTTTTTTTTTTTATTTATTTAGAATTTTTTTTTATTTTTATTTTTATTATTTTATATTTTATTTTATTTATATTTTTTATTATTTATTTGTATTAATTATAATTTTTTTTTTTTTTATTTTTATATTTATTTTATAAATATTTTTTTATTATTTTAATTTATTATTTTATTATTATAATTTTTTTAATTTTTATTATATATAATTTATTTTTTTTTATTATTTTTTTTATTTTATTTATATTATTATAATAATTTATTTATATATTTAATTTTTTTCTACTTTATTTTTTATTATTTTTTTTTATATTTTATTATTTTATTTTTATTTTGTATATAAAATTTTATATATTTTTTAATATATATTATTATATTTTTTTTTTTTATTTTTATATATATATTTTTTTTTTTATTTTTTTATTTATTTTTTATTATATAATTAAATATATAATTTTAAATATATTTTATTTTTAATTTTTATTAATAACTATTTTTTTTTTTTTTTTTTTTTTTATTTATTATTTTATTATATTATATATTTTTTCATTATTTTTTATTATATATTTATTTAATTTTTATATTTTTTAATTATAATTATATTTTTTTTATTTTTTATTTATAAATTTTTTTTTTATTTTATTTTGCTTTTTATTATTAAACTATAAATTTTATATTATTTTTATATTATTTTTTTTTATTAATTATTTATTTTGTATTTTTTATTTTGGTAAAATTTATATTATATTATTTTATTATTTATAATTTATTATTTTATTATTATTTTTATTATTAAATTTATTTAATTTTTATTTTTTTTTTTTTTGTTTTTTTTTTTATTTTTTTAATATTTTTATTTATTTATAAATTTTAATATTTTTTTTTTTAATTTAATTTTATTTTTATTTTTTTATATTTAATTTTTATTTTTTTTTTTAATTTTTTTATTAGATTATTTATATTATTTTATATTTTTTTTTCATTTTTTTTTTTATAATATGTATTATTTATTTATTATTATTAATATTTATTATTTTATTTTTTTTATTTATTATTTATTTATATTGTTTATTATTTATTTAATATATTTACTTAGCAAATATTTTATATTTATATTATTTTTTTTATTTTTTTTTTATTATTTATATTTATTTTATATTTTTTTATTTTTTCTTTATATTTTTTTTTTTTTTTTTTTTTTTATATTTTTTTTATGATTTTTATTTTTAATTTTTTTTAAATATTTAAATATTTTTTTTATTATTATTTTATATATATATGATTTTATTTTATTATTTAATTTTTTTAATTTTTATTTTATTTATTTTATATTAATTTTTTATTTTTTATTTATATTTTTTTATAATTTATATTATTTTTATTATTTTTATTTATAAAATTTAATTTTTATTTATTATTTAATTTAATATTTTTTTTTATTATATTATTATATTTAATTTATTTTTACTAATATTTAAAATTTTTTTTTTTTTTATATATATTATTTTTTTTATTTATTATTTTAATATATTTTTTATATATTTTATTTTAATTAGTTATATATTATTTTTAATTTTTTTTTTTTAATTTTTTTTTTTTTTTATTTTATTTTTAATTTTTTTTTTTAATTTTTTTATAATTGTATTAAATTTTTAATTTATTTTTATTTAATTTATTTTTTTTATTATTATTATTTTTATTTTTTTTTTTTTTTTAATATTTATTTTTTTTTTATTTATTTATTTTTTTTTATTATTTTTATTTTTTTTATTTTATATTTATTTTTTTTTATATTATTTTTATATTAGATATTATAATATTTTTATTAATTTTTATTATTATTTAGAATTATATTATTTTTTTTTTATTTATTTTATAATATTTTTTATTTTTTTTAATTTTTTTTTAATTTTATTTATTATTTTATAAATAATTATTTTTTTAATATAAATAATATTATATTTTTATTTTTTTATTTATATTTTTTTATTTTATTATTTTTATTATATTTTATTTTTTTAGATTTTTTTTTTATTTTATTTTTTTTTTTTTTTTAATATATTTTATAATTTAATTTTTTTTAATTTTTATTAATTTTTTAAATATTTTTATTTTATATTTTTATATATATATTAATTTTTATTATAATTTTATTTTATTTTATATTTTTTTTTATTTTTTTTTTATTTTTTTATTATTTATTTTTTTTTTTATAATTATTAATTTTTTATTTTTATTTTATTTTTATTTTTTTTTATATTTATCATTATCTCTATAATTTTATTTTTTTTTTATTATTTATTATTCAATTCTTACAATATTTATTTATTATTTTTTTTAATTAATTTTTTTTTTTTTTATATATTTTATTTTTTTATTTGTTAATTTTTATTTTTTTTTATTTTTAAATATTTTATTTATTATATTAATTTTTTTTTTTATTTTAATAATTTTATATTATTTTTTTTAATTTATTTTTAATAATTATTATCTAATAATATTTATTTTTTTTTTTTTTTATTTTTTTAATATTATATTTAATTAATTATATAAATATAATATTTTTTTTTTTTTTTTTTTATTTTTAATTTAAATTTAATATAATTTTATTATTATTATAATAAAAAAAATTTATAATTATTTTAAATATTATAAAAATATAATTTTTATTTTTTTTTTTTTTAAATTTTTTTATATTTTTTTATTTTTTTTTATTTTTTTTTATTTTTTTATTTTTTTTCATTTTTAATTTGTTTTTAATTTACTTTTTTTTTTAATATTTTTTTTTATTTATATATTTTTATTTTTTTATTTTTTTTATTATAATTTTTTATTATATTATTTTTTTTTTTATTTTATAATTTTTTTCTTTATATTTATTATTTTTTAAATTTATTTTAATTTTTATTTATTTTTTATTTATATTTTTTATTATTATATTTTTTTTTATATTATTAATTTTTTTTATTTTATATTTATTATTATATATTATATTTTTTTTTATTATTAATATTTTTTAATTATTATTATATTTATTTTTTATTAAATATTTTTATTTTGTTTATATATTTAATAATTTAATTTTTTTTTTTTTATTTTATTTTATTTAATTAATTTTTTTATATTTTTTTTTATATATTAAATAGTAAATATATAATTAAATTTATTTTTATATTTTATTTATACATATTTTGATTATTTTTTTTTTTTTTTTTTTTTTATAATTTTTTTTTTTATTTTTTTTTATTTTTATTTTATAATTTTTTTTTATTTACAATTTTATTTTATATTTTTATTTAAATTATTTTTTAATTTAATTTAATATATTTTTTTATATTTTATATTTTTTTTTTATTTAATTATTTTTTTTTTTTTTTTTTAATAATTATTTTATTTATATATTTATATTTTTTTATCTTTTTAATTTTGTTATATTTTTTTTTATAATTTAATATATTTATAAAAATTATTGATATTTATATAATTTATTTTTAATTTTAATTTTTTTTTTTTTTTTTTATTTAATTTTTTTATTTATTTTAACTTATTTAGTTATTATAAATTTATTTATATTTATTTATATATAATTTATTTTTATATTTTTTTTTTTTTTATTTTTTTATTAATTTATATATTATTTTTTTATTTTTATTTTTAATTAATTTTTAATTACTTTTTTTTATATTAAATATTATATATTTTTATTTTTTATATTATTTTATTTTAATTATCTTGAAAATTAATTAATTTTATTTTTATTTAATTTATAATATATTTTTTATTTTTTTTATTATATTTTTTTTTAATTTTTTTTATATTTATTATTTTTTATTATATTTTATTTATTATAATTTTTTTTATTTATATATTATTTTTTTATTTTTTTTTATATTTAATATTATTATTTTTTATTATAATTTTTATATATATGTATTTTTTTTTAATATTTTTTTTTTATTTTTATATTTTTTTTTATTAATTTTTTTATATATTTATTTATTTTAAAATTATTATTCTTTTAATATTTTTAATAATATTATTATTTTTTATAAATTTATATTTTATATTTTTTTTTTTTATTTTTTTTTATGTATTTTATTTTATTTATTTATATTTTTTTATTTTTTTTTTTTTATTTATTTTATTTTTTTAATTTATTATTTTTTTATTATTTTTAATTTTATATATTTTTTTTTTTTATTTTATTTATATATTAATTTATATAAATTTTTTAATTTTTTTTTATTAATTTTTATTTTTTTTTTATTATAATTAGTTTTTATATATTTTTAATTTTTATTTATTTAAATTTAATTATTATTTAGGAAAGTTATTTAAATTTTTTTAATTTTTTTTTTTATTTTTTATTTATTATTTTGTATTTTTTTAAATTTAATTTTTTTATATATTTTTATTTTATTAATTAATATATTTTTTATTATTTTTTTTTTAATATTTTTTTTTATTTTATAATTTTTTTAATATTATTTTTATTATATTTATTTTTAATTAATTTTTTTTATTATTCTATTTTTTTTTTTTTTTTATATAATTTTTATTAATATTTTTTTTTTTTTTAATTAATTTTTTTTAAAAATATAGTTATTTATTTTATAATAATATAATATTATATTAGTATTTTTTTTTTAAATTTTATTTTTTTATTTTTTTAATTTTTAATTATTATTATTAAAATTTATTTTTTTTTTCTTTTATTTTTGTAATTATTTTATTTTTTTTTATTTTTTATTTATATTTGTTATTTTTTTATTTTATTTTTTTTTATTTTTTATTTTTATATAAATTTTTAATTATTTTTAATTTTATATTTTTTATATTTATATTATTTTTTATTTATAATTAATTTATTTATTTTTATATTTTTATTTATTTTTTTTTATTTTTTATTTTTTATTTAATTTTATTAAATTATTTTTTTAAATTTTTTACTTATTTTAATTTTATTATTAATTATTATTTTTATTTATTTTTTTTTTTTTTTTTTTATTATTATTTTACATTTTTATATATTTATTATTTTTTTTTATTAGTTTTTTTATATTTATTTTTTATTTTATATTATTTTTTTTTTATATAATTTTTATTTTTTTAATTTTATTTTAAATTATATTATTATTTTTTTTTAATTTTTTTTTATATTATTTTAATATTTTATTTTTTTAATTTTTTTTTATTTTTTATTTTTAATTTATTTACAATATTTTTAATTTATATTAATTTTATATTATTTTTTTATTTTAATTTTATTATATTTTTTATTTTTTATTTTTTAATTTTAAGATATTTATTTAAATAAAATTTATATTTTTTTTATATTAAATATTATAATTTTTTTTTTTAATATTTTTTTTATTATTTTTATATTTTTTATTTTATTTTATTATTTTTTATTTTTTTTAATTTTTATTTAAATTTTTATATATTTTTATTTTTATTATTCTTTTATTTTTTTTTTTTATTATATAATTTTTTATTTTTATTTTTTTTATTTTTTATTAAAATTTTAATAATAATAATTTTATTAATATATTATTTATATTTATTTTTTATTATTTTATATTTTTTATTATTTTTTTATTTTTATATTAATATTTTTTATTTTTTTTTATATTTTTATTAATCTTAATTTTTTTTTTTTTATTTTTTTTTTTTTATTTTTTATTTTTATATATTTTTAAGATTTTTTTGTTTTATTATTTTTTATTTTTATTATTTATTATTTTTTTTTAATTTATTTTTATTAAATTTTATTTTTTTTATTTTTTTAAATTTTTTTAATTATTTTTTTTTATTTTTTTATTATTAATTATTTTTTTTTTTTTTTATTTTTTATTTATTTTATTTTTATATATTTTTATAATTTTTTTTTTATTATAATTTATTTATCAATTTACTTATTTTTTTTTTATCTTTTTTTTTAATTTTATAATTATTTTTATTTTTTTAATTTTTTATTTTATTTTTATATTAAATATAAAATTTATTTTAATTTAATATTTTTATTAATTAATTTTTTTTTTTTATTAATAATATAATTTATTATTTTTTTATTTTTATTCTTTTATTAATTATTTTTTATCTAAATTTAATATTATTTTTTAATTTATTAATTAATTATTTTTTATTTTTTTAATAATTAATAATTTTTTTTTTAAATATTTTATCTATTTATTTATTATATTTTTTTTTGTTATATATTTTTTTTAATTTTTTATTATTTTTTTTTTTTTTATTTTTAATATTTTATTTTATTTATTTTTTATATAAATAAAATATTTATTTTATTATTTTTTTAATTTTTAATTATTTAAATATTATATTTCTTTTTTTTATTTTTTTTATAATTTATATTTTTATTTTTTATTTATATATTAATAATTTTATTTTTTATATAAAATTTTTTTTTTTTAATTTTTATATATACTTTTATATTTTTATTTATTTTATATATTAAATAAATTTTTTTTTATTTATTAATTTTAATTTTTTTTTTATTTGTTTTTTTTTTTTTATATCATAATAATTTTTTATAATTTATTATATAATATTTTTTTTTTTTTTTTTATATTATTAATATATATTTACATTTTTAATTTATTTTTTTAATTTATTATTTTTTTTTTATTATTTTATTTTTTTTTTTATTAAAATTAATAACTTTTTTTTATTAATGTATTTTTTTATTTTTTTTATTTTTTTATAATATTTATAATTATAAATATATTAGATTTATTTTTTTTTTTTTTAATTATATTTTAATTATTTATTTTATTAATATTAATTTTATTTTTTTTTTATTTAATATAAATATTAATTATAATTTTTTTTTTATTATTTTTATTATATTATTTATTTTTTATAAGAATTTTTATAAAGTTATTGTTTTATTTATTATTTTATTAAATTAATTAGTTATATATTATATTTG
>CM068953.1:96112904-96130371 GCA_035128595.1 Eptatretus atami
TCATGTGGTTCCTTTTACCTTGACACTGTGACTGGAGGAGGTTCGTGATCACGTACGTCCCGTGTGAAGCACTCGGACCTCGCTATTATTTTATTTTCAAAATATAACGCTGAAACAAGGGATTTCCCGAGGTATGATATTTCTGCTGATATTATTTGATGTCCATATGTACGACACTGAGAGGAATGTATACGCCCGCCCATCAGCGATTGACAGTTGTATATGTACGACACTGAGAGGAATGTATCCTGCCCGCCCCCATCAGGCTGATTGACAGTTGTATATGTACGCACTGAGAGGAATGTATCCTGGCCCCGCCCCCATCAGGCTGATTGACAGTTGTATGTACGACACTGAGAGAATGTATCGTGGCCCGCCCATCAGCTGATACGTTGTACAGTCCCGCCCACCCCTCGGATCCCTGCGATTATTTTACAAGGAATATGTTTTGTGTATATTTCGTGGAATCCTTTCAAGATATAAAAATACAATACCAAAGGATGATGCAGAGGTAAAACCCCGTCGGATGGAACCAGAATCATTGCCATTAATAGAGGCAGCTGGGAAATATGCTGTGTGAAAAGATTATTAATATCATTTTATTATTATTTTTTACTATCTATCTATATACTGTATTACTAAAATCTCATCTTGGATGTATGTATGTATGTATGTATTGTTGTGGGGCCGGGTATCGGTGGCGAGCACGACGCCAGAGGGAGCAGTAGAGTCGGCTCCACCGAAACACCGGAATTTAGGTCGTGACTCTCGGATAAGTCCGGAAGGCACGGGTCCCTTACAGGACCATGAATCGCCAATAATTGACCGCGTGGGGTAGGGTCAATTGCCAAACTTCAATATACCTAAGTACCCACGCGGGAAAGTACCGGGGAATTCACACCTCGACGGACCTCGAGCGGAACGAGCCGTTACCGTCGCTGAACCGTGTGTAACCCGAGCGGAGGTCACCGAGGCCCGTCGGTCCAAATGAACAATTTACAGCCTCGCTATTTCTCAACACGCCACCGTGCCAAGCCAATGAAAGAAACACAAAAACGAGCTGGAACATTTAACAAAAGGGATATTTATTTATAATGTGGCAGGGAAGCACGCAACAAGCAGAGTTAACCGAATAAAAGGAATGCAATTTACACACACGGCACTTAAACGTTTCTACTTAAAAGACGGGCCCACACACAGACACACACCACCTCAAAAAGAAATGGTGGCCGCGGCCTTTATTGATACCCCAGCTCGGAGGAAGGTGAGCTGGAGGTAAGAGACTGGCTTGGGCCTTCCCGCTTCGTGCGGTTCCCGACAATCTGGCCGGCGGACTCGAACCCGCAATACGATGCCGCCTCAAGCACCAGGTACGGAGGATAGCGTCGGGCGCTGGCACGCTCCACCGGCAAAAAACAGCGACGAGGCAGGCGAAGCAAGTCAGCTAGGCAGGCAGGCAAGCAATCCTCCGGCTCGCAGGCAGGTGATTCATGGCGGGAAGACTCTCTCAGCCTCAACCAACGAACCCTCCGACTCTCTCTCTCTCTCTCTCTCTGTCTCTTGTCTCTCTCTGTGTCTCTCTCTCACATGATTATATCCCTCCTCTTTTGACAGGTGGGAGGGATCTGTCTTGTGTCATCCCCCTCCTCATTGGACAGGTGTATCGTGCGATCCCCGGCCGTCTGAGATTGCTCGGGGGGGGGGGGGGGTGCTCATGTCTCTGCCCCTCGACAGGAAGTTGAGCAGCAATATGTTTGTGTTGGCTTTCCATTGCCGAGAGGCGGCAGACGTGCTCGCACCCCTCCGATTGGCTGAGAGGGGTGCCATGCCCGTATTTGGAGTGGAATCCAAGACGCCAACGTCCGAAGAAACCCCGCCTGCACATTGGACTCCGCCACATATGTGCTGACACGCATGCGCATGGGAAAGGCCAATGGTGAAGAAGCGAAGATGGGCGTTGTTGTTGTTGTAATGTAAAAATCCAAACCATAAAATAATTTACAGCGCACGTACAATTAATCACCCATTAAAAATAGGACGGGACCCTAACTAGAACACATACTTACCGATATAGCTGATCTATAGGACCTGGCTGTTATGTGCAGTAAGCTTCCAATTCGCAACGTATGTATGTATATGTATGTATATGTACCCGAAATACAGCCAAAATGGTACAGGACAGCACAAAAATTTTAGGGCCACTTACTCACCATTCGCCTGCGGTGTGCAGTGTCAAGTTTCGTTAAAATTGGAACGAAAAAAATTATTAAAAAATCAATTACTGTTCAATCAAGTACTCTTCGGAGAATTTGATCAATGCAAACAACCTCAGCGGTATAGTTCGCTGAGCTGTCTTTCTTTTTTTTTTTCTTGAAATGATTTATTTAAAAATCTCAAACATTTGTATAGACAAAGAACGATTTATTTAAAAGCATAAAATAAACATCGCCATTTTGATCTAATACTTCCGTGTTCATTAATACATAAAATTGTGTTTAGAAGATTACGCACAATAATTTCTTTGACTTTCTTTTCTCCGTTTTCTTTTTTTACATTGAGCGCAATATCAAGTTTCATTCAAATGGGGCAACGAAAAAAATAATTAAAAAATTAATTCCCGATTCAGTCAAGTACTCTTCGGGATTATTTGATCAATGCAAACAACCTCAACGGTATAGTTTGCTGGAGCTATCTTTTTTTTTCTTGAAATGATTTTTTATCAACCGCTGTCACAACGGGAACCCAACGGGTTCACCTGTTTAGTTATTATTATGAACGAGAAGATGAAATCCTGGTTTGACAGATCTCGTTTTTTTTTTGTTTGCTTTTTGCCATGGTCTAGAGAATTGAAAAAGTGATCCCTGCCTCAACATTCAGCTGAAACAACCAAGTAGGTTCTCATATGTAGCCAAATCGACTTTTTAGAGAAGATACTCCGATTTGGTTTTATGTGTAGCAGATGGGGGGGGGCATTTTTTTGGTTATTGATGACAGTTTCAACATTTTAATGACAGTTTGAATCTATGGTGAGATGGAGGTGCTGTGTTAATTGACATATCTACAAGATAAAGTGTTTATCATTTAATATATTATCATATGAAGTGGTGTATGTTATTAATATGTGGTAATACTTTAAATAAAGGAAATAATTAAATATGTTTGAATTAGGATATTGCATTGCTGTGTTGACTGACTGGAACAACTTTGAGTTGTGGGTCCATTGATGTTGAGTAACCTACTGATGTGGATCAGTGACTGAGGTTGTGGGTCCACCGTTTGAAGAGGTTCTGGGCTGAAGGATTGAAACCTTGATGAAAAACAGTGCCCAGCTGATGATCCGGGCAGTTTCTGAGTCAGTAAATTGCTTATGAGTTAAGGTAATAGCTTCAAATAAAATAGCTTTTGCAAGTACTTACCAGTACATAATATATCTGTGTTTGTGTGTTTATGTGTATATGCGCGTGTGTGTCTGAGGGTGGAGAAGGAGGCATATGTGCGAGGAATCTGTGAGGGGAAGAGCATCACCTATGGTCAAGTGATTTTTGTCCTGCTTACAGGGCATTCATGCATTGCGTTTCACCAAGCCCGTCCCTCGGTGTACTGCAGTTAAGAGCGGAGGGTGGTGGGCTCTTGACAAAGGAGCCAAAGTGAAGGCCCGCTGGGCCGGTTACTTTGAGCGCTGTACCAGGCTGATCCACCAGCTGTTGAGTTGGATGTCGGGGTGTTACTATCCCGATTGCTGACCCTCCATCAACTGTGATCCACCTTCGTTTGTGGAAACACAGGCTGCGGTGAACCGGTTGAAATGGGGTAAAGCTCCTGGGATCTGTGGCATCATGCTGAACTTCTTAAGGCTGTGAAATGCTGCACTCGTGTCATTGCATGCACTTCTGTGCTCTGCTAGAACACAGCATCATCCCAACGGAATGGAAGAGGGGTCTTGTTATCCTCTCTGGAAAGGGAAGGTTGATCGCCAGGACTGCAATAACTACCGAGAGGCGATGCTTGCTTCAGTGCAGGGCAAGGTCTTTGATCGGATAATTCTTGATAGGGTTCGCCACCATCTGCTCTAGCACCAGCGCCCAAAGCAGTCAGGCTTATACACCAAAGCGGTCAACGATCACCGTATCCTTGCTTTCGGATCCTCACCGCATGCAGGTGAGTTTCGGCAGGGGCTGCTTGCAGCATATGTTGACCCACACAGCATCTGATTCAGTGAATCTGGATGCCCTCTGGAGGATTCTTGGTCTTCGTAGGTGCCACCAAAACTGATAAATCTGATGTCTGAACTAAACTCTGGGACTGAGAGTTCTGTGAGATGTGTGGTACCATCTCTGACTTATTTCAGTTGTTACTCGAGTTTGTCAGGGGTGTATATTGGCCCCCACACTTTTCAGCGCTTGTATGGACTGGATTCTGGGGGGATGTCAGAGAGATCAAGCTGCGGTGGGTGCATCGTTTGGCAATGTCAAGATCTGTGACCTTGATTTCGCAGATGATGCAGTTATCTTTGCGACAACTTTAGATGTCCTTTGGGGGCCTCAAGGTTCTGAATGAGGAGTCAGAGCCGCTGGGATTACGGGTTTCCTGTGTCAAAACTAAGATCCAGGCTTTCAATGTCTTTGGATGCTGCTATCTTGTCTGTACCTGTTTGTGGTGAGGAGGTTGATGCCACGGAGAGATTTGCTTATGTTGGCAATGATATTCATGTCTCTGCTGGCTGTGAGCCAGAGGTTAATAACATCTGGGTTGGGCCTGGGGAGTCATGGATTCACTGGATCATGGAGTGTGGCGCTGTCGGAACTGTGCAGGAGGACGAAAGTCTGAGTCTTCAGGTCTAGTCTTGCTCTACAGATGTGAGACTTGGATTCTGACCAGCAATCTGAGATGGAGATTAATTCCTTTGGTACCAGGTCTCTTCGCAGAATCCTTGGTGATCGCTGATTGGACATTGTGTCGAACAGGCGGTGCTGAGAGAGACTCAATGAGATTTGTTACCTGCATAGTCCGTGAGCGTTAGCTGTGGCTGTATGGACATGTGGCTCATTTTCCTGGCGCTGATCTTGCTCACCAGATTCTCTCAGCGAGGGAGTGTCGTGGGTGGAGGAGGCCAATGAGCCGACCACATGCTTTGTGGTTGCAGGAGGTTGTCAGCATCTCAAGGAGATGGGGATAGGCCAGGTATCTGCCTGGGGGATGGCTAGACAGAGGTCCTAGGAGTACTGGCGGAAAGTGGACGCAGTGACACGCTGCTCTGGTGCATGTCCCATACCTGATGTGTGTGTTTGTGTGTGTGTGTGTGTTGTATGTGTATGTGTATGTGTGTGTGTATGTGAATTGTTATGTTGGCTTCCTTCTTGGGATAACAGTGCGGTCATTGATCTTTATTTTGATTAACCACCATTAAACAGCATTGTAAGGCTCATTTGAGAAGTGAAATGGTCTTATTTTAGTGAAATGGTGCTTGCGATAAGACAACATGCACTGACCATAAAGTTTGATGAAAGCCAAAGCCATCACACTCAAGGGAGCTTCCTATCGTTTTACATCACCTCTTTATACAAACAGATGTGAATTCTCGCTAACGAGAAAGGTTACTCACTTTGAGTGATCTACTCCTGCTGTTCTGGTCATCTAATCAATACAAAAGTAGAGTACACCGCAGGCCAGAGTGAACGTTTCAACGTGCTGCTAAATGCATCACCAATTCCCTTGGACTCTGACATTAAGGCAGCCACCGAGTCACCCATTTCACACACAAAATTACCCGGTAATTCACAATGGATGACATGCACTGAGCCATAAAGTTAGCTTAAGTGAAATGAGTTTCTTGAATCTGCGAATTCCTGAAGAACTCTTATGAAGCTCTGGTCCAGCCATTCTTTGGCAGTTGCTGGTGCTGTTCGACATTTTTGTAAAATCGAAGTGATCCTGTTTGACTGCCAAAAGGGTATTCTCATCTTACCTCTTTGAAACATAAAGGCAGAAAATGAGACTTGTAATTATCACAGCATCACTCATCTACCCACTGCCACAGGGCCTGAACTGTTGTACCTTAAGGAGCAAGATCATAACAACTTAGATTCACTGCCAGTTGTTATACAATGGAGCAGATCTTCACAGTGAGACGGCTCATTGAGAAGGCACAATAATTCAAGCAGCCTGTTGCATTGCATTGTGGATAACAATGCAATGTTCATTCTGTTGATGGGAATAGCTGTGGCTGATGTGAAAACTCACCCGCCTCCCTGACATGCTCTGTAATATGTTTATCTCCTATAAGATGTCTCTTAACCTGGGTTCTTATAAATGGGTAAATAACCATCTCGTTTGAATTAGATCAGGCATCTGACAAAGATGTGCTGCCACTAACAGAGCTTTCGATGCATCATAGATAGCATGTTGACTCGACACAGCTGCTTCTGTTTTTTGTATGGAAAGTCTGGGGTCGTGGAGGAGCTGAATATAGAATAGAACACAATGTAACAGAACAAAAGGAAAAGTAGAAAGAAAGGGTCTTCTTCTTCTGCATATGGCAGCTTGGCTGCTGGGTAGCTATCATTTTGGTGGCACAACTAAGCCGCTGATACTGTGCCCCATAACAGTATACTGGTACTCATTTCACCAACCTCGGAAGATGACAGGCTGAGTCAACCACACCTGGTGTTAGTTCAGTGGCAACGGGGCTCGAACTCAGGACCCTAGGATACCAAGCCAACCACCCGAACCACTAAGCCAACACCAGGCTTTACAAAGAGAGGGTGTCGGGGAGGGGAGGGGGGAACGCACCAACAGCAGGTTGAGGGACAACTAGAGGGAGACTTGGCCAAATAAGGGATATGGGGAAGAATGAGGTGTGGGGAGACAAAGGGTGGAAAAGATGGATACAAAAGAAAACTCTCGGAAGGAAAAACTGGAAACTTGAAAGAGTTGACTGGGGATGGGAGTTAACGGTGGGAAGGGGAGGGGAATTGATCATACTTTTGGATTGGAAGACTGGAGTGACGAATGTGATTGAATAGAATGTGAAGTTGGTTCTACATCCTTACAAACATCATGTGTGGTTCGAATAATTAAGGCATATTTTAGGCATGTGCCTTAATTATTGATTATTGGAACCTCACCAATGTTGATTTTGCTGACGATATGCTTCTAGCTGAATCAATGTATGATCTAATTGATATCTCAAATCTCTGGAAAGCTCAACAGTAAAAGTCAGCATGAAAATTAACTGGGAAAAGAACAACAAAGTTTCGGTCAGTGACTGACATACCGAAGGCTCCAGCACCTTAGTGGGGGGGGGGGGGGGGGGTCCACCCCAGTCAAATTGTCAATGATTGCATCTTCCTCAGCAATGTTGTCAATAATTTGGGTAATATCCAGAAATGGCGTGAAACCACAATGCCAAGTATCGTCAGATGTGGGGAATTTAATCAAGAATGTCTTTTACACATTGAATACACCGATAAGTAGAAAGACAAAGCCGAGGATATGCGATGCTGAGGTGGATGTGCATCTTGACTAATGGACTGAAACATGATCGAGCCTTCATTGTTCATATTGAAAACAAGTGGACACTGTCCAAATGAGGCGTCAAATGAAGCGAATTCAGGTTGAGTGAAGAGATGTTATGTAAACTAAAAAGGGTCCACTTTCTAAATGATTGCCCAGCATTCTCTAAAGTGGCATGGCAGTCAAGCTCTAATTGTCTACTAGCCCCTGCACAGAATCATCTTCAACTTGACCAACAATAGCATTGTTGGAACAGCCACACGACATAAAAGTGGTCAGTGTCAACAGACGCCATCGTTTGAAGGCATCCCTAACCCACTACACACCAGTTTGACTCAGGACAGATCATCATTAAGGCACATAAATGTCAATACCTCTCGACTCTCGAACCAGCACGAGCATAAGAGTTATGTCAAAGTCAATTCAAGTTGTGTCAAATGTTCATTCAACCAGACTCGGTGGCGTAATAAGCTCTGATCCTGGGAGGTCGGTGGTCGAACCATGGCCGAGTCGTACCAAAGACTTAAAAAATGATCTGACGAGCTGCTTCCTTGCTTAAAGGTCAGCATTTTTAAAAAGGATAGGATAGAGCATGGACAAACAACCATATGTTGGCAACCGTTGTGCAGGCATTGATGGGCCTCATGCCTCCTGTGTTGAAGTATCCTTGAAAGGAATTATTTTATTTTTTTTTATCGAGCTTGGTTGTTGTCTTTCCTTTCAATTTTTCAATGTCTTAGTGAACGCTTAAAGCAGTATTTGAGCAGTGAAATGTCTTTGAATTGGAAATACATGTGGAAGGAGTCAATAACTCCACATCAAAGCCAACTGCAATTGTACTAAGAATTTACACATTACACAGAAGTGTGTAAGCATAATAGTTGGTTATTATAATTGAAAAACAAAAGCTGCTATCGTGCTGTTATTTGAATTTACGGATTTTCTTTGAATCACCTTCCTTCGTTGGTTTGGTGCGAAGAAGAGACGGAAGTTGACCTTTGTAGTATTCTTGACTCTTAGTACGTGCTGCACCACTGGGATACTTGTTGTGCTGTGCAGTTCTGCATTGAGGAATATATTGCCTTCGAAGAAACCTGTCTCCTGTCCTCTGGTATTTCTGTTAAAACGCAGACGTAACAACCAACAACGTAAATCGGGTGTCATACTGGTAGCAGCGGTGGATTTCATATGTGGCAAGGGGACAGTTATTTCACATCCTCAAAACTATGGCAAGAACTCCACTTGTAAGTCGTTTATTCTCGTATTCTGGACTTTTTAGTGCAAGTTAGAGCAAAAATATGACTCAAATGGCTGACAAAGAACAGCGAGCTGCGGCTGCAGACAGAGTGGCAAGAGCGGACACAGAGCAACATGGAATGGCGTTTTTTTCGTTTTGAGTTTCCTCCACCCTTTACAGGAGATGGCACAGAGTCATTCAATTTGTGGATAATGTAGTTTGAAGTTGCTCTGAATGTTTCTTCATTTCACCTTGATAAGGAAAACTGTTACCAGCAAGAAAGACTATCAGGTGCAGCGTTTTCCTATTGGCAAAGCCTCTCAACAAAATTACGAATGACTACGAACAAACAAGGAATAGTCTGAGTGCGGATTTTTGGACGCACACATACTTGGCAACATTCCAAACGTATCTGAATGCTTGTCCTCGCAAACCCAACGTACCCATGAGGTTTATGCTGCAGAGGTTGGAAGCCTTGTGGATGAGGCCTTTCCAACATATGGTCTGACAAACAATGTGAACTTTTCGGAGATTTGTGGCGTTTGGATTGACACTTCAGCTTAAAGTGCATGAGCATTGAGCAACAACAGTACAAGCTGCTTTGAAGATTGCTCTCCAATTGTGAGCATGCACAACTTGCTCTGAATATCGCAACTCCCAATCACTCGCGTCATTGACTGCTGCAGCCCCTGAGTGGCAACATCCTTCTGCACCTCCAGCACACACATTGCTGAATTATCTGCTGCCATTTTGGACATCAAATTAGAATTGTGAGGAATTAAACAAAATCAACCAAGAACACTGAAGACAAAAATTGATCTTCTGACACAGCAGTTCGCTCGCCTGCATGACCGTGATGTTAATGTGATTGCACATCAACGTCTTGTGCAACACAGCACAGACAGCCATGCTACAGCAGGGGCACAGTCCTAAGCACTTTGACCCTCCATCTCAAAAACACCATGGCTACTCACCATCACTTCACCGCACTCCTTCACGTGATCACAGGATGCATCATGCTGATCGAAGGCGTCTTGACTACTCACCATCGCCTCTCCACTCTCCTTCACGTGACCACAGCATGCATCATGCCAATGTCTCCGACAACTCATTTGCTGCTGACAGACACTGCAGCTGCTGTCCCTCGTACAAAGATGAGTCTTCACAACAGATGGCATTCTTCATCTTACTCACCTCAAAAACGATACTCACATCAGTCTTCCAGTCCAAAAGCTACTCCTGCATGGGGGGGGGGGAGTGGTTCTTCACATCAATGGTACGACTTATCCTTGCGTAGAGTTGCTTTGACATGCCCAATAAATACCAGGACTTCGATGAGAAGGAACATCAGGGAAACGGTCATTAGCTGACATTGCCGACCAGATGCCAGCTTATTCAATGCAACCGGTCTTTCCACACATCTCTGAGTTCCCAACCAATGCAGTCCCCACATTCTTCATTCAACTGATTCTTGAAGAAACAGGTCAGTGTTCTTGTGGATACAGGGTCAGGCATGTCACTTATTGAGAAACATGTTGCCAGTCCATTCCAGCCCTACAATCACAAACCCTTGTGAAGTCCTTTGTTTTTGCATCATCTGTAATGGACATCTTCCTGACATGCTTGGCTCTCTCATTGTGCAGCTGCATATGGAAGCTACACATTGAGCATGTGTTCCCTGTCATCTGCACTGATAATTATTCTGTCATTATTGGCTAGGACTTTCTCATACAACACCACGTCACAATTGATCTGGTCCACGGACACGTCATTCTATGACAACAAGTTGTCTCTGTTACAGTCACAACACCACATTCCACTGCAGATCAATGCTGTTATCCTCTCTCCTGTCTGTACCACCCTTGTTTGAGATGACTGTGACAGCCAGAGTGGATTGCGCGCAATGCTACTCTTGTCAAGAAGAAGTATGTGGGCCTCCTTGAACCATGCCAAGGTGATGCTACAGGTCTAGCTGTGGCCAGGCATTAACCACAGTGCAGAATGTTTAGCAGCACTGCAGTGGGTCAATCCATCCACACCACCTGTGAATCTCCCAAAGGTTACACTCTTGGCCAGTTACACTCCATCACTGGCCCACATGAAGAATTTGAATTATGGATGCCACCACTTCTGCTCCCCAAAGGACAAAGCCCTTGGTGAACATTGACAACACACGTTTCACTCCCAAGAAGTCTCAACTTGAGAGCCTCCTGTGGAATTCTCTGATATCTTCAGCACACATTCACATGACTATGGTCAGAGAACCTCATCGAACACAACATAAGGACAGGTGATGCCACACCAATCAAATTCTGCTGATATCGCACATCACCTGCAAACAAGCCATCATGCGGTGAAATCAACAAACTACGTCAGCAAAGCATCATTGAAGAGTCTTACAGTCCATGTCTTTCCTGTGATTTCGTTCAGAAGGATGGATCGTACCACTTCTGTGTGGATTACAGGAGACTGAACTCTGTTACCTTCAAAGACTTTCATCCACTATCACGTGCTGGGATACCCTGGACAGCTCTCTGTGCACGAATCTTCAGCACTATCGATTTACTTCTGGTATTGGCAAATTCCTCAATCCAGCACACAAGGAGAAACACCTTCTTCAACAGGATCGGATTGTACGTTTTGTGTGATGCCAATGGGAATTTGTAATGCACCACCAAGCTCTCAGTGCCTAATGGAGTTAGTCTTGCGTGCCTTCACTGGAGCATCTGTTCTAAGTATTTAGACGATGTTGTTATGTACAGTGTGGTTTTGAGAACACCTTGACCATTCTCAGAGACGTCTTTACAATTTTGCTCAGCAGATTAAAGCTCAAACCCTCCAATGTCACCTGGCTTAATCCACTATCACCTTCTTGGGAATTTGATGTCCAGTGATGTGTGCAGCCTATCCATCAAACACTGAAATGATACAGACATGGCTGACACCGCAATCCCCCCAACAGGTCAGAGCTTCTTGGGTCTGTGTTCTTATTACAGACATTTCATCAAGGACCTTGCTCACCTCTCTCAGCCACTTCACCATCTACCACAAGTATGTGCCATTTGTCTGGAGTGATGATTGCAGGTTGTCTTTCACACTCTTAAACAAGCACTTTCAAACCCTCCCATCATGTCGTTCCCAAATCTGGGGGTTCCATTCTTTGTTTACATGGATACTCCCTGCGTGCAATTGGTCAGTCCTTGCTCAGAAACTGGACTCCAAGGAGCAGGTGATATCCTATGTGGTTAAATGGGAACAGTTTCAGAAGAAAGTGGTCACTTTTGACTGTGAATTGTTCGCAATTGTTTGTTAGTGCAATACTTCCGCCACTTTCTTGCATGTCATCCATTTACCATTGTCATAGACCATAAGCCTTGGTGGGTTTAAATGAATGCCCCTCGACAATGACTCCACTGGAAGCTGAGCTCATTGTCTGTTGAACTTGATGCTTTTTGACTGGTGCATCATTCACAGGGAGAGATCCAAGCGCGTCAATGCAGACACTATGTCTCAATGCCCGGACAACACCGTCCTCTCCATCAGTCAACACATCACTGTCAGATCCACCCCTCGTAAGCTGCACTGGTGAAAAAATACTCAACAGCAACCCAAACACAAGCACAGTGGTGGTCTCCTGCACCGACCCTCTCCCAAGACCTTCAATGACTCCAAGTCAGCCTAACACATTGTCAGGTTTCTGCTCGCACACAACTCTGGTCATGAGCTTTTGCTGCTTGCAACCTTAACCTAGTAACATAGTGAACATAACCTGCTAACTTGGACATATTTGAGCTTCAACGTTCTGATCGTGATCTGCAAGTTGTATCCAATGGTTACAAAGGGGGGGGGGGGGGGGGGGGACCCTGCGCAATGCCCTGCCTACTTCAGGAAACTGTGGACTCAGTTTGTTGTCTTACAGTGAAGGATGATCTCCTGTGTCGACGGATCTCATTCACCCTTCAAGTGAGCTTCTGCAAGTGGTGATCCTGAAAGTCTTTAATTCCCAGTGTTACAACATATCCATGGACATCCCACATCTGGACATGATGACTCTTCAGAACATTTCACAAAGCCAATCAGTCATTTTATTGGCCTTTCATGTCCATTCAATTTCAGACCACTCCAACAATGTCCCCAATCCGAAGGTCTCCTTTGCCTCAGCACCAGGCCCTTTGGTTGCCATTTCACCATCAAGGCCCTTTCAGATCATTGCTGCTGATTTGACAGAGCTTCCCACATCCAGAAAAAGTCATCGCTATGTGCTAGTTGTAATGGATCTTTATTGCAAGTTTTTCAATCTTTACCCTCTATGAGAGAAAAATAGCTGAATCTGTTGCACGCTGTATTCTTGAGCAGTACATCTGTCAACGTGGAGTCCCTGGGCCTTGCATTCAGATCAGGCAAACAGTTTGAATCCAACTTGATCAAGGATATCTGCTGTCACCTGGAAATTCACAAGCTCTAAACATCAGCATATCACCAACAATGTGATGGAGACAGTGGAGCGTTACAATCGTACCATGAAGGAAGAACTTCCAAAGCCTTGTTTTCACAGAGGAATTGAATGGGATGAACATCTCCACCAGATTGAAGTGACGACAACACAACGACTCGTGCCAGCACAAGCTTCACTCCCTTAGTATTTGGCACATGGATGTAAAGCCAATTTATCTCTCCAGGTTCTTCTTAAAAACACTCAGCCGGGGACATCTCAAACACCTGGGACACCAGCCGATATGCAGCCTCGCTCAAATTCAGATTACAAAAGGCTCTTGAGGAAGTCTAGTCCAACAGAGAGCAAAACATAGCAAAAGTTGAACTTGACAAACACCCCAAGATATGTCTTATCGTCGCTGGGACTTAGTGTTGTGGATGATCCAGATAACTGTCATCACAAAATTTCTACACTGGATGGCCCCCTACAAAGTTCTTCGCCCATCTCTGTGTTTGAAAGAGCATCCTCCGGAGAACTTTGAAATCCAAGAGCTTTTAAACCCACAGGCCAACACAAGGATTTCTGCACTATAATCGCCTGAAATCTTCACACCTACCGCCTCTTCTCTGTGCCAGCACCTAGGCCCGCCTTCAGTGACCATACCACCAACATTGACTGCTTGATTAGTTTCTTGCTTCTCCCTTGCCACAGCCTCACGAACAACGGGACATTATGAGCTGCCCTCAGCTACCTGGACCTTAAACTGCCCTTGACAATGGACAATGACATCCTACTGCCTCACCTCACACTCCCTCACCTCCTACGCCCTCACCCCCTACTCCCTCACCTCATCAACAGTCAGACCACGACTGCACCTTCGCAGCTGGGACCGCTGGTTACTTGCCTGTTTCAGTGAGGGTGACATCTGTCTTAAGGCCTGTCACACCTTGACGTTTTAGCCAGCGTATGGAAGTATCAAAATGTATGCAAAACGTGGCGTACGCTGAACTATGATGTTTTTCCCAGTTTTGGACATATTCATAATGAGTTGGACGTATGCATAACGTATTAGTAACGTACACAGAACGTTTCAATCACATATAGATAACTTATACCAACGAATGCTGAGCGTGTTGTCGGCGTCAACCTATGCCAACGATAGTGTAATCTTATGCAAGCGCGCGCAGCATATCGCCGACGATCACGTGGCTAGGCTATTATAAGCTGCGGCTCGACGATTCAAATCATAACCGACTAGACATCCGAAGTGTGAAGCGCTGTCACACCTTGACGTTTTAGCAGCGTATGCCGACGTATGAAAATTTGCCGAACCAAGCTGGACACGTCAATACGTTATGGTAAGTTTGTATACGTTAAGAGCACGCTGGCATACGTCGTAGTAACGTCGACAAATTTCAGCATTTGAAAATTCTCGACGTACCGCGCGTATGACACACGTTCCGCATACGCTGGCCAAAGTTTAAGGACGTACCGATCGTTGACACACGTTGACAACGTTACTTGTAAGTTACCATAAGTCGAAACACGCGAGGAATGGTTAGGTCAGGTTTCCAGACTCCCTGGTTTTGTTTTTTTTTTGTTTTTGTCTAACAATTTGGAAAATTTGTCGAACACTCGGCTACTACGACGTATCGCAGCGTACTACACGTATGCCAGCCTATACACGAGTTATCAGCAATGCTCTTAACGTATATACAAAACTTACCCCATAACGTTTCGACGTGGTTGCCAGCGTTTTAGAAAATTTTCATAGTCGGCATACCTGGCTAATCGTCAAGGTGTGGACAGTTTTGGGGGGGCTTTTAACCTTTGTCTTGAAGTACTTTTTATTGAATAATTATGGTGCTTATTATCTGTTGTTAAGCTATATATTTGCTTTGTGTGACAACTGTTTTTTTTTAATCGAGATTTCGGAAATGAGGACATTTCTTGTGGGAGGGGTGTGGGGTTAGTAATATTAGACAAAGAGGTTGGTTATTTATTATTGGATAGCAAGTGTTGTTAAACTTCGTGGTTCTTGAATTATGGCTTTTTCTTTTAGTCATTCGTTTCGTTAGTTTTGGGTGTGAGAGAAGACGCGAAGTGTCGGCCTTGGTGGTCTTTGACTTTAGTATGTTTGCTGCGCCCGCCTTGGAAAGTGCCGTTGTGCTGTACGGGTCTGCATTGAGGAATATGCTGCCCTGGAAGAAACCCATCTCCTGGTTCCTCTGGTTATCTGGTTAAAACTCAAACTCGTAGCACCTTGTGGTATTGGGAGTTTGCATGATTTATTAATGAATGCATGATGAACCAAACTGATGAGTGGAACTGGAGAGTGACTCGAGAGCTGTGGAGTAAGGGCAGCGGAGACCATTAAATATGTTGAGTTGAAGAACCAACGTGTGGGCTTACTTTGCTCACAACACACCCACAACATAAATCAGGGGTTATATTTGGTCTTATTATAGGGTACTGCTTAACACGGGTCATTTTGACAAACTGCAACCACTCCACAGTTTGTGCAATCTAACCTCCTACCGTGTTTGTGCAGCTCATACACCATTTACCGCTCATTTGGACACAGGGGTACACGTGGGTACACTGTACTAGCACCATTTTACCCGCTCACCTTGGCAAGGTACATCGTGGTACTGGTACCAGCCACCATTTACACTCATCTTGGCACAGTGATACACGTGGTATTCGGTTACCATGGCTGATTTACAAGTTTGTTAATCAATGAGAATTCTTTTATTTGACCAAGCGAGAGTCAGGTCAAGTCAGGTATGGGAGTATGCGCCGGACCAGCACATCGCTGCGGTCACTTTCAACCGGTACTCCAGTGGCCTCTGTCTGGCCATCCCCCCAGCAGATACCTGCCCATGCCCATCTCCTTGAGATGCTGATCAGACTTCTGCGAACCACAAGGCATGGGGTTGGCCTATTGCCTCCTCCACTCACGAGGCTCCCTCACTGAGAGAATCTGGTGAGCAGGCATCAGCGTCAGAAATTGAGCCACATATCCATACAGCCGCAGTGATGCTCACGGACTATGCACGGTAACAAATTCATTTGAGTCTCTCTCAGCAACCCTATTTTGGAACACAAAGTCTGACCAGCATAGCAAGGATTCTCCGAAGAGACCTGTACCAAACGAATTACAGTCTCCATCTCAGATCCCTGGTTCAGAGTCCAAGTCTACATCCGTAGAGAAAGACTGGAAGCACAAGACCTGAAAACTCGGACTTTCATCCTCCCGCACATGGTACCAGTGCCACACCCCATATCCAGTAATCCATTGACATCTCTCTTTAACAAACGGCCCCGCCCCCATCAGGCTGATTGACAGTTGTATATGTACGACACTGAGAGGAATGTATCGTGGCCCCGCCCCCATCAGGCTGATTGACAGTTGTACAGTCCCGCCCACCCCCTCGGATCCCTGCCGATTATTTTACAAAGGAATATAGTTTTGTGTATATTTCGTGGAATCCTTTCAAGATATAAAAATTACAATACCAAAGGATGATGCATGAGGTAAAACCCCGTCGGATGGAACCAGAATCATTGCCATTAATAGAGGCAGCTGGGAAATATGCTGTGTGAAAAAGATTATTAATATCATTATTATTATTATTTTTACTATCTATCTATATACTGTATTACTAAAACTCTCATCTTGGATGTATGTATGTATGTATGTATTGTTGTGGGGCCGGGTATCGGTGGCGAGCACGACCGCCAGAGGGAGCAGTAGAGTCGGCTCCACCGAACACACCGGAATTTAGGTCGTGACTCTCGGATAAGTCCGGAAGGCACGGGTCCCTTACAGGACCATGAATCGCCAATAATTTGACCGCGTGGGGTAGGGTCAATTGCCAAACTTCAATATACCTAAGTACCCACGCGGGAAAGATACCGGGGAATTCACACCCTCGACGGACCTCGAGCGGAACGAGCCGTTACCGTGCCTGAACCGTGTGTAACCCGAGCGGAGGTCACCGAGGCCCGTCGGTCCAAATGAACAATTTACAGCCTCGCTATTTCTCAAACCCGCACCGTGCCAAGCCAATGAAAGAAACACAAAAACGAGCTGGAACATTTAACAAAAGGGATATTTATTTATAATGTGGCAGGGAAGCACGCAACAAGGCAGAGTTAACCGAATAAAAGGAATGCAATTTACACACACGGCACTTAAACGTTTCTACTTAAAAGACGGGCCCACACACAGACACACACCACCTCAAAAAGAAATGGTGGCCGCGGCCTTTATTGATACC
>CM068953.1:96144818-96160927 GCA_035128595.1 Eptatretus atami
TCCACCCCAGTCAAAATTGTCAATGATTGCATCTTCCTCAGCAATGTTGTCAATAATTTGGGTAATATCCAGAAATGGCGTGAAACCCACAATGCCAAGTATCGTCAGATGTGGGGAATTTAATCAAGAATGTCTTTTACACATTGAATACACCGATAAGTAGAAAGACAAAGCCGAGGATATGCGATGCTGAGGTGGATGTGCATCTTGACTAATGGGACTGAAACATGATCGAGCCTTCATTGTTCATATTGAAAACAAGTTGGACACTGTCCAAATGAGGCGTCAAATGAAGCGAATTCAGGTTGAGTGAAGAGATTCGTTATGTAAACTAAAAAGGGTCCACTTTCTCAAATGATTGCCCAGCATTCTCTAAAGTGGCATGGCAGTCAAGCTCTAATTGTCTACTAGCCCCTGCACAGAATCATCTTCAACTTTGACCCAACAATAGCATGTTGGAACAGCCACACGACATAAAAGTGGTCAGTGTCAACAGACGCCCATCGTTTGAAGGCATCCCTAACCCACTACACACCAGTTTGACTCAGGACAGATCATCATTAAGGCACATAAATGTTCAATGACCTCTCGACTCTCGAACCAGCACGAGCATAAGAGTTATGTCAAAGTCAATTCAAGTTGTGTCAAATGTTCATTCAACCAGACTCGGTGGCGTAATAAGCTCTGATCCTGGGAGGTCGGTGGTTCGAACCATGGCCGAGTCGTACCAAAGACTTAAAAAATGATCTGACGAGCTGCTTCCTTGCTTAAAGGTCAGCATTTTTAAAAAGGATAGGATAGAGCATGGACAAACAACCATATGTTGGCAACCGTTGTGCAGGCATTGATGGGCCTCATGGCCTCCTGTGTTGAAGTATCCTTGAAAGGGAATTATTTTATTTGTTTTTATCGAGCTTGGTTGTTGTTCTTTCCTTTCAATTTTTCAATGTCTAGTGAACGCTTAAAGCAGTATGTTGAGCAGTGAAATGTCTTTGAATTGGAAATACATGTGGAAGGAGTCAATAAACTCCACATCAAAGCCAACTGCAATTGTACTAAGAATTTACACATTACACAGAAGTGTGTAAGCATAATAGTTGGTTATTATAATTGAAAAACAAAAGCTGCTATCGTGCTGTTATTTGAATTTACGGATTTTCTTTGAATCACTTCCTTCGTTGGTTTTGGGTGCGAAGAAGAGACGGAAGTGTGACCTTTGTAGTATTCTTGACTCTTAGTACGTGCTGCACCCACTGGGATACTTGTTGTGCTGTGCAGTTCTGCATTGAGGAATATATTGCCTTCGGAAGAAACCTGTCTCCTGGTCCTCTGGTTATTCTGTTAAAACGCAGACGTAACACCAACCAACGTAAATCGGGTGTCATACTGGTAGCAGCGGTGGGATTTCATATGTGGCAAGGGGACAGTTATTTCACATCCTCAAAACTATGGCAAGAACTCCACTTGTAAGTCGTTTATCTCGTATTCTGGACTTTTTAGTGCAAGTTAGAGCAAAAATATGACTCAAATGGCTGACAAAGAACAGCGAGCTGCGGCTGCAGGACAGGTGGCAAGAGCGGACACAAGAGCAACATGGAATGGCGTTTTTTTCGTTTTGAGTTTCCTCCACCCTTTACAGGAGATGGCACAGAGTCATTCAATTTGTGGATAATGTAGTTTGAAGTTGCTCTGAATGTTTCTTCATTTCACCTTGATAAGGAAAAACTGTTACCAGCAAGAAAGACTATCAGGTGCAGCGTTTTCCTATTGGCAAAGCCTCTCCAACAAAATTACGAATGACTACGAACAAACAAGGAATAGTCTGAGTGCCGTTTTTGGACGCACACACTACTTGGCAACATTCCAAACGTATCTGAATGCTTGTCCTCGCAAACCCAACGTACCCATAGAGGTTTATGCTGCAGAGGTTGGAAGCCTTGTGGATGAGGCCTTTCCAACAGATGGTCCTGAAGCCAAACAATGTGAACTTTTTCGGAGATTTGTGGCTGGTTTGGATTGGACACTTCAGCTTAAAGTGCATGAGCATTGAGCAACAACAGTACAAGCTGCTTTGAAGATTGCTCTCCAATGTGAGCATGCACAACTTGCTCTGAATATCGCAACTCCCGACTCACTCGCGTCATTGACTGCTGCAGCCCCTGAGTGGCAACATCCTTCTGCACCTCCAGCACACACATTGCTGAATTATCTGCTGCCATTTTGGACATCAAATTAGAATTGTGAGGAATTAAACAAAATCAAACCAAGAACACTGAAGACAAAATTGATCTTCTGACACAGCAGTTCGCTCGCCTGCATGACCGTGATGTTAATGTGATTGCACATCAACGTCTTGTGCAACACAGCACAGACAGCCATGCCTACAGCAGGGGCACAGTCCTAAGCACTTTGACCCTCCATCTCAAAAACACCATGGCTACTCACCATCACTTCACCGCACTCCTTCACGTGATCACAGGATGCATCATGCTGATCGAAGGCGTCTTGACTACTCACCATCGCCTCTCCACTCTCCTTCACGTGACCACAGCATGCATCATGCCAATGTCTCCGACAACTCATTTGCTGCTGACAGACACTGCAGCTGCTGTCCCTCGTACAAAGATGAGTCTTCACACAGATGGCATTCTTCATCTTACTCACCTCAAAAACGATACTCACATCAGTCTTCCAGTCCAAAAAGCTACTCCTGCATGGGGGGGGGGGAGTGGTTCTTCACATCAATGGTACGACTTATCCTTGCGTAGAGTGTGCTTTGACATGCCCAATAAATACCAGGACTTCGATGAGAAGGAACATCAGGGAAACGGTCATTAGCTGACATTGCCGACCAGATGCCAGCTTATTCAATGCAACCGGTCTGTCCACACATCTCTGAGTTCCCAACCAATGCAGTCCCCACATTCTTCATTCAACTGATTCTTGAAGAAACAGGTCAGTGTTCTTGTGGATACAGGGTCAGGCATGTCACTTATTGCAGAAACATGTTGCCAGTCCATTCCAGCCCTACAATCACAAACCCTTGTGAAGTCCTTTGTTTTTGCATCATCTGTAATGGGACATCTTCCTGACATGCTTGGCTCTCTCATTGTGCAGCTGCATATGGGAAGCTACACATTGAAGCATGTGTTCCCTGTCATCTGCACTGATAATTATTCTGTCATTATTGGCTAGGACTTTCTCATACAACACCACGTCACAATTGATCTGGTCCACGGACACGTCATTCTATGACAACAAGTTGTCTCTGTTACAGTCACAACACCACATTCCACTGCAGATCAATGCTGTTATCCTCTCTCCTGTCTGTACCACCCTTGTTTGAGATGACTGTGACAGCCAGAGTGGATTGCAGCGCAATGCATACTCCTGTCAAGAAGAAGTATGTGGGCCTCCTTGAACCATGCCAAGGTGATGCTACAGGTCTAGCTGTGGCCAGGACATTAACCACAGTGCAGAATGGTTTAGCAGCACTGCAGGTGGTCAATCCATCCACACAACCTGTGAATCTTCCCAAAGGTTACACTCTTGGCCAGTTACACTCCATCACTGGCCGCCAGCATGAAGAATTTGAAATTGTGGATGCCACCACTTCTGCTCCCCAAAGGACAAAGCCCTTGGTGAACATTGACAACACACGTTTCACCTCCCAAGAAGTCTCAACTTGAGAGCCTCCTGATGGAATTCTCTGATATCTTCAGCACACATTCACATGACTATGGTCAGAGAAACCTCATCGAACACAACATAAGGACAGGTGATGCCACACCAATCAAATTGCGTGGATATCGCACATCACCTGCAAAACAAGCCATCATGCTTGGTGAAATCAACAAACTACGTCAGCAAAGCATCATTGAAGAGTCTTACAGCCCATGGTCTTCTCCTGTGATTCTCGTTCAGAAGGATGGATCGTACCACTTCTGTGTGGATTACAGGAGACTGAACTCTGTTACCTTCAAAGACTCTCATGCACTATCACGTGCTGATGATACCCTGGACAGGCTCTCTGGTGCACGAATCTTCAGCACTATCGATCTTACTTCTGGTATTGGCAAATTCCCCTCAATCCAGCACACAAGGAGAAAAGCACCTTCTCAACAGGATCGGGATTGTACTAGTTTCGTGTGATGCCAATGGGAATTTGTAATGCACCACCAAGCTCTCAGTGCCTAATGGAGTTAGTCTTGCGTGACCTTCACTGGAGCATCTGTCTAACGTATTTAGACGATGTTGTTATGTACAGTGTGGGTTTTGAGCAACACCTTGACCATCTCAGAGACGTCTTTCACAGATTTTGCTCAGCAGGATTAAAGCTCAAACCCTCCAATGTCACCTGGCTTAATCCACTATCACCTTCTTGGGAAATTTGATGTCCAGTGATGGTGTGCAGCCTGATCCATCAAACACTGAAATGATACAGACATGGCTGACACCGCAATCCCCCCAAACAGGTCAGAGCTTTCTTGGGTCTGTGTTCTTATTACAGACATTTCATCAAGGACCTTGCTCACCTCTCTCAGCCACTTCACCATCTCACCCACAAGTATGTGCCATTTGTCTGGAGTGATGATTGCGAGGGTGTCTTTCACACTCTTAAACAAGCACTTTCAAACCCTCCCATCATGTCGTTCCCAAATCTGGGGGTTCCATTCTTGCTTTACATGGATACCTCCCTGCATGCAATTGGGTCAGTCCTTGCTCAGAAACTGGACTCCAAGGAGCAGGTGATATCCTATGTGAGTTAAATGGGAACAGTTTCAGAGAGAAAGTGGTCCACTTTTGACTGTGAATTGTTCGCAATTGTTTGGTTAGTGCAATACTTCCGCCACTTTCTTGCATGTCATCCATTTACCATTGTCATAGACCATAAGCCCTTGGTGGGTTTAAAATGAATGCCCCTCGACAATGACTCCACTGGAAGCTGAGCTCATTGGTCTGTTGAACTTGATGCTTTTGACTGGTGCATCATTCACAGGGAGAGATCCAAGCGCGTCAATGCAGACACTATGTCTCAATGCCCGGACAACACCGTCCTCTCCATCAGTCAACACATCACTGTCAGATCCACCCCTCGTAAGCTGCACTGGTGAAAAAAATACCTCAACAGCAACCCAAACACAAGCGACAGTGGTGGTCTCCTGCACCGACCCTCTCCCCAAGACCTTTTCAATGACTCCAAGTCAGCCTAACACATTGTCCAGGTTTTCTGCTCGCACCACAACTCTGGTCCATGAGCTTTTGCTGCTTGCAGACCTTAACCTAGTGAACATAGTGAACATAACCTGCTAACTTGGACATATTTGAGCTTCAACGTTCTGATCGTGATCTGCAAGTTGTATTCCAATGGTTGACAAACGGGGGGGGGGGGGGGGGGGGGGGGGGGGGGGGACCCTGCGCAATGCCCTGCCCTACTTCAGGAAACTGTGGACTCAGTTTGGTTGTCTTACAGTGAAGGATGATCTCCTGTGTCGACGGATCTGCCATTCACCCTCTCAAAGTGAGCTTCTGCAAGTGGTGATCCTGAAGTCTTTAATTCCCCAAGTGTTACAACATATCCATGGACATCCCACATCTGGACATGATGACTCTTCCAGAACATTTCACAAAGCCAATCAGTCATTTTATTGGCCTTTCATGTCCATTCACATTTCAGACCACTGCCAACAATGTCCCCAATCGCGAAGGTCTCCTTTGCCTCAGCACCAGGCCCCTTTGGTGCCCATTTCACCATCAAGGCCCTTTCAGATCATTGCTGCTGATTTGACAGAGCTTCCCACATCCAGAAAAAGTCATCGCTATGTGCTAGTTGTAATGGATCTTTATTGCAAGTTTTTCAATCTTTACCCTCTATGAGAGAAAAATAGCTGAATCTGTGGCACGCTGTATTCTTGAGCAGTACATCTGTCAACGTGGAGTCCCTGGGGCCTTGCATTCAGATCAGGGCAAACAGTTTGAATCCAACTTGATCAAGGATATCTGCTGTCACCTGGAAATTCACAAGCTCTAAACATCAGCATATCACCAACAATGTGATGGAGCAGTGGAGCGTTACAATCGTACCATGAAGGAAGAACTTGCCAAAGCCTTGTTTCACAGAGGAATTGAATGGGATGAACATCTCCACCAGATTGAAGTGGACAACAACACAACGACTCATGCCAGCACAAGCTTCACTCCCTTATATTTGGCACATGGATGTAAAGCCAATTTATCTCTCCAGGTTCTTCTTAAAAACACTCAGCCGGGGACATCTCAAACACCTGGGACACCAGCCGAGTATGCAGCCTCGCTCAAATTCAGATTACAAAAGGCTCTTGAGGAAGTTTCTAGGTCCAACAAGAGAGCAAAACATTAGCAAAAGTTGAACTTTGACAAACACCCCAAAGATATGTCTTATGTCGCTGGGGACTTAGTGTTGTGGATGATCCAGATAACTGTCATCACAAAATTGGTCTACACTGGATTGGCCCCCTACAAAGTTCTTCGCCCCATCTCTGTGTTGAAAGAGCATCCTCCGGAGAACTTTGAAATCCAAGAGCTTTTAAACCCACAGGCCAACACAAGGATTCTGCACTATAATCGCCTGAAATCTTCACACCTACCGCTCTCTTCTCTGTGCCAGCACCTAGGCCCAGCCTTCAGTGACCATACCACCAACATTGACTGCTTTGATTAGTTTCTTGTCTTCTCCCTTGCCACAGCCTCACGAACAACGGGGACATTATGAGCTGCCGCCTCAGCTACCTGGACCTTAAACTGCCCTTGACAATGGACAATGACATCCTACTGCCTCACCTCACACTCCCTCACCTCCTACGCCCTCACCCCCTACTCCCTCACCTCATCAACAGTCAGGACCACGACTGCCACCTTCGCAGCTGGGACCGCTGGTTACTTGCCTGTTTCAGTGAGGGTGACATCTGTCTTAAGCCCTGTCACACCTTGACGTTTTAGCCAGCGTATGGCAAGGTATCAAAATGTATGCAAAACGCTGGCGTACGCTGAACTATTGATGTTTTTTCCCAGTTTGGACATATCATAATGAGTTGGACGTATGCATAACGTATTAGTAACGTACACAGAACGTTTCAATCACATATAGATAACTTATACCAACGAATGCTGAGCGGTTGTCGGCGTTCACAACTATGCCCAACGATAGTGTAACTATGCATAGCGCGCGGCAGCATATCGCCGACGATCACGTGGCGTAGGCTATTATAAGCTGCGGCTCGACGATTCAAATCATAACCGACTAGACATCGAAGTGTGAAGCCGCTGTCACACCTTGACGTTTTAGCCAGCGTATGCCGACGTATGAAAATTTGCCGAACCAAGCTGGCACACGTCGAATACGTTATGGGTAAGTTTTGTATACGTTAAGAGCACGCTGGCATACGTCGTAGTACGTCGACAAATTTTCAGCATGTTGAAAATTTCTCGACGTACTCGGCGTATGACACACGTTCCGCATACGCTGGCCATAAGTTGTAGGTACGTTACGCGATCGTTGACACACGTTGACACACGTTACTTGTAAGTTACTCATAAGTCGAAACACGTCGAGGTAATGGTTAGTGTCAGTGTTCCAGACTCCCTGGTTTTTGTTTTTGTTTTTGTTTTTTTTGTCTAACAATTTGGAAAATTTGCGAACAGCTCGGCGTACTACGACGTATGCCAGCGTACTACGACGTATGCCAGCGTACTACGACGTATGCCAGCATGCTCTTAACGTATACAAAACTTACCCATAACGTATTCGACGTGTGCCAGCGTTTTAGACAAATTTTTCATACGTCGCATACACTGGCTAAATCGTCAGGTGTGACAGTGCCTTTACCTTTGTCTTAGAAATGTACTTTTTATTGAACTAATTATGGTGCTATTATCTGTTGTTAAGCTATAATATTGCTTTGTGTTGACAACTGTTTTTTTTAATCGAGATTCGGAAATGAGGACATTTCTTGGGGGAGGGGGAGGGGGAGTAATATATAAGCACAAGAGTTGGTTATTATTATTGATAAGCAAGTGTTGTTAACTCGTGGTTACTTGAATTTATGGCTTTTCTTTTAGTCACTTCCGTCGTTAGTTTTGGGTGTGAAGAGAAGACGGAAGTGTGGCCTTGGTGGTGCTTTGACTCTTAGTATGTGCTGCGCCCGCCTGGAGTGCTCGTTGTGCTGTACGGGTCTGCATTGAGGAATATGCTGCCCTTGGAAGAAACCCATCTCCTGGTCCTCTGGTTATTCTGTTAAAACTCAAACGTAACACCTTGTGGTATTGGGAGTTGCATGAATATTAATGAATGCATGATGAACCAAAACTGATGAGGTGGAACTGAGAGTGACATCAGAGAGCTGTGGAGTAAGGGCAGCAGGAGACACCATTAAAAATGGTTGAGTTGAAGAACCAACGTGTGGGCTTACTTTGCTACACAACACACCCACCAACATAAATCAGGGGTTATATTTGGTTATTATAGGGTACTGCTTAACACGGGTCATTTTTGACAACTGCACCCACTCCAATCAGTTTGTGCAATACTAACCTCTACCGTGTTTGTGCAGCTCATACACCATTTACCGCTCATCTTGGCACAGGGTACACGTGGTACTGGTACTAGCACCATTTACCGCTCACCTTGGCAAAGGGTACACGTGGTACTGGTACCAGCACCATTTACCACTCATCTTGGCACAGGGTACACGTGGTATTGGTACCATGGCGTTTACAAGTTTTTAATCAATGAGAATCTGTTATTTGACCAAGCGAGAGTCAGGTCAAGTCAGGTATGGGAGTATGCGCCGGACCAGCACATCGCTGCGTCCACTTTCCACCGGTACTCCAGGGGCCTCTGTCTGGCCATCCCCCAGGCAGATACCTGGCCCATGCCCATCTCCTTGAGATGCTGATCAGACTTCTGCAACCACAAGGCATGGGGTTGGCCTATTGGCCTCCTCCACTCACGAGGCTCCCTCACTGAGAGAATCTGGTGAGCAGGATCAGCGTCAGGAAAATGAGCCACATGTCCATACAGCCGCAGCTGATGCTCACGGACTATGCAGGTAACAAATCTCATTTGAGTCTCTCTCAGCAACCGCTATTTGGACACAAAGTCTGACCAGCGATAGCCAAGGATTCTCCGAAGAGACCTGGTACCAAACGAATTAAGTCTCCATCTCAGATCCCTGGTCAGAGTCCAAGTCTCACATCCGTAGAGAAAGACTGGAAGCACCAAGGACCTGAAAACTCGGACTTTCATCCTCCCGCACAGGTACCAGTGCCACACCCCATGATCCAGTGAATCCATGACTCCCCAGGCCCGACCCAGATGTCTGTTGACCTCTGGCTCAAGCCAGCAGAGACATGAATATCACTGCCAAGTTTGGTGAATCTCTCCGTGACCTCAACATCCTCGCCACAAACAGGTACAGACAGGACAGCAGCATCCAAGATGTCATTGAAAGCCTGGATCTTAGTTTTGACCCAGGAAACCCGTAATCCCAGTGGCTCTGACTCCTCATTCAGCACCTCAACGGCCCCCAAAAGGATATTTAGAGTCTCCGCAAAGATGACTGCATCATCTGCGAAATCAATGTCAGATATCTTGACATTCCCAAACAAAACAGCTTGGATGAGAGAGCTACAGCAGCTTGGATGAGAGAGCTACAGCAGCTTGGATGAGAGAGCCAAGACCAGTGGCACCAGATTGGAGGCACATTTGTTCCTCTTGTTTCCAGGAAACTGTCTTTATAGGAGGAACTCAATCTCCATTGCTTGCAAGGACACTTGCTCCTTTGTCCTCCACAGTACTGCTTCTTGTGGAGGAACCTGTGATCTCAGGATAGACACTGAGCACGGCTGTTTGAGTGAGGAGAAACGAGAGATATTGACAATGGCATACAATTTTCAGTTATCGGTGAGCACTGCACACCACAAGTCTGGTTCATGTCATTTTCCTCCAGTGTAGTTGAAGAGCTTCTTCCATGTTGCTAGGTTTTGTGTAAATTAATAGATGTTTCACCATGCTGACACCATGTTGGATTGGTGGTAGTAGAAGCACCGGCTCCCTATGCGAGCCACCAGGGGGATCATGTTATTATCTTTATGATTATTAATACTGTAGCAGAATACTCATCCTTTGGGTGATCTTGCTCCAAGTGTGCAATGTGTTCTTCTGACACATCCCTTTATTTGGGCGGCGTATATAAGCAACCGACCGCTGCCTCGATCGCTCCTGAAAATAAAAATTATACTGCTTTTGTGCATATATAATATATCGTGGTTAGAGCTTGGATAATTCCAATTGCAACCACCTTCCTCCCAAAGCAAGAAAATGCTAAGATGGGCAAAAAAATTTTTTTGAACATACTTCATGGAATCAAATGAAACTTACACAGATACAACTTCAGGGTGCCCTCATTGCTCCCTGAAGGTTTCAGCTTCCTAGGTCAAATCCTCTTGGAGTAGGAGTTAATCGGAGGAGTAGATGATCGGAGGAGTGTTGATCGGAGGAGGAGTTGATCGGAGGTTATGTACATACATTTTTGCTCCATTATATATAGATTTCCACAAGCAAACTCGTCACTGCACTTCCACAGTTTTAGAATGAAAAAAGCCCAGTGAGCAATAACAACAGACACTTACCATTATTAGACCTAAGTAGATCATAGCAAGAAAAATTAATCAACGCACTTGAAGATTTCTTTTAAAGGCTGGGAAATCTAAGCGACGATGTGCTCATCTCTCCCACAACTAACTTCACTGCAATGCTCACTTTGCAGCATAATTTATTGGACATGTGCAGCTGTAAAAGCATTTTTTATATACAAGATGGAGGTTCGTGGAAGGACGAGGTGATGGAAGGGAAAAAATTAAAAAGCAATGAATTGGCAATGGAGCGGTAGGCCACAGTTGGACACAATAAGAAAGGAATGACAAACAGGAAAAGAGGAGTGAGAGGATGCGAGGAAACACGATACCCTGCAAGTAAGATGGAGGATAACATGTTAGGTTCGATAGAGTTAATGGGGGTAGAAAATATTTCGGGTAGCGGTCGGGATAGATGATGATGTGAGATGGTGGTGCACAATACCACCTGCTTGAAGCCTTAGAGGGAATAGTGGGATTGAACAGCCTCTGGAAGACAGTTCCATAAATGAGGAAGGGGTTAGTAGAAAATCGTGTGCATCCTTATGGAATTGCTGGGGAGATTCGGAGGGCTGAGAGAGCAGTGGGAGCAATATCGGAGGAGAGGCAGGAAAAAACGAAAAGAGAGGCCACCGACCTGTCTTCAATATTGGGAATTCTTTCCTTGAGACACTGACATGAAATCCAAGGGGATTTAAAGTATTTGACAATAAAAAAATTTCTCAACATGCACTTTCCCATTGCATGTACCCATTATCTTTAATTGTTGTTGATGCTCTTTGCACTTTAGCCAATTATGAAGCATGGAGCACTCATGAAAAAAAATCCATCACTTTTATAGTGCAGAACTTTCTTTCTCTCTCGAATCCTCCTCTCTTATTTTATCACCCCTCCCCACTTTGTTTGAATGGAGCAAATCGATAGCCGACTAGTCCATCATGCCTCGTGCATGCAAAGAGTGACTGACACCTATTCAGTTGAGATGTACATGTTGCGAAAGTCTTGGGTCGGAGGTTGTCAACAACAACCGCCCAGAGTAGAGTACTACCATCCTCACTTGGAACCATTAAAGTGGTGCCCGGAATCATCTTATGCTCTCCGTGTCAGGATTACTGGTCTTATCTTATGTCTCATGCAAACTAAGCTACCGGGCTAGTTTTAATTTCTCTTTCTCATGTGCACCATTCGGCTCACTTTCACTCCATATCTTTACATTATTTTTCCTTCCAAAAGGCCTGGCTTCGGTGAGGACTATAGTCAGTGACTGGAGCCTTTGACGTAAAGAAAGAGAAAAACTGAGCACGCTAGCCATGTGGGTCCATGTCGGCCCAGACAAAACAATGCATCAAATGGACTCCAATGATGGAAGAAATTTGAAATTCCTCTCCAGTTATACCATTCTAAAGCGGCATGGAGCACCTTATTATGTTTGTGTACTTGATTAATTTCACAACACTTACCCAGCTGTTGTTTGTTTTCAGAGAATCATATTTTTTACACAAAGGGAAATTAAGTTGCTCCCCATCTGCCACTTAACTCATCACTCAAGTCAGACACTCGGACTCGAGTCAGACTTGAGCTGCAATTTTTACGACTCGCAAATAGACTCAAGACTCAGGATGCTGAAGACTTCATGATACCGGTAGTTGAAACTTTAGGGTGGAGTTCATAATTAATTGATGAGGTCGTTTTGAAGTTTCGTTGCGTGCAATTCACGCAGTTTTTTTTTTTCCTTGTTCCAAGAATATTAGGAATTGAAGGAAATAAATTGTGTGTATGTAGGGATAAAGGAGAGGAGCAGATTTATAATGAAACATCATGTTACTCAGAACTCGGTCCTTTAGACTCAGGCTTTAAGACTTAACCCATGATACACCTTCGAGCGGGTTTATACACGGGCTCAGCAAACAGTACCATTTTACATGCAGAACCCAATCATAAAAGTAATGTTCATTTAAAAAGTGTAGGACTTAACAGTAAGGCCCATTAATCCTAAAGTATAAAAACAAATGTGTGTGTATGTTTCACAAAGCCATAATCTCGGTTATATGGAATAGTATCAATTCATCGAGTCAGTTTATTTAAAACTGTTTACGATTTCAATAAAATATAGCGGAGACAACCTTTCACGAAAATGAGTAAAATAAGACAACAAAACAATGACAGTTTTACAATTTTCTTTCATCTGACAGGTAAATGCCAGTAGAGGGGGGGGGGCACCATAATCATGCAGGTGCCAACTTCCCTTCTCCCCCTCCTGCCCGGCATTAGTAATAAGTAAGTAACAAAGCAAGTAAGTAGGGAGTTAAGATGAGAGAAATCTGTTAATATGAGTTTTTTTAGAGTTGTAGGTAGGCTTTGAAGATAGCCCACCTCAGGCATAGATGTCTGCACATACCACTGAGTCCTCTACTTTGGGTTTGAATCGCAGCACAGCTACAAACTGTCATCCCAGTGTTCTGTATGTTGAGTGAGGCAACAATGTGTGTGCCGTCCCTCAGATGGGCATTGAACTGTGCCTCTTGTCTACCAGCATGAGTTGATAGACGTTAAAGTTCCCACGGTGTCCTTCACAAACAGTCGGTGAGCTCTTACCGGCACCTTGAACAAATTCCAAATTCCTGCTCTAATCTGCACTCACTGTATCAGTGGCACAGCTGATATGATACCTGCAGCCATGTGTTGCATACGAAAGAAGAAGGCTTGGAGGTTGTGGGTCGAAGGGAAAACTGAAGAGGGTAAAAAATTCCAAAGTAAATGTACGGGGAATGAAGTGAACCGGGAGATAATCCATTTGAATCCTTCTGTTTGAGCAGGAAAAACAAGGGGGATTCTTATGAACAGGGGCATTATGATCCTTCGTTACAAGAGTAAGACTGATTAGGCTTCTTATGAGGTGCAGAGAATGTTTGTTTCCACCCCTGGTGAGATTATGCAGCGGAGATGTCTGCAAATCGAAATATCATCAGTCACATGAATGGTTCAATGTCTCTGCAGGTACATTTCACCTCATTCTCAATTCAACATCAAAACATGTTCACAATTGTTTTTCATTGCAGCATCAAAGACTTCTTTCCCACAAATTTTCACTTCCGTTTGGAGTCTGTGGATCGTGAATATCGGAAAACCCTGTGTAAAGTTTAACAATCAATGCATGTGTATCTTCTAAAAGTTTGTCAATGTTGCGAAAATGGTTAATTAGGTGATGATTATTTATTGGATTTTCTGTTATTACCCAGAATCGGTTGTATGTTGAGTCACTTGATTTGCAGTCCAAGAGGATCGAGCCAATCTTGGGGGCTCCAATGAAGAGTTTGCACGACTTATTTAGCTACTCTTGTGGGAATTATTTTAGGATTATTTTGCTGCTTTTATCTCTCTTAGGGTTTGCTCCCAAAGTCTTTTGGATTTGTAGCTGCAACAGCACAAGGTCAATGTATTTACTGATTCAGCTCAAACCTTATGGGACCCTAATCTCCATGGCAATTGACAGACTTCTCGATGCAATGTGGCCGAGAGGTGAAGATACAATTGTCTTCTACAAAAAATGTTTTACATTAGTGGTTGATTTGAAAGTTTTTAAATGAGAAATGTAGTTTTCGTGAACATTGTAAATCTTACATTTGTCCGACAAGGAGTACGACAAGCAGGAGCAAGATTAAAAATCAGGTCGCCTCCACAAATGCTACAAATTTAAGATGAATAGATACCCAAGTGCTATATATCGCTTTACAGCCATACAGTGAATGTGATGCACAGCACACAGCATGGCTCAGTAGGGTAGAGTGTCCAGGCTACAAACACAAGTTTACAATGTTCTACATAACAAACACAACAAAGTTTAATGCTGCAATTTCAAAAGCTTCAACAAAGTTTGTTGTAGATGGACCACTGATTAATCGAATAATGATTAATCCAAATGTTGTTCATCTAATTACGTCTGCCACTGAAGGTGGAAGGAGGTTATATTTTCACCCCTGTCTGTCTGTTTTTCTGTTTCTTTGTTACTTACGAAATCTAAAGATTTCGTAAGTATATTGATCAGTTCCGTTTCTGTTTGTTTGTAGTGTTGTGTTTGTTTGTGTGTTGTTACTTACGAAATCTAAAGATTTCGTAAGTATATTGATCAGTTCCGTTTCTTGTTTGTTTGTTGTGTGTATGTGTTGTTGTGTTGTTTGTTGTTTGTAGGCACGATAACTCGAGAACGGAAGACTACCAATGTCAAATTACACCACGTGATTCAGGAGGGTGATGGCTAGCGCTGATTAGATTTTGGTCAAAATCGGTCAAAGGTCAAGGTCACAGTGAGGTCAAACATAATTCCGTAAATTAATGTGGAGAAATGGAGTTTTTGCTTCGCTCGATGTTACGAGTTCGTTTGAACTTCGATTTTAATTTTGTCTTCGGTTTTTGCGATCGCTTAGGACGCTTAAAAACTCGGTGTCGAAATTCTGGTAAAAATCGGATGTTTTGGAGCCGTTTTAAGATTGCATAAAAAATATTTCACTCGACGCGTCACGGGTCGTCCCATGATGCAGTGCGCTCGAGCAGACGCGTTGTTGAGTCACGTTAAGGTTTCCGTGTGCGCGCTGACGGTGTTTTCGACAAAGATGGTGTTTAAAAGTCTTTTTTTATCCAATAAAGGTTATCGTCGCATGCCTGACTCGCTGAGCCGTCGGATTATGTAAAGATTGTTGGTGGATGGCCGAATATTACGGTTTTGTGACTTTGATAAAATAATATTGAATAATTGCGTGGAGAAATGGAGATTTTTGCTTCGCTCGACGTTACGAGTTCGTTTTAACTTCGATTTTAATTTTGTCTTCGGTTTTTGCCATCGCTTAGGACGCTTAAAACTCGGTTGTCAAAAATTCTGGTAAAAATCGGATGTTTTGGAGACGTTTTAAGATTGTATAAAAAATATTTCACTCGACGCATGACGGGTCGTCACGTGATGCAGTGCGCTCGAGCAGACGCGTCGTTGAGTCATGTAAAGGTTTTCCGTGCTGCGCGCTGACGGTGTTTTCGATAAAGATGGTGTTTAAAAGTCATTTTTTATCCCAATAAAGGTATCGTCGCATGCCTGACTCGCTAAGCCATCAGATTTTGTAAAGATTGTGGTGGATGGCCGAATATTACGGTTTTGTGACTTTGATAAAATAATATAAAATAATTGCGTGGAGAAATGGAGATTTTTGCTTCGGTCGACGTTACGATTTTTGATGGTTTGGTACAGAATCATCGTAGAAACTTCTGGTTTGCGTCGCTACCTTCTCTAGAGACAGCTTTTATTAGACAAGGTCAGAGGTCAAGTTGACGATTTCGTAAGTACCAGTCTATGACTGCTTGTTTCTTTGTTTGTTTGTCTGTCTGTGCGTAGAATATCTCAAAAAGTTGTGGACAAATTTGGATGAAATTTGGTGGACAGGTTGGGTGTG
>CM068953.1:96180759-96192116 GCA_035128595.1 Eptatretus atami
CCTCGCCCCCGGATGGCGCGGGGAGGGGGGAACGAGAGGGAACGCCCCCTTCTCGAAGCGCCTCGAAGGAGGGTGGGAGCCAAGAACGGGGCGGGGCGCCGGGGGTATAAGAGTCGGAGGCACAGGAGGTTCTCTCCTCTCTTGTTCGTGCTCTCTTGGTTCGGCGCTCTTTTTGGTGCGCTCCTTGTTCGTGCTCTCTTGGTTCGGCACTCTTTTTGGTGGGCTCTTGTTCGTTCTTTCTTGTTTCGTGCTCTCTTGGTTCGGCGTTGTTTTGCTCTCTTGGTTCGTGTGTGCTCTCTGTGTTCAGCATTCGTTCTCTCTTGTTTGGTTCTCTCTGTTCGTCGGTGCTCGGTCCGTGGCGTCGAGGGGCCAGCACGGGCAGGCACGAGGCACGCCGGAGAGACCTCGCCGACACGCCTCGAGCACGGAGTCAGGCCAGACGGGACCACGGCAGAGGACGGTCACCAAGGACTTGAGAGCAGGAAAGTCGCGACTTCCTCATTTTCTTTGGTTCTGTGTGAACGTGTGTGTGTGGCGCCGTGTCCATTAAGTAAAATTGTATAAGCGTTGCCGAGTGTTCGCGTTAGCCGTAGTATCCCTGCGTCATTTGTGTTCCTTTTGTTCTATTTGATATATGTGCATTCTGGCTGTAAATACGTGCTATTTTGTGTTGTCGTGTAAATAAAATGCGTACTTGTTGAATTCTTCCCCGCTTTCGCTGCGTCCTTTCCTTTGTTGGGTCTCCATCTTGCTTTACGTAAAGGGTTTGAGTGGGCGCGGGACGCCCGATAATTAATCAGGGAACCGTCGAGGCCGACGATAAACACGCTCGGTTATCCGATAGCACGGAACGGATCGCTTAAGCGGCCCCGTGTCCGAAGTCGACTGTGTGCGAGGTGCGGTCGCCCGGTTTACCATCCGCGTGGGTACTTAGGTAGGTCGAGTTTGGCGAACAACCCTATCCCACGCGGGTGGCCGATTGGCACGATCGTGGTGAGGCCGAAGGGCCCACCGTGACTGGATCCCGGCGTTAGCCGGGAGGGTCACGACGAATTGTCCGTCCGGTGGGGCGACGTACGCGATTCGAGTCACGTGGTCGTTCGCACGCCGGGGGCGCGAATTCGCAACACTGGTGTCAGAGAGCGGGAAAACGAACTCTCCTGGCTCCAGCAAATTCACAGGGATCGGTCCAGGGGTGAGAGGAGCGACCCGCGATTCCCTCTAAATTACGAGCGATTAAATTAAACCCCTTACGTGGAATAAGATGGCGTCTCAAGGCGAGCGGGAGCGGGGTAATAGAAATGGATGAAGAGTGTTAGAATCCATGGCCTAGGACGAGATCCCGAGCAGGACATTGTGTGCAGGAACAATTACTTCCCCCAACCAAACGCAGAGCCCGAAATAGGTGCGGCGGCGGCCGCGGTGTATAACACCCCCTCCCCTCTCTACCAAAACCCCCGACCTGGCGAATCGGCTAAGCCGAGTGCACCCGACATGGCCCAGCTATTCGCCATGCTGGCAAAGATGAATGCGGATTTAAACAACAAAATGGATACAAATACGCAACAAATGAACGAAAAAATGGATGGAAACGCACTCAGAATGAACACAACACAAACGAAATGAAAACGAATATGGAAACAAATGCGCAAGGAATGAAGAAGAAATAAAAGAAATGCGGGGTGAAACGCAGCAAATGGGCCGGAGCCTGCAGGCGGGCATGAAGGCTACAACAGCAAGTGCGTAATGGCGACGCACGTGTGGAGCGAACGAGCTGGGAGGGGGTGCAACGGTTGTCAGGCCCGCGGTGAAGGCGGGTGAGGAAAAATTAATTGGGTGACGGAGACGTGCACGAAGGAAAATAAAAATAGTGGAGTGTGAGAAAAGACTGAGACATGACGAAGAGAGTTGATAGCTGGGACGGAGGTAAAAACGGAGACAGACGAACGGGAAGACGGATAGACAAACACAAGGGCAAGCGGAAGAACAGTTAGAAGCCAAGCAAGGTGGGGGTGCGGAGATGAGAAAAGAATTAGAGAAGAAAACTGAGTTACAGGAACACCAAAACAAAGAGACAGAACTACAAAACAAACTGAGAGTGTTAAAGAGGAACAAGAAAGAGTACTGGAAGAACAAGGAATGAGACAGGAGAAAGAAATCTGTCAGTTGAAAGAAATAATGAGATTTCAGAACGAGGAACAAGAAAGACAGTGAATAGAAAACTGAAAGAGTATGAATTTGAACTAAACGACAAAAGGAAAAAATAGTTGGAATACGTGGAGAAGTTGAAGGAGCAACGAATTGAAGCAGGAAGGAGAAATGAGGAGATTGAAGGACACAACGAGATTGGAGAGGGAAGAGCGAGAGGAACAATGGGATAGAAAACAAAAGGAACATGAAGCCGAGGTTGACCAATTGAAAGAAAAGGCAAGGCTGGAGTGTGAGAGAATAGACAAAGAACAGCGAATGAAACACAAGATGGAGATGAACCAAATGAAGAAAACCACGAAACTGCAGAAGGAAGACAGGAGAAGAAACAAGGAAGAATAATGAGACAGCAGCAACTGAAACACAAAAAGGAGATTAACCAAATAAGCAAACCATGAAACTGGAGAAGGAAGGACAGGAGAGGAAGCAAGGAAGGGTAATGAGAGAACAGCGAATGAAACACAGGAAGGAAATGAGCCAATTGAGAGAAACGATGAGATTGGAAAATGAAGAGCAGGAGAAACTGTGGGAGAGAAAACAAAAACTATACGAGTTTGAAATTAATGAAATGAAGGAGAGAGTAAAATTGAAGTCCAGAGAGATGGAAAAACTCCAGAAAGAAACAGAAACTAATAAATGTATAGAGACGCGGAAGAAAGAGAAAATAGAGGAGAGACTGCATGATAATGACGGGGTTAAAGGAACAGAACACACACACACACAGAAGTAGTGGAGGATAATGGGGGTGAGCTCGCGGAGCGTTGGAGACCGGTGTGAGCAGCTGGATGGCTGCCTCCAGGAACGAGGGGAGGGAGTATGCCCCCTTGAGGCGAATCACACCAGGTGGGTTCAGTTCGTGCCAAGCGGAGTTGAGGGACGAGTGCTGTGGATAGGTGCACGTGTAGCTTGGGGGGTATAGAGGCCCCGGGAACCCTTGTGGGGACACGAATCCCCAGTGTGGTTGTGCAGGGGTGTGTGTTTGCGAGTGTGCGGAGATGCGTGCTTTCCGGCACGCATGGTGTGAGTGAGCCCCCTGTGCAAGTGAAAGGTTGGGTGTGAGTGAGAGGGTCCGTGTGAGGGAGACCGTGTGTGTGAGGTCTCTGTATGTGAGGGAGATGACGGTCGGCATGCGGGAGCATGCAGCCGCGTCTCCCGGGGTGAGTGTGTTGGAGTGGAGTCTGTGCGTCGTAACATGCAGTGTGCGTGGAGGGTCGAATGGCGACGACGACGGCGACAGAGAGACAAAAGCCGGGTACGGCCGTAGCTGTTGTGGGGCCGTGCCGGGTTCACCCAGCAGCGAGCGCGCGGTCCGTGCTGTGCAACGCACGAGGCCGCCACGTGCTCGCTTGCGGGAGTGAAGCCCGGTCCGGAAACGCACGCGGTGGATTTGCCGATCCCGCGGACGGACAAAGTGTAGGCAGGATTATGGATTTGAACCGGATGGGTTCTCCACGCGAGCTTGTGTTAAGCTCCAACGGGCAGAGCACATGTGTTCGCGTGGGGAGCCCTCGGAGTGCGAGGTTTGCTTTTGGGGGTGCGCAGGGTGACGTCATGGCTGCACGTGTGGTTGGAATCCGGCAGGAGGGGTATCCCTGCCGGATGGTACCGTCCAAGAGGGACGAGGTACGCATGCAGCTGCATGAACGTCACGGGCAAGGTGCAAAGTGCGCGAGCTTTGAGTTGCCGCGCTGGTGCTGCGCGTAATTGGAAAAACAAAATTAACAAAAGCAAGCCTCGCTTTCGGGTGAACAGGATTCCCAGGTAGGGGTGAAAGACCCCTTTCAGGGCACAGGATGGAACTAGTTAGGGGGAAGGGTTAGCTTAGTTAGACCGGCTCCATGGGGCAAGGGTAAGTCCTCATGGGGCCCGTGAATGGATTAGGTAGAGGGATTTTAGTCGAGATTTAGGTTGGGAAATGATTTTTGAGATTTGGAGACAGTGACAGACTTTGAGTGTGTAGAGGGGACGTAGCTTAGCTACGTAGTGTTAAAAGGAACGTGCTATAGTTTTAAGGGACGACGTGGGAGCACGAGGTAGTTAGGGGAGGTAGATAGAAGGATGGCAGAGATCAGCGATGAGTGTGTTGAAGAGTTGGTGAGTTGTGTGGAAACGTGTGGAGTGAGTGAGGCCAGCGGGTCTGTGTGAGTGGAGCGAATGTGGAATGCATGGTGCGATGAGTGATTGGGGGAGGAGTGACTCCGCCCAAGGGACCCAGGGTCAGTATAAAGTGAGTTAGTGGGTAGTTAAATTGACAAAATGGAGGTCGTTTTGCTGTTGGTGGGAAAGTAGGCTCGATACCCATTTGGAGGGGTGCAGGAGCCCTGTTGACGGGCTGGGAGCGTGGCTGCGAAAGGTGAGTATCGCTGAGTGGTACCCCCGGGCACCGGGCTAGTCGGCCGTGGTAGGCCAAGGGCCCATGGGGGGCCGGTTAGCGTAGTGGGCACGGGTGCGCCCGCTTGGTGCGGGGGCCCGGAGCGCCGTTAGCCGCGTGGGCAGTGTCGTGGGCACGGGTGACCTCGGAAAGGGGCCCGGGTGCCAGCCTGCCACGTGTGCGTTTCAGGGAGTTGCCATGGGGGCACTCCCCGGTGTTTAGGGAGCTGGTAGGCTCGGAGGCAGTGTAGTGCCCGGGGGTGCCATTGTAGGGGATTCGCAGAGGGTCGTGCCTGCCAGGGGGAGCCACGCGTCCCAGCCACGAAACCGTGCAAGGGCACGAGGGAAAATTGGAGGGCGAGGCCCGAAAATGTGAGGACACCAACACAGGCGACGGGAATTTTTGGTTTGGTAGAACCGATAGCTTAAGCGAGAGGCGCTTTTGAAAAGCCCCGGGGTAGTTTAACAGTTATGGTTAGGGTAGATTAGGAAGTGTACCCTCCGCACCATCCATCCTTCGCTCTCGTTGTGGGCCGCTGGACCACTTTGGGTAGATCGTGAAGTCTGGGGAGGCCATCCTGAGGCTTCATTGGGCCTCAACACAGGACGCTAGCTCTCCCTTATTCCCCTCCGGGAAGGGAACGTAGGGGTTGGGAGTAGGCTAGGTGACAGAATAGGTTAGCGAACAAGGACGATAAAGGGGGTTAGGGACGATTTATAGGGGGAAGTAGGGAAGTAAACATAAAAGAAAAAAAAAATTAATTGGGGCTAAATTGGGTTTTTACAAATAAGGAGTGGGTAATGTACAGTGACAGGCCAAAGGCGATAGGGGGGAGGGAGACAGTAGGGTAGGTCCGAGCCCGCCTTCTGCGAGTGGCCAGCACCACCGTACTCCTCCACCAACCTGCACTGCACGGCAAGAGGCCGGCCAACTTCATCGGCAGCTGTTGTTTTGCTGCAAGGCCTGTGCCGGCCGGATCGTCTGCAGCTGCTTGCTTCAAGGCTGTGCCGGCCAGTCATTTGCCGGCTGTGTTTGCCTGCAGGGCCCTTTTCTTGCCGGCTTTGTTTGCCTGCTACCTTTGCCATGCCATGCCCACTGCCCATGTCATTTTGCCCCGTCCAGTTTTGCTTTGCCCCCCCTTGTTTCATTGCCATGTGCGCCAAGGATCAACAAAGCAACAGTTTGCAAGCTGCAGAACTGTCCTGTTGGCAGCTACAACACGGGCCTGCAGTGCGGGCCCGTGCACCAGTTTTCTGTTGACTCTTTGTTTTGTTCCCTGCAGAGTCCATTGATCCTGGGCCATGGAGTAGTGTAAATTTATAAGGTTAAGGATAAGTTGTGTATTGTAAATATGAGTGCGCCCCGGCATGTATGTGTTAGCGCCGGCAATTTTATTTAAGTCGTCCGTGTGAGTGGGTTTGTTTAGTTAGTTACTCAGCCCTCAGGTTATTTATTTTGGGGACACGAATACCATGAATGTCGCACTCAGGGATCCGTAGGTAAAACGTACTAGGGGAGAACTACACATGATGGCACACGATAATTTGACGACTCGGGACGAGTCTGTAAAAAGGGGAGGGGGTAGTGTTACGGCTGTGGAAATTCGCATTACACCATTCAGGTCCCGTAGGTGAGATTTTTTTTTAAGTACATGTGTAGTTAGCCCAAACCCATTGTTTAGAGGAATTAATGTGATTAATTCGGGCTGCGACACTTTGAGTTAGGCGGTTTTCTGTTCTTGCTTTATTTTCGAACCAACTACAACAACGCCAACCACGCCACCACTCAACAACGCCAGCACCGCCATCTCACAACAACCACCACCATCTTCGCCACTACTCACACCAACGAACGCCATCCTCCGCGGTCCACGTACGACGGTTTCCGCGTTGGAAGCCGTCGAACGCGAGAAGGGAAGGAGGAAATCCCACAGCGAGGGCGCGCGGTTTTCCGCTTGTTTTCTTCCTGGCCCGGCGCCAGGACGGATTCTTCTCACCCCCGGATGGCGCGGGGAGGGGGGAACGAGAGGGACGCCCCCTTCTCGAAGCGCCTCGAAGGAGGGTGGAGCCAAGAACGCGGGCGGGGCGCGGGGTATAAGAGTCGGGAGGCGGGCAGGAGGTTCTCTCTCTCTTGTTCGTGCTCTCTTGGTTCGGCGCTCTTTTTGGTGCGCTCTCTTGTTCGTGCTCTCTTGGTTCGGCGCTCTTTTTGGTGGGCTCTTGTTCGTTCCTCTTGTTCGTGCTCTCTTGGTTCGGCGTGTTCTTGCTCTCTTGGTTCGGTGTGCTCTCTTGGTTCGGCATTCGTTTCTCTTGTTTGGTCTCTCTCTGTTCGTCGGTGCTCGGTCCGTGGCGTCGAGGGGCCAGCACGGGCAGGCACGAGGCACGCCGGAGAGACCTCGCTGACCACGTCGAGCACGGAGTCACGGCCAGACGGGACCACGGCAGAGGACGGTCGCCAAGGACTTGAGAGCAGGGAAGTCGCGACTTCCTCATTTCTTTTGGGTTCTGTTTGAACGTGTGTGTGTGGCGCCGTGTCCATTAAGTAAAAACTGTATAAGTGTTGCCGAGTGTTCGCGTTTAGCCGGTAGTATCCCTGCGTCATTGTGTTCCTTTTGTTCTATTTGATATATGTGCATTCTGGCTGTAAATACGTGCTATATGTGTGCTTTTGTGTGTGTCGTGTAAATAAAATGCGTACTTGTTGAATTCTTCCCCCCGTTTTGCTGCGTCCTTTCCTTTGTTGGTCTCCATCTTGCTTTTCGTAAAAGGGTTTGAGTGGGCACGGGACGCCCGATAATTAATCAGGAACCGTCGAGGCCGACGATAACACCGCTCGGTTATCCGATAGCACGGAATCGATGCTTAAGCGGCCCGTGTCCGAAGTCGACCTGCGGCGAGGTGCGGTCGCCCGGTTCCATCCGCGTGGGTACTTAGGTGGTCGAGTTTGGCGAACAACCCTATCCCACGCGGGGTGGCCGATTGGCACGATCGTGGTGAAGGCCGAAGGGCCCACCCGTGACTGGATCCCGGCGTTAGGTCCGGAGGGTCACGACGGAATTTGTCCGTCCGGTGGGCGACGTACCGCGATTCGAGTCACGTGGTCGTTCACACGCCGGCGGGCGCGAATTCGCAACAATATATATATATATATATATATATATATATATATATATATATACAGTGGGGAGAACAGTATTTTGATACACTGCCGATTTGCAGGTTTTCCCACTTAACAAAGCACGTAGAGGCTGTCATTTTTATCTTAGGTACACTTCAACTGTGGAAAGACTGAATCTAAAACAAAAATCCTGAAATCAATTGTATGATTTTTAAAATAATTAATTTGCATTTTATTGCATGAAAGAGTATTTGATACATCAGAAACAGAACTTAATATTTGGTACAGAAACCTTTGTTGCAATACAGAGATCAAACGTTTCCTGTAGTTCTTAACCAGGTTTGCACCAGACTGCAGCAGGCATTTTGGCCCACTCCTCCATACAGATCTTCTCCAGATCATTCAGGTTTCGGGCTGTCGCTGGGCAACACAGACTTTCAGCTCCCTCCAAAGATTTTCTATTGGGTTTAGGTTCTGGAGACTGGCTAGGCCCACTCAGGACCTTGAGATGCTTCTTACGGAGCCACTCCTTAGTTGCCCTGGCTGTGTGTTTCGGGTCGTTGTCATGTGGAAGACCCAGCCACGCCCCATCTTCAATGCTCTTGTTGAGGGAAGGAGTTGTTGGCCAAGGTCTCACGATACATGGCCCAATCCATCCTCCCCCTCAATACGGTGCAGTCGTTCTGTCCCCTTTGCAGAAAGCATCCCCAAAGAATGATGTTTCCACCTCCATGCTTCACGGTTGGGATGATGTTCTGGGGTTGTAACTCATCCTTCTTCTTCCTCCAAAACACGGCGAGTGAGTTTAACCAAAAAGCTCTATTTGGTCTCATCAGACCACATGACCTTCTCCATTCCTCCTCTGGATCATCCAGATGGTCATTGGCAAACTTCAGACGGGCCTGGACATGCGCTGGCTTGAGCAGAGGACCTTGCGTGCGCTGCAGATTTTAATCCATGACGGCGTAGTGTGTTACTTATGGTTTTCTTTGATACTGTGGTCCAGCTCTCTTCAGGTCATTGACCAGGTCCTGCCGTGTAGTTCTGGGCTGATCCCTCACCTTTCTCATGATCATTGAGGCTCACGAGGTGAGATCTTGCATGGAGCCCCAGACCGAGGGAGATTGACTGTTATCTTGAACTTCTTCCATTTTCTAATAATTGCGCCAACGTTGTTGCCTTCTCACCAAGCTGCTTGCCTATTGTCCTGTAGCCCATCCCAGCCTTGGTGCAAGTCTACAATTTTGTCTGATGTCCTTAGACAGCTCTCTGGTCTTGCCCATTGTGGAGAGGTTGGAGTCTGATTGATTGAGTGTGGACAGCTGTCTTTATGCAGATAACGAGTTCAAACAGGTGCAGTTAATACAGGTAATGAGTGGAGAATGGGAGGGCTTCTTAAAGACAAAACTAACAGGTCTGTGAGAGCCGGAATTCTTACTGGTTGGTAGGTGATCAAATACTTATTTCATGCAATAAAATGCATATTAATTATTTAAAAAATCATTACAATGTGATTTTCAGGATTTTTGTTTTAGATTCCATCTTTCACAGTTGAAGTGTACCTATGATAAAAATTACAGACCTCTACGTGCTTTGTAAGTGGAAAACCTGCAAAATCGGCAGTGTATCAAATACTTGTTCTCCCCACTGTATATACTAGCGATACCCGTGCACATGCACGGGATAGCAGTGCAACATACAGTAGCTGGTAGCAGACGACAGACCGTACACGGGGAATGACAAAAACACGCATTGTGCAAAATGCAAGTGGTACTCTGGAACGCCAAGACTTCCCAAACATTGTCGGCATGTCCGCCAAGTGCCACAGCAATTTCATAGGGATCGTGTGACGGCGAGCCGAGTTTTTAGTGTGCAAGCTTGGTATTATAATAGAGAGATGTATATATATTTGTTACGGCTGTGGAAAATTCGCATTACACCATTCAGGTCCCGTAGGTGAGATATATTTCTGAAGTACAATGTGTAGTTAGCCCAAACCATTGTTTAGAGGGAATTAATGTGATTCATTCGGGCTGCGATCTCTTCAGTATAGCCGTTTTCTTTTATCTTTTGTTATTTTGAGCTGCACCTGCACGTCTCCGCCTGCAGAGGCCCGCACCCCGCATCTCGCCCGCGCCGTTGAAGAGACTCCCCGCGGTTTCATTTTTTTGTTGTAAGGGCGCCAAGGCGGGCATTCCTCGCCCCCCCGAAGACAGAGGAGGGAGGGAACGAGAGGACACGCCCCGCTTCGAGTGCCTTCGAGGCGCGCCTTGAAGGGGGTGGAGCCAAAGAAGGGCGGAGGAACAGGGCGGGGCGCCGGCAGATAAAGCGCGACGAAGCAGGAGGTCGTTGTTGCTGAGTTGTTTTTGGTCGTCGAGAGGAGTTGTTGCTGCGTGGCTTTGGTGGACTTGGACAGGGAGTTGCAGTGCGTGGGCTTCGTGCAGAGGAAGGAGTTGGTGTTGCTTCGTGCAGGGAGAGAGCCTGACTTGTGTGCTTCGCCCCCGCTGATTGCTGTCTGCTCCTGCTGCCTGGTCCTGCTACTCGTGGGTCGGTGCTGAGTCCAAGGCGTCGAGAGGCCGGTACGGAGGCAGCGCGAGGCGCGCCGGAGAGGCCTCGCCAACACGCTCTGTCGGGGGCACGACCACGTCGACGGGCGCCGAGGACCTCGACGAAAAGGGAAAGTCGCCACTTCTTTTCCTCATTCTTTTGGGGTTTAGAAATGTGTGTGTGTGGCGCCAGTCCGGCAAGTAGTATGTGTAAGTGGTCCGTGTGTCGCGTATTCGGTTTTAACTCCTTCTTTTGTATGTGCATTTCTCTAATTATTATTGTTGCTTGTGAATCTTGCTGTCTTATGTGTGCTATTTGTGTGAATTAAACGTGCTTTTGTTGAATTGTTTCCCCGTTTCGCTGCGTCCTTCCTTCGTTGGGTCTCCATCTTGTTTCACGTAAAGGGTACGTAGTGGGCGCGGGGGCGCCCGATAATTAATCAGGAACCGTCGAGGCCGACGATAACACCGCTCGGTTATCCCGATAGCACGGAACGGGTCGCTTAAGCGTCCCGTATCCGAAGTCGACCTGCGGCGAGGTGCGGTCGCCCGGTTTAACCATCCGCGTGGGTACTTAGGTAGGTCGAGTTTGGCCGAACAACCCTATCCCACGCGGGTGCCGATTGGCACGATCGTGGTGAGGCCGAAAGGCCCACCCGTGACTGGATCCCGGCGTTAGTCCGGAGGGTCACGACAGAATTGTCCGTCCGGTGGGCGAAGGCGGTCGCGATTCGAGTCACGTGGCCGATCGCACGCCGGCGGGCGCGAATTCGCAACAATATATATATATCTGGAGTGCATGCTGCTGTGGTGATTAGTCTGTGGTGACTAGCACCAGTGATTAGTCATGACTTCCATGTTGGAATACCCCAGAGGCTGGTCAGCTGCACTGGTTTCAGTGAAAAACATGGTGTTCTGCTATGTTTTCAGCTACAATTACAGGCATTCCTGTGAGTTGAAAGTGACCAAAAGCATCACTTTTCACAAGTAAGGGAATTTATTTTATTTCATACTCGACGACCCGTGAACCCATTGGGTTCCCGTTGTGACAGCGGTTGATGAAAAAAAACAAAGACGCGAAATTTTAACATTATTTAGTGGTCAAACTTTAACTTGAA
>CM068953.1:96192126-96214597 GCA_035128595.1 Eptatretus atami
TATCAAAATGGCGATGTTTATTTTATGCTTAAAAATGAATCTGAAAACAGAAAACAGATCTGCTGTGGGGAGATCTGAAAACAGCAGGCTGGGAGAAGGCACCCTTCAAATCTGGGAGAACTGGAGCAGTTTGAACAAGAAGAGTGGGCCAAACTACCAGTGGAGAGGTGTAGGAAGCTCATTCATGGCTATAGGAAGCGCTTGACTGCAGTTATTTATTGGTCCAAAGGCTGTGCATACCAAATATTCACGTCGAGAGTGTCAATTTTGTCAATGCCACAGGTCATCCTGAGGTGAAACAGGCCATTTTCATCCAATTGACTTGAAATTTAAACAAGATTTGCACATTTGCATCTTAAATCACTGAATTTGGAAACCAACTATTTTTGAGGTCAAAAGATCAAAGGTCACTCAAAGTCAAACTTCTACAATAATCAATTTGAATCTTGAAAATATTCCATTTTCACCCGATTGACCTGAGCTTTATTAAGTTGTCAATTTTAAATCTTAATGAAATGGACAATTTGATGTATCCATGGCAACCTTTGGAGAAGGGGGTGGATTTTGCACGTATCGTGCACTGCACGACGTCTTTTTCTTGTTTGTTTGTCAATCGCCTACAGGTCACAATTTTAAACCAACCTTCACGAACCTTCACCTCATGGTAGAGTTTCTCATAAGCAAGAAGTGTATCTATTGTTTTTGAGGTCAAAAGGTCAACATAGGCACAAGGTCAAAAATTAATGTGGTATTTCTAAAATCCTCAATTTTCATCCGATTAACTTGAAATTTGAAGAGGATTTGCATTTCAGGTCACTAAATTCAACCACCAATTATTTTTGAGGTTAACATCGGCCAAAAGGTCAACCAACATAGGCCGAATTTCTAAAATTGTGAATTTGCATCCATTTGATTTGAAATTTGAAGAGAAGTTGCATATTTTGCCGTTGAATTCAACCACCAATTATTTTTTAAGCTCAAATTTGGTTTATGGATTTCGCAAGTATCGTGCTATGCATGACATCTTTCTTGCTGGTGTGTTTGTTTGTTTGTCCGCACAGAACATGAGTGTTTTTCTCTGCAACCGCTTGTTGGATTGAGATAAAATTTTCACCATAGGAGCGACTACTCGTGTGGAATGTTTTAATGATAATGATGATGTCATTGGTCATGTGGTGTGGCAGCCATGTTGGAAAAAAGGAAAAAAATGGGCATTTGTGTCTCCAAAATCGCACCAAGGAAAACATTTATAAACTTGGCACATGACTAGTATTCTACATGGGGAAAAGTGTGATTTTTTTAATGATGTCATACTTGCCTTCATTATGATGTCCTAATTGCATACATAGAATGCTACATCTGATCAGTATGAAATTTTTTGAGTGTCATCTTGGGATATATTGGTCCACAGAAAAAAAAATCGGAGATGTCATTGCCATCTGGTTTGGCAGGCATTTTTTTTTTTTTAAACCTTCAAAAATCTTCTCTCACATGGCTGAACAGATTGAGGAGAAACTTTACACATATGACTGCCTATACATGAGGAACAAAACATTCACACATATGACATCATAGGTTACATGGTTTGGCAGCCATATTGGATTTACCCTAAAACCTATAAAAAATCTTCTTCTCTAGAACGGCTGGACAGATCGAGGGGCAACTTCATACAAATGTTCCCTGAGCCTTGGGGATACCAGGGTATTCACAAATAAGTGATGGGTCACATGGTCTGGCAGCCATATTGGATTGAGCAAAAATCATTCATAAATTCTTTCTCTGAACTGCTTCATTGATTGACATGAAACTTGACAGTTATAATGTAGACTATATGTTTTAAATTTCAACCTGATTGGGCACATGATCTGGCAGCCAGAATATTTTTAGATCCTCGTGGAGGATCTCTAAGTCTTACTCACGTTGTTGTTCTTCATCTTCTTCTTGTGGACTTTTTTGTTTCACAGCCTACAGTTTTCATCGAAACTTCCTGAAACTTGGCGTAATATATGTAAAATATCCCTGCGCAGACAGTAACCATCTCCGATTTTGAAAATTCCTCTAGAAAAAAAAGTTATGACGTCAAATAATCTCCGCTAATGGAAATTGCAAAAAAATTATCTCCGAAACTAGGCAAGCTTTTTGAATTCTGTTTACGGGAATCGAACATTGTATTAGCAGAGATGATCACATATGATACATCCTATGACGTCATATCAATTTTTATGACGTCATTCCTATTTTTTGACATTTTTTGTTTCACAACCAGAGTTTTCATCGGATCTTCGTGAAACTTGCCATGTATATGCAGAAAGCCCAGTGCAGGCAGTAACCATCTCCGATTTTGGAAATTCTTGCTAGAAAAAAAAGTTGACGTCATAATATCGCCGCTAATGGAAATCGCCTATACCATTATCTCCGAAACTAGGCAGGCTGTTTGAATTTTGTTTGCGGGAATCAAGCCGGGCATTAGCACAGATAATTTATCGCAAACCTGATACATCACAATAACGTCATATTCTTTTTTATATGACGTCATCATTAAGAGGACGAGAATCTTCCTTCATTTGAGCTTGTTTTTTTGTGATCTGGGTTCTTTTTTTGTTGTTTGGAATAAGGCTCACTTGGCTGCACCTGGATTGGTTTGAGGGTAGAGGAGTAGCAGCTGAAGCTGAAATTAATTTTAATCCCATTGTGAAGTAAATTGAATAATAATAAACATCATGAGTCAGGGTCAGGTGTCCGATCAAAGCGAGGTTACATCAAAGCGGGACATTTTGGTACCCGGTCATCACTGCTAGCAGTTATAAAGTGGCAGTTCTAGTTTTGTCTGTTATTAATTACGAAACACACCAGTTTGTCGCGCACACACCAGTGTTTCACCAGTTTACACAAAATGCATGACACAAAACTATACAAACACCACAAAAAACAAGTCCTGGTGAGGGTCTGCAATCTCTGATTGTTCTTTTTCTTGTTTTATTTGCAATTTGCATTTCCATGTGAAACTTTGGCAGATTCAGTGAAATTGAATGGTTTTGAGTTGGGGTCTGAAAAGATCCTAGTTGGTAAGATTAGGTCATAAAATATGTTGGTAGGATTAGGGTTAACCAGGAGGGGATCACTGGAAGAGCACATGCATCCTGGAGTAGATATGGAGGGTCAGATAACTGAGAGAGCAGTAGGAGCAATATCGGAGAAGAGGCGGTAGAAAACAGAGAGACCACCGACCTGCCTGTGACGTGAAAGCAACAGACCTTGTGCTTCGGCCTCATCACAGGAGATTCCAATAATTCTGAGAGCTTTATATTTTACAGACTCGAGGAAGGACAGATGTGATGATTGGGTGCCCCATAGCAGAAAGTGATACTCCATTTAACAATGGACAAAGGCCTTGTAGATTGTGAGCATCTGTGATTTTCCAAGGAAAGACACAGATCGATGGACGATGTGGTTTGATTTGGAGACCAGCTTTTTTTCCAGATGTCGTTTCTTTAATGTCCCTTACACAAGTGGAAATAATTAAACCTAACAAAAACCTATGAATTTTCAAGAAACATGATATATCACTCTTCTTTGATTTTTCATGAGAGATGGTACAAATCTGATGAGATTTTCACGAGATGTTATGATGATATTTTGTAAGTGAAAGCTCTCCAGTTCATTCGCTTGGGTCAACAGCACCTCAGCTCTATTATTGTGAAAAACGATATCTCTCAAAATGCTCTTCTTCCTTCAAATGGCATGTCCTTGGCAGGCTTAGAACAGTATCATCTTGTAAACTCAAGTCAGAGTGGTCCAGTGCATAGATCAAGATGTACAATTTTACAAAAAGATGCCACTGTCACTTAAAATAGATTATAAAAACTTTCAATAATTATAAAAACATAATTAATTTCATTAAATGAGTCTGTTTTAGCAAGCATTAGTAATTGGCAGTTAATCCTCATAATTAAGACAGAAAGTACTGGTCACTTCACATTTTCTTTTCTTTTTACAGAAGAAAGCATTGAAATTGAAGCAAACTTCAGCTTTTAGATCATTTTCACATTTATTGGGGAGGGGGTATTGAGATAAGTTAGGAATTTTATCACAGAAATTTTAAAAGACTTCTGTGATGAAAGCGAAAATTTAGCAATGTCAAGTCAACTGATAACGAGGAAAATTCTGGCAGGTTACTCCTTGATGAATTGTATTTGCCAACACCATAAGTACTAACAGGTGAGAACTTCATTGAAGGTCAAGTGGCTATTTTTGACCTAGGGAATGAAAAGACAACCAGCAGGAGAATTGAAAATCATTGCGCAGAGCAGCAGGTAACTTTTCTCAAAGAACAGACATAACCAATAATTATCCCATATTTTAGAATAGGTTGGAGCACAACCTAAAAGGGCAGTCGGTCTTACAGAGCAATGCAGAACAATCGACGGTTTTATAAGACACTAGCATCTCAGTCGAATGTCATAAATCAGTATGACTGCAGAGAGCAAAGACTGGACATGTATTGATGAAAAAATATAATAAAATATATTGAAGAAAGAAAGCATCCCACACCGCGAACAAGGGCACAACGAGATAAGTGCAAAACAAAGTCAACAGCTTGGCTTTTTTTTTCACTGAAGACATGACAGTTGTCTCTGTGATACAATCAATTCTGCAGGTGTGAGAGTATCTTACAAATTACATCGTGCTGGGGAATCTACAAAGCATTGCTTGAGGGCACAATGAATAAAACTTCACCAGCATAGCCTTTCACGTATCTTCTGAGCACCTTTTTGTGGACCTTAAAGATCCCAAAGCATCATTCATCAATGAAGACCTTTACTAATGTACCAGAGGCTGTAATTTACATAACAAAAGAATGGTTCAAGTGTAGTACTTCACTGTTTGCCCTCTATCTATGTGTTCTATCTATCTGTATTATCAATACAACTACAATCGACTATGAGAGGTTGTATTCTATTTCATGGATGAAACAAGATTACACACACACACACCACACACCACACACCCACACACACACACACACAACACACACACACACACCTACTTCCTGTGTCTTGGATGTTTTCTTGTTATTTTTAGCTCGCCTGTTCGAAGAACAGGGAGCTATAGCGATACCCCCGGCGTGAGCGTGAAAATGTTAAAGTTTTGGTGCAAGTTATTTCCTTTCTAATGTTTTATCTACCACACTATTTTTACTGATTGCAATATACAATACATATATTGCTTAAAATTATTTTGGATCAGACTTCACTGCAATGCTTATAAAAATATTATTAGACTAGTCCTTAAAAAACCATAAATGTATAAACAGGTGAGCATTGGGTGGCTTTGACACCAACTCTCTGCGTTCTCCTTCTTTTCTGTTTTGCTTTATCTAACCTTCCCCCCCCCCCCCCCCTTACTGAGAGTGGTTTTATGCTTGTTTGGGGCGATTTCCATAAAAAGAAAAAGAAAACACTCTCAGGAGCACTATACTATCTCAGTTTGGATAAGTTCACCATCTCAGGATATGTCAAGAGCACTGTGGAATGAGGTGAGATTTTTCCCCATTTCTTTCACACTTTGATTCCTTGCACACAAACCTCTCTCACAACAAACAAGCACACCACGCACATAGCAAATTTACATATGCACACCAAATCCCGGTTTGAATCGTGCACCACAATCAAACTGCCACATCGCTTCAACCTTCACCACTCTCTAACCACAAACTCTATCCGTTAAAGCTGAAAGTCCGTTGAATCGAATGTTTTTTTTTATTTATTGTAATAAATTGACTCAGTATTCTGAGTAAGAGCTAAGAGGCTGAGGAGGTGAATGCTCCTGTAAATCAGCACCTTCAGAGTCTGGGTCAAGAACCACAAGAGGTATGTGACGAGTTGAAGGCCTTGTGCTACTGTCATGCACTTTCTAGCACCCACTGTCGAACCACTTTTAGAACTATCCACACTAAACTTTTACGAAAAATGTTTGACCTTGTCCTTACTTCTGCAAATATCAGACACTGTTTGGGATCTACCAGAGGGTCTAACGGAGTACTGAGTTCCACACTACCATGACCACAGGCTTGTTGTAGCAACTTTGAAGTTGCAGCTTAAATCCAGGGGAACGGTACCATCCCAGCCTTGGCTGGAAGTTGGCAAGCTCAAGGATGAGAGGGTAACTGAGGAGTTTGCGAACAGGGATTGAGTGTGCGATTTGGGCGGGGGGGGGGGTCTGTGTGTTTTGGGGAATCCTGAAGAGTTGTAGAGTGCCTTCAAGACTGCCGATCCTTGATGTTCGGTGGATGTCTTGGAACCCACCATCAGGCGAAGAAGAACTTGTCTCGAAGGGACACTGGCATACATGATCAGCACAGGGCCAGACTTAATGGCAGAGCTGAACTGTTCAGGGAGTGAGGCGTAAAGCTTGTATGTGCACTAGAGGCAGACAGAGGCCAATTTGCAAGGAATCTCTGAATGGGTAGAACAGTGGTTTTTCAAACTTTTTTTAGTTGGCGACCCAATTTCAGAACCTCTCGACATCGCCGCGACCCAAAAGATTCAAAACCCAATTCATAATATATAAGATAAGATTTCATATGACACAAGACATTTACTGTTGCGACTTTATTTCACCATCGTCATGTTTCATAGACGAGTAAACCGAGAATAGCCACAGTATCCAAATAGTACAGTTGAATGTTTCAAGAAGTTTAGTCAAATGAACCATTTAGATATATCAGTGAGCAAGGACATGAGCCTGCTTTTTCAGAAACCAACTTCTCCTATTCGTGGAGAAGTAGATGACCAATGCGCAGGATCATATTTCACTGCTCCATTTCTAGCGATTTTCTGTACTTTGTTTTAATCACCACCATGGTGGAGAACGACTGTTCACAAAAGTATGATGAAGGATATGGCATGAGAACCTTAATGGCGCGCCGTGACAGGGTCGGGTACGACCGCAGCATTTTGCACCAGAATGTCGACAACGAATTCGTCCGCGCAAGAGCCTGCGCTCCTGAATCCTGCCTGGACTGTACAAGCTTCTTCCCTGTGCTATATCATCTTCATCACATAGAGTCCCAGTGGGCCCATGAAAGGGTCCCGAACCACAGAAAAGGACTGCACATCCAGCTCAGTGAAATAGTGCTCGAACTGTTCAATGGGCGACCGAAGGTGACGTGCCATCTCCCCAGAAAGACTGTCGAGCTCAGTATCATCGTACTGGTAGGTCGTTAGATGCTCCACCAAACGGAGGAAAAGGCTGAAGCGCTTAACAGCTGCTTTGTCTGCCAGTAATTTTAGAGTCACCAGAAAATCCGCTCATTTTTGTCGTTGAAAAATCATGAGGTTGGCGTCTTGCCTTGAGGAGCGGTTAGGACATTGAGACATTCAAGATGTCAACGAGATAGCACAGTTCTGACAGCCAAGAGTCCGACTCAAGCAAGCGACCATGCCGTTTTCCCTTGTGTGCGTAGGAACTCCTTCAGTTCATCTTTGAGCTCGTAAACGCCGCAGAAGAGGTTTCCTCGAGATAACCATCTGACTTGAGTGTAGAATAGTAAATTCTTATGGTCGGCGTCCATCTCCTGGCAGAATAGCCTGAATAACCTAGTGTTGAGGGCGCTCGATTTGATGTGATTCACCATTTTTTAGACTTCTGAGAGCACGCTCTGCAAGGTTTCTGGCAAAGTATAGAGGCGAGCGCTTCTCGGTGAATCATGCAGTGTACCATGGAGGTCTGAGAGAGCCACCTCAAGCAATTTAGCCTTGAATCCAAGCACTCCTACATTGCTGGCGCGCCGTCTGTTGTAGAACCGAGCAACTTTCCGAAGTCCAGATCATGGTCACGATAAACTGCTTACTTCCCAAAATGTCCTCGCCTTTGGTGGTGGCCTCCAATGTTGATGAGCAGAGGCTCATCGACAAAGTTATCAGCCTTGATGAAGCAGGACCCAGACGATGAGTTGCGCGTACGATGCGATATCAGTGGACCGTCCAACTGTATGGCTGCCACGGCGATTCCTTGATCTTCTGTACGACCTGAGCCGTGACGTCCAGACTCATATCTTCAATTCTGCGTTGGATGGTGTTGTCAGAGAGGGTATAACTGCCAGTTCTTCGCCGCTTCCTCCCAACCATCAGAGATACCATGTCCTTTGCACATGGTAGCACAAGTTCTTCCGCAATGGAGTGAGGCTTTTTTAGTCTTGGAAACATGGAGCGACACTCGATACGAGGCCTCTAATGCCAGAATTGGTCTGATGGCATGTACCCTCTCTGTCAAGACGCGTATTCTTGAGTGCAAGAAGTTTCCTCTCAAAGAACGCTCTCTCCTTATTCCTGATAAGGCGCATGTTTTGTAGTCAAATGCCTCTGCAACTTATTTTGTCATAGACTCCGTAGAAAGCACTTCGAACAAATCACACACTGAGCCTCTGTCCCACTTTTATCCACCATGTAGTAAATCCAAGGTCCAGAAAATTATCCTGGTAAGAACGTTCTCGAGATTTGCTGGTGGCCGGTGCTGCCATCACAAATAAGTCTCGAGTCGTACGTGAGAAAGTGAATAGACGTTAATGATAAGTCTGAGTCTGAGAGGCCGTAGATCAACACTAATTTTCTCGCCAAAAATGAACCGCCTTAGCGAGGCCCGCGCATCGGCTGGATCCATTCCAAGCGTCATGTTGCGCCGCTTCCATATTTGAACGAACCGTTTATATTACATCCCGTAAAAGCGAACACCGATCGAAAATAGAAATTTTTTTTCGCTGCAAGCAGACACCCGTGACGCCACGAAATTCGCTCGGCGACCCCACTTGGGGTCGCGCCCCCGGGTTTGAAAAACCAAGGGGTAGAGCATCACTTGTGGTCAAGTGATTGTATCCTGCTAAAAGGAATTTGAGACATTGCAATCTCAAAGCATTCCTTAGTGTACTGCAGTTAGAGTGGAGGGTGGTGAGCTCTTGACAGAGGAGTCTGAAGTGAAGGCCCACTGTGTGGGTTACTTTCAGTGGCTGTACCACGCTGACCCATCAGCTGTTAAGTTGGACGTCAGGGGTGTAACTATCCCGATTTCTGACCCTCCAATCAACCATGATCCACCTTCGTTTGTGGAAACACAGGCTGTAATGAACCAGGTGAAAGGGCGTAAAGCTCTTGAGATCTGCAGCATCTATGCTGAAGTTCTCAAGGCTGGTGAAAATGCTGTGCCCGTGTCATTACATGCAGTTCTGTGCTCTGTCTGGAGCACAAGGATCAGCCCAACTGACTGGAAGAGGGGCCTTGTTGTCCCTCTCTGGAAAGGGAAGGGTGATGGCCAGGACTGCAACAGCTACCAAGGGGTGACGCCACTCTCAGTGCCGGGAAAGTTCTTTGCTTGGATAATTCTTGATAGGGTTCGCCACCATCTGCTTCAGCAGCAGCGTCCAGAGCAGTCAGGCTTTACACTGAAGAGGTCAACGATTGACCGATTCAGTGAATCGGGATGCCCTCTAGAGGATTCTTGGTCTTCGTGGGGTGCCACCAAAACTGATCAATCTGATGTCTGAACTCTACTCTGGTACTGAGAGTGCTGTGAGATGTGGTGGTACAATCTCTGACTTATTTCCAGTTGTTATTGGAGTGCATCAGGGGTGAGTACTGGCCCCCACACTTTTCATCGCTTGTATGGACTGGATTATGGGGAGGATGTCAGAGAGATCAAGCTGCGGTGCATCATTTGGAATGTCAAGATCTCTGACCTTGATTTTGCAAATGATTCAGTCATCTTTGCAGAGACTAGATATCCTTATGGGGGTCCTTAAGGTGGTGAAAGAGGAGTCTGAGCCACTGGGATGAGGCATTTCAATGACGTCTTGGATGCTGCTATTTTGTCTGTACCTGTTTGTGGTGAGGACGTTGAGGTCATTGAGAGATTCACTTACTTTGGCAGTTATATTCATGTCTCCGCATGTTGTGAGCCAGAGGTAAATAGATTCTGGGGGCCGGGCCTGGGGGTCATTGAATCACTGGATAATGGGGTGTGGCGCTGTCCGTACCTGTGCAGGAGGAAAAGTCCGAGTCTTCAGGTCCTTGGTGCTTCCAGTCTTGCTCTACAGATGTGAGACTTGGACTCTGACCAGGGATTTGAGACAGAGACTTAATTACTTTGGTACCAGGTCTCTTCAGAGAATCCTTGGGTATTGCTGGTTGGACTTTGTGTCCAACAAGCGGTCGCTGGGAGAGACTCAAATGAGGGTTGTTACCTGCTTGGTCCGTGAGCGTTAGCTGCGGCTGCATGGACATGTGGCTCATTTTTCTGACACTGATCCTGCTCACCAGATTCTCTCAGCGAGGGAGTCTCATGAGTGGAGGAGGCCAATGGGCCAACCACGTGCCTCGTGGTTGCAGCAGGTTGATCAGTATCTCAAGGAGATGGGAATAGGCCAGGCATCTTCCTGGGGGATGGTCAGACGGAGGCCCCTGGAGAGTACCGTCAGAAAGTGGATGCAGTGACGTTTTGCTCCAGCGCATGCTCCTATACCTGACCTGACCTGTGGTTTCTTGTAATTAACATTAATGTAAGTACTGTTGATTGCATATTTAATTTATTAATATCTACTGTACAAAACTGCCAAAATTATTTCCTGCATATTTTATTTATTCATGCTAAGTGGCTATTACGAGCACATGATAATATAGTGCTTTGCAAAAATATAACTTCTTCAGTTTCTGAATGTAAAGGCCCAATGATTCAACTTTCCTGCAGGGTATGTCAGCAATTTTTTTTGGTCCAAGTCTTTCACCAATCAGTGGGACAGGCCTGACGTTCTACCGAAGGTGGCAGGGATTTATAATTTGTTCACGGTGCCAAAGATAACTCACCTACTCTTCATGAAGGACACCATGGGATATTTCACGTACATTTATGAGAAATGCTGGCAGACAGTTCCTCGGGCTTAAAGTCCTTCCGATGGACGGTGTCCCAAGCTGTCAGGGTCAAATGCAAATCATTGATGAATTCAAGTGTCATTGAATCATCTCCCTGCATCCGAAACACCAAAGTGACAGTTACAGTTGAGTCGAGATTCGAACCCAGGCTCGACAGCTCCAAGACGAGTGCACGTACCTCTCAAGGTAACCTGTCAGGTCTGAAATGAAACAATATGCATAATACCTTAAAATTCAGTAAATTCGCCAAGCTGTCATTTCAGGGTCAAATGCAAATCAAAATATGTCCCTCACTATTACTGAAGCGTGCACAGCATTCCCATATTTTTCTTCTATATTTGCTAAAACATATACAAGGGACAATAAAACCGAAACTTTACCAACAATCGACGACAATAATTACAGCATATGTTGTAGTCGCAGAGCACAGATTTACAACTGAACCATTTATGGCACATCCGACGATTGGTTTTATTTCTCCATTGTGATGGTTTTTAACACTTGAAAATGAAAGTTTGTTCGATTTGTGAAACATTATAAATCTTGAAATTCTTAATTGTGAATAGAAATTCCAATAAGATACACAGTAATCTTCAACCACCTCGACCCACCCCTCAGAATTTGATTAACGATGAAAGATTTTTGCAGCATATACATTTTTACACCGTGAGCTATTTTGCAATCCATCATTGTTTTTTTTGTTGTTGTTTGTTTGTTTTGGTGGGGGTGGTGGGGAGTTACCTCCAGAGGTGTTATGTTTCTATGTTTGCAATGTATGTCTCATGTTGTCCATAGCTAAGCATCATGCCATTTTATTATCCCGGCATTAATGCACACATTTCAAGGTGGAGAGCATGCTTCTTCACAGTGGGCATTAAGCCAGCTGCCCCATCCATCTTCCTTTGACAATTATGTTTTTATTACAAAAATCAAGGCTCATGATAGATCTGTAGCATATTCGAGATCAAGATTTAAATGCAAATATTCATTGAACAAGCAAACATTGACTGGCAGCATAACTTTAAGGTTTAACAGCCCCAATTATTCACACCTTCTTGTGGGGTCGGCCAGGGAACATTTTTGGTCCAATTCTTGCACGAACCAACTGGCCAGGCTTGATGTTCATTGAAGGTGGCAGGAATTTGGAATTTGTACAGAATGCTGGGAATAACTCACCCTAATCTTCATAAAAAAAACACCGTGACATCTGCAACATCCACCAACATAACCAGCGTTGGCAGACGGATCCTCCGACTTAACGTCCTCCCGATGGACGCAGAACACGCTGATGAATCGTCCTGCCTGAGAAACACCGGAATGACAGTTTTTAGCGAAATCGAGATTCGAACCAAGGCTGGACTTTTTCTTCGTTCATATGCAGCACAAGGCTGTGGGTAGTATTATTGGCTTAGGGCGTGGCTGTGCCGCTGATTGAATGTGCTCTGCTCGTTCGTGCAGGAATTTGTCATTTGTTCAGGGTGCCGGCGATAGCTCACCTACTCTTCGAGAAGGACAACGTTGGATCTTTAACATTCACCAACTAATGTTGGTAGACTGGATTCCCAGTTTAACATTCTTCCGAGGGATGGCACACACATTGATGAATCGCCCTGCCTGTGAAACACCGGGATGACAGTTTATAGCTGGGTTGAGATTCGAACCCAGGTTAGACTGCTCAGAGGTGAGTTCACATATCTCCAGTTACAAAGCTTAGTAATTTCACTAAGGAGAAGTGAATTCTTGCAGAAAGTTTTCTATGGGGCCCTCTTGCCTGTGCCTGGATGGGTTTAAGGGTTGTAGAGTAGCGGCTGAAACCCGAATCGTATCCAGGTTCCTCCTGATGACTCAATTTTTGCTCTTTACTTCTTCGGTTTCTTTCTGATGACTCTAATGCAGTATTTGGTCTTCTGTTTGACTATCTTATGAGCCGTCAATCAAATCTGTGAGTGTCACGGTGTGATTGAATTTCTCAATTAGTGCAACAATAAATTCAATGAAACTTGTCCAACAGCTGTATGGCTTAGACTTAGAGGGACAGTCGCAAGAACCATCATGTAATCATGTCAAAAGGTTCATCACCATTCAGGATCACTCTACTCACACCCAGCACTGACATGGTGACATCAACCTCTCAATGAGCATTCAATAGTGGGCACACTTATTTTCATCAACTGCTCACAGCTGGTTAAAGTTGATTCGATTTTTAGACATCAATGAGACTTTTGACACAATCTTCCATCCATCCAATGAGACAGTACTCTGTGCAGAGCGTTGGTGCTGCCTAAGCAGTCTCCTGGGCTATTGGGCACAATCCTGGACGGGTCGCCACTCCGACACAGGATACGAGCATGCTGGTACTCATTTTGCCGACCTCGGAAGGATGACAGGCAGAGTCAACCCCACCTGGTATTAATTCAACAACTGGGTAGGATTTTAACTCGGCCTCCTTGGATCCCAAGCCCACCACCCTAACCATTAAACCAACACCAGGCATACACAATCTTGAATCCACCGAAATACCATTCATAATTCATTGCAAGTTTCTGAATCCAAATGGACTAACTTTCGCCAACAGTCTGGCATGCAGCTGGGTTCTGTCCTCAAAACATTGTTCTTCCTCCTAATCTCGATTCACGACTGTCGACTCTAATGATTGGAGTAGGTGCAGGAAATTTGTACCTTGTGAAACCACATTTGCTATAGTCTGGAAGTACATTACCAAAATCTATATCCTTGTATCCCCATGGGTTCTGCAAATGAATACATCAATAAGTCAAAAAATTGTCAAAATATATCTGTAAAAAATGTAAGGTGATCAGGTATGGGTGGCACTCTCCCGTCAACTTCTACAACACCTTCGTTAATATGACAGTGACAAAGGCCTTGGATGGAAAACCATGCAGGTGATCATCTCGACAATTTGGACAGAATAGACATTTACCTGGCCACAGTGGCCGATTTAACGGAATATTTGGTGATCATTGAAAAAGCAATGCCTGCTGGCGTAGTATATCAAATTCTGTTCAAGCAAGTTCAAACATGGAGTCTTATGTAATTGCTTCATTCCGATTGTACATTCGAACGTTTTAAAACAAATACTGCTCCGGATACAGACTAACTGTGATGCAACTTGCGGACTGGCTGTGGTATTTTTCTAATAATGCGAGGTGGTGTGCTGTCGGCAGGAGGTGTTGACCAGGTTATAATTTGCTTTTATAACCGGCTTATAAATTAAAATGGAGGATTAAAAGTATTTATAACCAGGGTAAACTGTTCAAAGCTTGGTAACAGTTCAATGGTTTGAATTTTGAGGTTACCAGTGAGTCCGTGACCCGATACCTCAATCGACTAATACTACAACGAAGCTGGTGCTTTCCTCTAAAACGTTTTCTACAATTTAAATATTTGAACTGAACAATCAATGCGATTTAATTTTTCTTATTTTGTGTTCGGCCATGGACTTAGGAAAAATAATAATAATAATAATAATACTAATATACCATTCCTTTTGTGCCATAAAGGCACATAAGGCTGCCAAGGCAGTTTCATTGGCAAGGAGTACATTCCCAGGTTACCCCACTCTGACCCAGATTACCCCTAATGGTTGTTACTTCAGTACACTGGTCCTCATTTTGCCAACCTCAGAAGGATGACAGGCTGAGTCAACCTCACCTGGTGTTAATTCAACAGTCAACAAGGGCTCAAATTCAGGACCCAAAGTTCCCAAGCCAGCCACCTTCACCACTAAGCCAACACCAAGCTATGGACTTATGAATCCTTGATTTATTTAAAGACCCCCTTTGAAAATTTTGTAGGTGATGATGTAATGTTCATGCCTGGTGTTGCCTTAATTGTTCGGGTGGTGGACTGGGGATCCTAGGATCCTGAGTTCAAATCCCACTTAGTTGTTGAATTAATACCAGGTGGGGTTGACTCTGCCTACCATCCGTCTGAGGTTGGCAAAATGAGTGCCAGCATGCTGGTATACTCCGTCGGAGTGGTGACCTCTCCAGGATTGTGCCCAATAGCCCAAGAGACTGCTAAGGCAGCACCAATGCTCTGCACAGAGTATGGTCCTGATGGATGGATGGATGGATGTAATGTTTGGCCAGATTGAAAATTAAACAGGATCAAAGCAGTTTGAACCTTTAAAAGTCTTCCGAAGATTTTATTGGAATAAATGCTAAAATCATTTCTCCACACCAGAATATTCAATCTACAATAATTTTACAGTGCTCCTTAAAAGGGAATTTAAATGACCAGTGAACCTGTGATGCCAGCACAGAGAGACATGCTCAGATGGCAACGGTAAGCAGGCCAACTTGAACAAGGCCATTGCAACAGATGTTTACACTATCCGTAATCCGTACAAATTAAGGTCAGTCAAGAAGTCATGCTTTTTATTTTTTTAAACTTTGAAATTATGTAAGGCAGACGAGCTCAAAAAATGCTTTTGAAGCTTTTATATTTCGTGCAGGTCCTGTGTCAGTTTCACTGGAATCCACCAGAGGGCAGGAGATATGCAGGAATTCAAAATGGTGGGTACAAGTGATGTTCATATGAAGCAGAAAGCAATCATTGAGTTTTTTTTTACAGCACCCTCAGACCAGGCACCCTTAGACCTCTAAGTAATGGCCGATGTGGACATCAATTTTAAATTGTTGTTGATATAAAGAATGGGGTTCAAAAATGGCCGCGTGACAATGACAAGTCCTTTTACTGTGATGGAGTACAAGCTGTTGTCTAACGCTGGAGTAAATATGTGGAAAGAGAGTGGGAGACAATGATGAAAAATAACTGTGTTCATAAAAGCTCTATCCAAGTATGATAACTTTTATGGACAATAAAGGAATCCTGAGAAAAGAAATTGGAGGTATTACTTTTGCTATCAGCAGTCCTGACGTGATGGTGCTGAGGCAGAACAATTACCTTTTGGCTGTCTCATCTGGGTTCGATTCCCAACATGACCAAACACTATCACCAGCACCTTGAACAAATTGTAAATTCCTGCCATCTTCAAATACTGTGGTGACAAGAATCAAATGAAAGACCAAATACTGCATTGGAGTCATCAGAAGGAACCTGAATAAGCAAAGAGCAAAGATGGAGTCATCAGGAAGAACCTGGATATGATTCGGGTTTTAGCTGCTATTCCTCTACCATCAAACCCATCCAGGCGCAACCAAGTGAGCCTTATTCAAAAAAAAAAATATTGTATGAATTCACTTCTCCCTAGACAGAGAGTAAGAAAGATACACTGGAATGGCACTCGGTAGAGTGCTTACCTCCACCAGGCTAAATCGTTTACCTTTTATATCGCACTGATGGGCTGGATCCAGAACTGGATCTTCACCAAAATCGAATCAATTCATCCTTGTCGCACACCCAGCCTGTCCACCAAGTTTCGTCTACATCCGTCCTTTGAAATATCATGATACATATCGTTTTTGCCCCGACCTCTCAATGGCGAAGAATCTCTTAAAAATTCTCACATGTGGATCCGGATCCAGATCTTAACCAAAATCGAATCAATTCGTCCTTGTAATACACCAAACCGGTCCACCAAGTTTCATCTGAATCTGTCCATAACCTTTTGAGATACCTTGCTCACAGACAGACAAACAAACAAGCAGTCATAGACTGGTACTTACGAAATCGTCAACTTGACCTCTGACCCTGTCTAATAAAAGCTGTCTCTAGAGAAGGTAGCACCGCAAACCAGAAGTTTCTACGATGATTCTGTACCAAACCATCAAAAATCGAATGTTTGACCTCACCGTGACCTTGACCTTTGACCGATTTTGACCAAAATCTAATCAGCGCTAGCCATCACCCTCCTGAATCACGTGGTCTAATTTGACATTGGTAGCTTCTTCCGTTCTCGAGTTATTGTGCCTACAAACAAACACACAAACACACACACAAACAAACACACAAACAGATGACGGAAGTCATCAATATACTTACGAAATCTTTAGATTTCGTAAGTAACAAGTGAAACATAACCTCCGTCTACCTCTGGTGGGTGTGCTGTCGGGAGGTAATTAACAGTAAAAGAGAGGAAACTGAACAAAAAGAAAAAGCAAAAATTAGCACTGATAAAGAGAAATGTGAAAAAGTAGAAAAGTGTGAAAGAGAAAGGAACAAAGATTAAAGATGTCAGGAAGAATCTGGATAGCTAGAATTTCAGCAGTTACTCCCCATGAAGGCCCCAAGAAGTGTGTTGTGAATCTCAGGTGTCACACCGAAGTCCAGTTCACCATCTCGGCTATCACACATCATTGCCATAGTCCTAACGATGTTTTTTTTACCATGTAGAATGGTGACTAACTAACGAAGTGGTTCTACCCTCTCCAGCAGGTAGTTTTGCCTTATACCATTCAGCATCTCAATCAATGGATGCCTAAGGTTCATAAGTGGAAGGAATCCTAGGAGTGCAAAAATAAACCTATATTCATTTAAAAATCTACACACAGTACTTTACGAACATCCCAGACCCAGCTAGTTAACGGAATCACCTGTTAATATTGAATAACTAAGCTTTCTCTCGTACTGGTGTAAACTATAAAAGTGGTGTCCATTGGTGATGGCCCATTGCACAAATAAAGAAGACATTTGGGACACCTAAAAGAAACCTCACCTTCTCTTCCTTTTTGTCCTGGCTGCAGACTTTATGGAAGTCGTGTCATTCTCTTAATGAAATCACAGGAGAAATTTGTTCCTGTATTAATGAGAAGCCCTTGAAATGCATAAGGGGGCATGCTCTATGGAGCAAGTTATTGGGTACGCTTTTAGCGACCAGAAGCTCCGCAGATGCTCGCAGATATGTGTGGGACAGCATCTCATCCTGGCTGCTGCAGAAGCAATGCGGCAGTAAAAGTGCCCCACTGAATGTGCCCCCTCTCCTCAGTAAAATTAAATGGGAAGAAAAGCCACATGCGAATGCTGGTCCAGATGGTTCAAACATTTCCTCATTCAGCTTGGGCCTTGCTCTGCAGACTCAATTTCCAGGGCCACAGAGAATGCTCCATCACCACAGTCGAGGTGTATTTGCGAAGCTGACTTCGCTTCGGTGAACCTGTTCAGCTTTTCATCTCAGTGGCTGGTGGCAAAGTGAAACCAGAGCCGTTCACTGAAGCTGCTGATCCCACCAAGCAGACAGAGAGCAAGCTTCTTGTAGCATTCTTCAGTGGTATTTTATACTCTCAAACACAACCCGGTGCTTCGCTGACAGTGGGGGATTAAGGAGGGGGGGTTGAGAGAGGAGGGAGGGAATGGAGAGAGAGAGGAAGAGAGGAGAGAGGGAGGGGAGAGAGAGGAGGCAGGAGGGAGGGGAAGCTCGGAAGGGGGGAAAAGTAAGGAAGGGGGGGGGAGGTGGGGAGAGCTATGCCTCACCAAACGTTGCTCTACTGCGGGAGGGAGGGATGCGAGGAGGGGGTGAGAGAAAAAGAGAAAGAGAGAGGAGTATGAAAAAAATAAAAAAAGAGAGAAAGGTGAGGGGTGGAGGTGGGGTTAGTCAAGAGAATGATATGTTGTGCTTAATAACCAAATGCACACAAAAACAAACTCATGTCAGAACAGCTGTACACACAATGACATAGCAGAGTTTATAATGTAATCCGCTGGCACATCTGGAAAAACTTTGATGTCCCAGTTCGAGAAAATTTGTGGGAACATGAACCAAAAGTAATCACTGAAAACATGGAAGTACGATCCCACAGGTGGACCCTGGAAACAGGTGTGTTCCTGTACCTTAACAGGTGGGACCATGTATGCTGAACTCAGGAAAAGGTGGGATTTCATACATGAACCTATAGAATCGGTAGGATGTTTCACCTGGACCCTTGAAACAACTAGCTTCCCTTACACAGCCCCCACTCGGCACTGTGGTGGAGTTGCCTGATGATCCTGTATGCGGACCACTGTAACAGGGGGATCGCTCTCACAAAACCCGGTAACAGGTGGAATTCCGTGTCTGGACCCCAATAACAGGTGTGATCCCGCACACTGCCTCTGGTAACAGGTGGGATCCTGCACGCAGAACCTGGTAGTAGGTGGGATCCCATACGGAGACTGAATATCCGGTGGGATCCTGTCGGCAGGCCCAATAACAGGTGGGACCTCGAATGTGGACCCCATGAACTGGTAAGACCCCATGAACAGGTCGGACCCCATGAACAGGTAGGACCACATTTGGGGCTTGCTCAGTTGCCCATGAGAATTAGCTGTGGGAAAATTTGCACACTTGATTTGATCCATGAATTGTGATTGTCACCAATGTACTCATATTTAATATAGAATTACAAATCTAAGTTTCTATAGCACATCATAAATATTGTAAAATGTAAAGAGAAAAAAATATATAACTGCAAAATATCATCCCTTCCACTCTCAAGCGCTACCTTTAGTCTTCTAGCTTCCACACAGTCCTTAAGACGCATATCTGGGTCATGGTATCATGGAGAAGTTAAGACAAATTATTTGCTGAAACAGGCAAGAGACATGCAGCAACTCTCCTCTGTTTTTTAAGCACACGTGACGTTGAGATATGAAGTTGTGGATGAATTTAATTGGCTAATAACTCCTGTAGGGGGCATGATCCTGTTTACTTCGTCCAGAGACTGACATGAAGTGAGATGTTCCCTCAGATGTGGTTGGTATATCTTTCCTTACCTTGCACAAAAAATATGTAATCATGTTGATTATCCATATAAGAATAGAAATATATTGTTGCTCAACATGTGATCCTTTTCTTAAAATTTGAGGTGCCAGTGCCTCCCATGCCGACACCTTCCAATATTTGTCTTACCAGCCAGATCAGCCACTTGGGACCTTTCCTGCTCCGTGGCGTTATTACCTGCCTCGGCCCAGCAGACCAGGGGTAAGATTGAACCCTGATTATGGTTTCTGCTGAGTTAAGTCATGTGACACCCCCAGCTTCCTCTCAAACTGCCACTGGGTGAAGAGCTTGACAGCAACATTTTGTTTCATTGGTACCATCCTAATGTCAGGCTTGATGTAAGAGCATTAGCTATTGTAGAACCTCCGGGAAAATTCAGAGGTACTGAGCTAAATCGATTGAAATCACAATTTTTGGGAGTCACCTAATGACCCAGCCAGCCAGCACTTGTACAGGCACAGCATTATACTTGATTAATGTACTTCTGGTATATCAATGATGGTTAGCAATAGGAAACGACCTGCGGGCTTCAAAGGGTTTACAGCCCTGACCTACAGCCTTTAAAAAGGGCACTGATTTCTGTTGTAAAAAAGAAAGAAAATAGATCTCCCGCCCAAAATTTTTCAAAACAGACATGGGGAGCAGTGGGGGTGCAATTACAATGGTTAATTACTATGTCTGGGAATGTTGAGGATGTCTATTCACCAGAACGTACAGAATTTATTTTAACATCCAATGTGACGGTGCAGCCCTCTGTCTCGCATGCAGGTAAGACCCAGGATAATATTGGGCAGGAAAGCAAGTGTTGATGCCAATCACAGGTGAATAAGAGATGATTTAATGTGTATATTGCAACTTGCAAGGTTTGTAAGTCTTCAAAGAGTCTCACGATCTTTCAAACCAAAATGGAATGTTAAAATGTTATGATGACGGTGGTGAAAGTTGTAATACGGTCCGTACTATAAAATGTGCCTGAACTAGCAGGAAAGCTTTCAAGTTTGTATGGCAAATTGTGTAAATCTTATAAAGGTCCAAACATGAAGTTGTTAACATCCCAAGTTGAAAACTTTGAACCTAGTGCCACTGAACAATGCAGAACAAAACATCAACACAATGCTTGTGAGGGACAGCAAGATATGCAGCTTGTGAGTGGTCGTGGAAAATTGTTGATGTCAGAGTGAGGTTTGAATCTGTCGGTGTGAGATGAAATGTCCTGCGCTGGTCAATAGGCGGTGTCGTGTGAAGTGGGTGAAAGTGAATGGGTTTGTGGTGAAGACCAGAATGGTGGAAAGTAATGTGCAAAGGTACAGAGTTGGAGCCAAGTGGACAATGATGGTGGACATGAGAGCTTGGGATCAGCTGGATCGTGACTTAGATCAGTTATTGGAGATGGCAGTCAAAAAAAAAAAAGAGAAAAGGTTGAAGCAATGAGCGACTTGATACACGAGCTTGGAAAGGAAACATTCAGTAATGTGGAGAGCACTACATGTGATCTACTGCAAAGCTATTCTGCCAACCTGTTGGGAATGAGGCCTGCTCGGAAAATGCATCAAGTTCCTGTTCCTAATTTGAGGGTCAAGACTTTAAAGATGCATGTGACGTGAATTTCGGTTGTCAAAATATCCAGTAATCGTATGCAAATTAATCTAAAACCCTTCCAAAAGCAATTTTGTGGGAAACAGACTTTCATCATTGCCACTAATGAAGGGTAATTTTGTATGCATGTGTATCCAGGAGTAATGAATGTCACTCTACGTATCTCACATGGTATTAACCCAGACAGTATGGTTACCAGACAGCATTAAGCGAGGCTGATTGCATGGATGTCGCTAGGTATTGTTGTGGAAACGCCAAAGTGAAGCCACAAGTTGAATAAAACACAAGTAGACTAATATCTATATGTATATATATATATTTGAACAATATATATATGTACTGTATACTGTATATATGTATATGTATATATATACATATATATGTGTGTGTATATGTATGTTTTCAGCAGTACATTGCTATCAAGACTTGATGACTTTATAGCTGTCTTCACAGCTGCAGAGGAACTCTGGGAAAGGTTTGGAATAGCAAAGGGCTTTCCTTGTGTAGTCTTTTATGGTCATTTTACGCAGTTTCTTCAGCTTCAAGAGCACAGGTGGAGTCTATTTATTTATATAATCTGAGCTACCGAGGGTTAATTGATTAGGTGAGAGCTAATTGGTTATTCCCTTCATTCACATGTGAGAGAAATGAGTGGGTCTGTTTTTTTCAAAAATTTACATATATTATATGTCTATATTTTTATATCTATATCTTTATCTATATCTGAATCTATATCTATATCTGTATCTATATATCTTTTTGTATATCTATATATCTATATGTATATATATATATATATGTCCAACCAAAGAAGCACACTGACTCCATGACATGACACTGACATCATGTACACAAATTACACCAACACATCACCTCCAAAGTAGAGGCATCTGTATGGTACTCAAGGCTTTGCAGACTGAGATCTAATGCCTATAGTCATGAATAGCCAAAATCAGAGATATCGATCCAGATTTCACCCTTTTTGTGGGCTCATCAGGACAACATACTGCTGATCGTTTATTCGTGGCCAATCTAAGGCTCATTAATATGAACTGAATCAAACCGCCTAACAAGATGCTCACCTCGTGCTCCCCTGGCAGGTGACACTTGTTGCTGGCATGTAGTGCAGCAAGCACTGTGATGGGACTCAATTTGTGCCCTGCTGCCTCGTCAAGTTAGGGGGTTTGATTCAGTTATGATATGTACATGTATATACAGGGTGTCCCAAAAAAATATACAACTTTTCATCTGCAAAGAGGATGGTCATAACATATAT
>CM068953.1:96221026-96246518 GCA_035128595.1 Eptatretus atami
CAACTTTCCTGAGAACCAATTTGCAAAGTCTAGTCTTTGGCGTTTCTGTTGATCAGTAAGCACCGTTTCCGTTTGAATTTTGTATGGAGAGGCATGAATGTCTTGGCGAAGGATCCTCTGAACGGTGCTCTTATGAATGTTTGTTCTTTGGCAGAAAGTCGTCGAATCGATTTTTTTGGACTCTGAACGACCGCCTGTCTCACCATTTCCACATTTTCTTCACTACGACCTGTCCTCTTCCGACCACTGTGACCCTTGTGAAGGTCACAGATGGTTCCTACATTGGTAAACTTTGCGATGGTGCACTTTATTGTCCGAAAGTTTGGTGCATGGCGCAAGTGGATACCGAAATGTCTCGAGTAAAGACGTTGCACCTGTATGACACTTTTCGTCTGTGCCAAAGTTCAACAATTTTCGTCCGTTGTTGTACGGTCAATCTTGGCATTTTTCTGGCGCTTGCTTGATATCAAAATAAACTTCAGGGTCTCTGCAACAAGAAATGAAGCATTAGTGACAAAATTACTGCTTTTTTAGGATCAAACGAAGCATTTTAAAAGTTGTGTATTTTTTTGGGACACCCAAAAAGATATGTATATATGTATATATATGTATATGTATATGTATATAATATATATATATATATATATATATATATATATATATATTGTTACAGTTGTGAGGGTAGATGGAAGAATTTAATAGGGAATATAGCATTGTGTAGAGTAGTTTGGTCTGTGGATGTGTAGGAGACATCTCGATGTGATTAAGTAGGGAACTTGTGAGCTTAAGTGTTACGTGTCACCACACGAGGGTGTGGTGTTGTGTTAATTAGCATAGGTTTAAGAATAAGCTTCCCCAGTATGTAATCGCCTCTCTGTGACTTTTCCCACGTCTTTATAACCAAAACCATGAGGAGGAACAAGCAGGTGTGCCGAGCAGTCAGAGACCCCACCTTCCCGGGTTTGGTGCAAGCAGGCCATGCCCCGGAGGCTGAGGATATTGGCGTGATCAAGAGGAAGGTTGGTTGAGCATTGTGGGAGGTTTCCTTCTAAATAAGACGAGAGCTCGGCAGAGCGCAGACACGAGGTCAGTGTGAGGAATGCATGAGGCAGAGTTGATTCAGAAGCGAATCAGAGGAAAGTGGAGTTCAATGTTGGCTTGCGCACTTTTGGAGAGCGTGATTAAAGGGAAAGGCTGGCACATTTTGAGAGGCATGAGACTCATTAGGTTTGTGCATTTTGTGGAGAGCCATGATCAGAGTGGAGGCACGAGGTGCATTGTTTTTGGAGAGGTGAGAGCGGAGGGTGCACACGCCGAGGAGGACAACACGGCCATTGAATTAGTGTTGAGGCAATTTGGCTCGCGTGGTGAAGCAAGACGCTGGCTTTTGTTTCCTGGTTGAGTCGTGAGAAACAGACCATGAGCCTCGTGTAGGTCATAAGCAGTTGCACTGGGGTTCTAAGCCTTTGTGTTGAGTGCTGCTCGCGGATCGCCTGGCGTACGTTTGCCCTGCTATGAGAGAAGCGCCATTTTGTGCGCATATGCACATGCTGGTGGAAACGCCTCGATTCCATGTTCCACAAGAATCAGCTCTGGGCCAAGATAAGTACAGGGGTGGTTGAAAGGAAGGGTTTTCTTTATATTTTGTTTCCCCATTGTCTGTATTTGAGTCGATGTGAGAGGCGCCTCGACTGTAGGATTTATTTATTTATTTCATCATGATCATTACCTTTTGAATTATCGTCCTTTGTAAATATTTGTTTTATTCTCATTAAATGTGTTCATTTTGAACAACTGTATTCGTGTATTTGTGGTGGGTTCATGGATAAACCCCCTGATGCATCCGTTTCATTCCCAGTGCTTCTCCGCCCCTCCGCCATTGCGCCCATGCCCTTCGAGCTTGTGTTAAAATATCCGAGGATCAACGTGTCCGCCTCCTATTAATAAGAAACCGCTCGGCCGTCCCGGGGGCTGGCGATGTTGGCCCCCCGTTACCACAATTTGGGTCGGGGGGGGGGGGGGGGGGGGGGGGTTAACCTGGGCCTGCCACCCCCGCGACAATATATGTATATATATATATATATATATATATATATCTTTTTGGCACTCCCAAGAATAGGACCATCAAACAAAACTTGGAGAGAATCTGTTATCAAAAGGACAGAGTAGAGAGATTGAAAAGCCATTATGCCCCCATATTAATAATATCAGTGCACACCAAAAGCATGTAAGAGCCAAGCTGGGATGAATAATCTTCGAAAGCAGATAAAGAAAAATAAATTTATTTGATGTAAGGGTTAGTTTTTTTTTACTGGTAAAGAAAATATTGAGTAATTTGTGGAAAAAAGTGACTTTAGGAGATAGCACTGCTGAAAATGGAGGCCAAAACTGGCATAAAATGTAAATAATACGTTATTTTGATAAACTGTTTTTTTAACAGTGATTAACAAGTCTCGTGATGGCTTAACAGTTAAGGTGGCTAGCCGAAGATGTTAGGGCCAAGAGTTTGAGCCTTTTTTTTACCCATTCAATTAACACCAGGTGGGGTTTATTCCACCTGTCATCCTTCCGAAATTGGCGAAATGAATACCAGTGTACTGGTAATAGAGGGAACTTCATCAGCGGCACAGCCACGCCCTTAGAAAATGATGCAACTAGCAACCACGGGCTGCACACTATCGCTAGCTTCAGTGATCAAGGGCTCAGAGATGGTTGCTGGGATAGCTTAGTGGTTTATGCACTCTCCTTTGAACTGTCTACCTTGGGTTTGAGTCCATACCCAGCTATAACTGTCACCCTTGTGTTTTGCATGTGGGGCAATTCATCAATGTGTGTGCCATCCCTCGGAACGGTGTGAAGCTGGGGAACACGTCTGTTAGCACCGGCCATTGGTGGGCATCACATATACCACGGTGTCTTTTACGAAGAGTCGGCTCGTGTGCCAGCATTTTTATAACATAGGTATCTGCCTGGCAGCTCACCGAGAAGCTCTGCCAGGCTTTCAAAAGGCTCTGCTAAAAGGTGGGGATAGGCAAAAGATCCACATGTTGGAGGTAAATCAAAAGCGGCTCAACACCATAATCTGAGCCGACCCACGCAACACAAGATGAGGCAGGCTAAGAGCCGGCCTGACAGGTGCTCTGAATATCAAAGGAGTTGGATGGAACAGAGCTGGAAAACCATTGCACGACATTTCACCTCAACGAGGCCTCTGACCACCTTCAGCCAATGGTTGACATATCACATTGGGTCGCAGATAATGGTGGCCTATCCCCTCAAAAAATCCACCTGTTCACCTTGAATTGCCCGAAGCAGGACTTCTGGCAGTTGCATGCAGATAAATTTATGCCACCAAAGAGTAGAAAGTAAATTGTCAACGACGAACACATGGCTTTTCTGGAGAGGTGGCGTAAAGCCCTTTCCATCGATTCAATCTTCTTTTTTTTCCTGTTCAACTGTTCAATCCTAATTGGTTTGAACATACTGTGGGAATCCCAGGAATACACCCAAATATTTGACTCCATCATTTCACCAATCAAACTCTGCAGGAAGGGGCATTGGTTGGCAATGGCATTGACTCAGGTAAGCTACCATTGAGAAAGGGCACCCACAATGTTTTACTTTTTACCTCCACCACCGAAGGTGAAGGAGGTTATATCTTCACCCCTTTCTGTCTGTTTGTCTGTTTGTGTACAGGATATCTCAAAAAGTTATGGACGGATCCGGAGAAAATTTTGTGGACAGCTTCGGTGTGTGGCAAGGACGAACTGATTAGATTTTGGAGAAGATCCGGATCTGGATCCGACGACGAGAATTTTTTAAGTGATTCTTCACCATTGAGCGACAGGACCAAAAACGAAAAATAGCACGGTATCTCAAAAAGTAGTGGACGGATTCGGATGAAACCTGGTGGATCCGTTGGGTGTGTGACGAGGAAGAATTGATTCAATTTTTGTGAAGATCCGGATCCGGATCTGATAATTTTTTAAGTGATTCTTAACCATTGAGAGATAGTGCTAAACCGATATATAGCACAATATCTAAAAAAGTTGTGGACGGATTCTGGCGAAACTTTGTAGACAGGTTGGGTGTGTCTCAAGGACCGATTGGATTCGATTTTGGTGAAGATCCGAATCTGGATCTGGATACGATAATTATTTATTTTTTAAAAGTGATTTTTCACCATCGAGAGATAGGGCCAAAAACGATGTAGTACTGTTTCGCATGATATTTCAAAAATGTATTGGGCCCGATATGTTCTCGTGGATCAGGCATTGCGTGGCGGAGGTACGCGCTCTACCGAGTGCCCTTCCATATTTTTAAAGTGATTCTTCACCATTGAGAGATCGGGCTAAACCGATATATAGCGCAATATCTCAAAAAGTTTTCGATGGATTCGGATGAAACTTGGTGGACAGGTTGGGCATGTGACCACGACAAATTTGCTCGATTTTGGTGAAGATCCGAATCCGGATCCGACTACTAGAATTTTACAAGTGATTCTTCATTATTGAGAGATAGGGCTCAAAAACAATATAGTACTGTATTGCATGATATTTCAAAAATGTATTGGGCCAGATATGTTCTCGTGGATCAGGCATTACAGGGTGGAGGTATGCGCTCCACCGAGTGTCCTTCTCGTCTTCTAATTACATTTCGAAGAAAAATCCAGGTATAATTTCCTCAAGCACTCAACAAGAGGGTCAATATCATGCTTATCTTTAAGATCAAGATAAGATCAAGGAAGGACTCCTGGGGAAAAGAGCAATTCCGGAAATATTTTCCCCAAGTGCAATAAGAAGAGGCTCTAAAGTTACGAGCAAATAACCCAGAGACAGGACAACCTTGCTTTACACATCTCCGAAGCTTTCGGGAGAACAAAGCTCATTATTAATTTTGATTAAACCAAATATGTTGGTGTATAACAAAGCTCTAAAATGTATTCCAAGCCCACATGCTTCCCACACGTGATGCATGTACTTGTGCTCCATGCTATCAAAAGCTTTTTCAAGATCAAGAAAAAACAACATTCCAAACCCTTTTTGAATGCATTTGCCATCATTTGGGCATCTATTTAAAAATATGTGATCATAGATAGATCTACCAGGAGCACAACAACTGATCAGGTAAGACCAGATCACCAAAAACCCTTTTCAACCGGTTTGCAAGTACTTTGGAAAAAGTTTGTAGTCTGTGTAAAGGAAGGAGATGGTCACCAATTTGTTAACAGTCGGAGATCTCTGCCAGATGCACTACTGCGCTTTCCTAAAACTAGGCGGCACTTATACGGACAGTAGAGATGCATCCAGAACATTCAGCAGCTCTGGGCCTAAAAGGTCCCAAAATGACGAGAAAAAACAACAACACAGCAAGCAAGCCATCAATGCTCGGAACCTTCCCTGAATTCATCTCAGCAAGAGCACGGGTTAGCTCGGGAAGGGTGATTGGTCCATCCAGCTGTTGTGTCCTATTCGTACATGTACAATGCAAATGCTAATACCAATATACAACACCAGCTCCAAACGTTGATCCTCAGTTAGGGAGGCGAAATGAGAGATTAAGTGCTTCACCATTTCATGACAAACAGTGTGATTTTTGAAAAGTTCAGAGTAAAACTCTAATATGCTTAATCTTACATCACCTGGATTGGCAACAATGTTTCCTCTTGGGTCCAAAACAGAAAATAGAAGGCGTGATGGATTATTTTCAGCTTTTAAATGCAAGAAAGACTTGTTTAGGGTGTGTGATACTTTTATATTCTGAGTCTAATTCGCATAGCTGCCACTTCATCGTCATCGAACCAAAATACGCAATTTGGTGTCTGTCTGTCTGTCTTTCTTTTTGAACGCGATACGTTCAGTCGTTACTTATCCAATCTAAACCAAACTTGGCAAGAGGACTAAGGGTCACATGATGGAGGTGGTAGCGACTTAATTCCCCCCCACTCCAGAGGGGGTGTTCTGCCTTGGGTGAAATCCATGTTAAGGTGTATATCTGTTAAGATAGCTAATCGTGGCATTTTTCCAAAGCTTCTTCTGAAAACAAAAGTAATAACAACATCAATGATATCATAATATTAATACAAATAAGACCCCACCCTCCTCTTCTCCAAGGGGTTGCTCCTCCTTGGATACATGCCAGGTTAACATGTATAAATGGCTTATCGTGGCGTTTTGTGGGGCACCCCTACTGGAAGTAAAAAATACCAGGATTATAATTTATAAACCACAAACATGTGTGATTAACTTTTTAAACAGTTGCTACTGCTGTTTAACATGAAACTGAAAGGGAGGAAACCCGACGTTCTTGAGGCATTAGACGCTTATCATGCCCCCCACAGACTAATGGACCCGAGCCTAGACCTACTGCAATCTACATACCTGTGTCAGGTCAGGCTAGATTAGATCTGTGACCTGCTACAGCAACCATGTAAACCTGTACTAACCTGTTTCATGGTCGGGTTGTCGGCGACTAAACCGTCTCCCCCACTAGGTTTCCTGGTGAGCAGGGTGTATGATATGGACACCCACCCAGCAGAATGAATTATAACAAAACTTGGAGGAGCTCCTTTTGAGCCAATGGCCATCCATATCCTTTGCCCAACTGTGTCTGCAGATGTCCTCCTGCAGTTGGGTTGCTTTTTGGTGGGGAGGTTGGTGGCAAGATTTGCATTCCGGCCACAGTAAAACCCTTCACTCCGCAAAACACAAGAAAAACGCAAAGAAAATTGAAAACCCACTCCATGGGAGTACCTCCTGTGCTGCTGCCCTTCGTGGGGCAGCTCACTGGATGGTGGGATTGGGGCAAAGCCTTTGGGACCCCCACTCTTTGATAGGAGGAAAACCATGGAGTAACCTTCCAGGGTCAGATTGCGGTCGTGCATGTCAGGGAGATGCTGAGGTGTCGTCCACCAGACGGTGGTCTCCTTGGGTTAACCTGAGGCGGTCCCTTTGAGGGGGTGCCTGGAATGTCCTATCCCTAAGAGAGGATGATCACCTGTCTCTGTTATCATCTGAGCTCAAGCGTTTGAACATCGGTATTGCAGCACTCTCTGAGGTTCAGAGACAGATAGTGGCGAGATCATGGCGGGTGGTTACACCTACTATTAAAGTGGCCACTCTAATGGTTACCATGCCCAAGGAGTTGCTGTTGCTGTGTTTAATAAGTTAACTCCAATGATAATTGAGGTAACACCGGTCAACGAGCAAATTATGAAACTATGGATTCGTCACTCCTTGGTTGTCGTTTCCATGGTCTCTGTATATGCTCCGACTGAAGCGAATGATCTCACCATGAAGGACCCATTCTATGCCATGCTCAATTCTGTGGTTGATCAGTGCCTGAGGCGAGATACTCTTCTCGTCTTGGGGGATTTCAGTGCATTGAGTGGAACTGATAGGGATGGTTATGAGACATGTGTTGGTCCCCATGGGTCTGGAACTGTGAACCAGAATAGCACTAAGTTCCTTGACTTTGCAAAAGTCATGGAATTAGGGTGGCTGGTTCATGGTTTCAGCTTCCAAAGGCTCATCGCTGGACTTGGTATTCCAACACTGGTGGTGTGGCAAAGGAGATTGACCATGTGCTCATTGATGATTGCTGGAGGATGATCCAGAACTGCAGGGTCTACTGGAGTGCTCAGTTCCTCAATACCGACCACAGGCTTGTTGTAGCAACTCTGAAGTTGCAGCTTAAATCCGGAGAATGGTACCATCCTCCTCGGCTGGATTTGGCAAGCTCAGAGGATGAGAGGGTAGTTGAGGAGTTTGGGAACAGACTGATTGGGGATTTGGGGGTTCTGGATGCTTTGGGAATCCTGAAGAGTTGTGGAGTGCCTTCAAGACCACCATCCTTGATGTTGCTGGTGGATGTCTTGGAACTCACCAAAGGGTGAAGAAGAATTCTGTCTTCAAGGGACACTGGATACATTGACTAGAGTTGCAGGTCCAAGCTTAATGGCAGAGCTGAGCTGTTCAGGGAGTTGAGGCGTAAAACTGTTTGAGTACAGAGGGTGGACAAGGAGGCCTATGTGTGAGGAATCTGTGAGGGGATAAAGCATCACCTGTGGTCAAGTGATTCTCGTCTTGCTTACAGGGGAATTCACGCATTGCGTTCCTTCAAGCCCATCCCTCGAGTAACTGCAGTTAGAGCAGAGTGGGGTGGGCTCTTGACAGAGGAGTCCGAAGCGAAAGTCCACTGGGCCGGTCACTTTGAGCTGCTGTACAGGCTGATCACCAGCTGTTTGCTGCATGTCAGGGGTTTACTGTCCCTATTTCTGACCCTCCAATCAACTGTCATCCATCTTTCGTTTGTGGAAACACAGGCTGCGGTGAACCGGTTGAAATGGGGTAAAGCTCCTGGGATCTGTGGCATCCATGCTGAACTTCTGCAAGGCTGTGGACATGCTGTACTCATGTCGTTGCATGCAGTTCTATGCTCTGCCTGGAACAGGCATATATCCCAACTGACTGAAGAGAGGCCTTGTTGTCTCTCTGCAAAGGGAAGGGTGATCGCAGGACTGCAACAACTACGAGGGATGACGCTGCTCTCAGTGCGGGCAAGCACTGAGTAATTATTGGTCAGGTTTGCCCCATCTGCTTGAGCACCAGTGCCCAGAGCAGTCAGGCTTTACACCAAAGAGGTGAACGATTGACTGTATTCTTGCCCTTCGTGTCCTCACGAATGCAGACGAGTTTCGGCAGGGCTGCTTGCAGCTCTTTGTTCATCTCTGCAATGGGATTGTTCAGTGAATCGGATGCCTTGGGGAATTTGGTCTTCGTGGGGTGCCACCAAAACTGATCAATCTGATGTCTGAAGTATACTGTGGTACTGAGAGTACTTGAGATGTGGTGATATCATCTCTGACTTATTCCAGTTGTTACTGAAGTTTGTCAGGGGTGTGTACTGGCCCCCACACTTTTCAGCACTTGTTTGGACTGGATTCTGTGGAGGATGTCAGAGAGATCAAGCTGCGGTGCATCGTTTGGCAATGTCAAGATCTCTGATCTTGATTTCGCAGACGATAGTCATCTTTGCGGAGACTCTGGTTATCCTTTTGGTGTCCCTCGAGGTGCTCAATGAGGAGTCGGAGCTGCTGGGATTATGAGTTTCCTGGGTCAAAACTAAGATCCAGGCTTTCAATGAAATATTGGATGCTGCGATGTTGTCTGTACCTGTTTGTGGTGAGGATGTTGAGGTCACAGAGAGATTCCCTTACCTTGGCAGTGATATTCATGTTTTTGCTGGCTGTGAGCCAGAGGTCAAGAGACTTCTGGGTCGGGCCTGGGGAGTCATTGATTAACTGGATCATGGGGTGCAGTGCTAATGGTACCTATGCAGGAGGACGAAAGTCTGAGCCTTCAGGTCCTTGTTGCTTCCTGTGCTCTGCGGATGTGAGACTTGGGACACTGACCATGGATCTGAGATGGAGACTTAATTCCTTTGGTACCAGGTCTCTTCCGAGAATCCTTTGCTATCGCTGGTCAGACTTTGTGTCCAACGAGCAGTTACTGAGACAGACTCAAATGAGATTTGTTACCTGCATAGTCTGTGATTGTCAGCTGTGGCTGTATGGACATGTGGCTCGTTTTCCTGATGCTGATTCTGCTCACCAGATTCTCTCAGCAAGGGAGCCTCGTGAGTGGAGGAGGCCAATGGGCCGGCCACGTTCCTCGTGATTGCTGCAGGTTGATCAACATTTTAATGGAGATGGGGATGGGCCAGGCATCTGCCTTGGGGATGGCCAGATAGAGGCCCCTGGAGTACCGGCAGAAAGTGGATGCAGCGACGTGCTGCTCCGCCGCATACTCCCATACCTGACCTGACCTTGTCCACTGCATGCATGCGTATTTTACGTCCTGTTTTTTTTCTGTTACATCCCGATTGATTCACTGTACTAGTTCTTCCATGAGCCTCGACTATGTTTTCAAAAATATCCTTTGAATCATGTCTACAAAACCATTAGAAACCCCCTTTAACAAAGTTCTTCAAGGTGGCTCAGGGTGTGCAAAATTCTTCAAGGTGGCCCTGGGCATATTTCAAGCCTGCCAGATAAGAATTGCAGCATGGAATTGTAGCACTCCCTGAGAGAAAGAGGGTGTGCCTCTGAACAACAAAATAATTGGAGAACTTTTTCAGTTTGCCCAAAAGGCTGAGGTCTTTCAGCTGCCTGGACTGCAGAAATTCCCGATGATGGAGGCCGGTGCAAGGCCCGAACTATGAACGGTGCATTGTACCAAATCCCTCCAATGGATTGCCACCAGTGAATGGACTTTGAACCTTGCGAGAAAGCCTCCTAGTGATTCCATAGGCAGTTGTATTGGTGATTTACTCAATGGACATCTGCATTGGAAAGATTATGCTGTGTGTACATTACCAACAGCAGCAATGGCTACCGACTCTTCAACATAGGACATCTACGCGACGTAAAATACTTCAATCTGTGTGCTAGCTATTTGGAGCTGATGTATCAGGTTAGATTTCCCTGAGTGAAACACCGTATCTGGTTTGGAGCTTCTGAACAGCGATAGAAAGACATAGTATTGGGATTGTGAATTAACAGGATAAGTTTAAAATCACTTCTGAAATGATATATAGACATAAAGAGATAAAGAGAGAATAGAGAGGAGAGAGAGAGAGAGAGAGAGAAGAGAGAGAGAAGAAGGAGAGAGAGAGAGAGAAGGAGAGAGAGAGAGAGAGAGAGAGAGAGAGATACATAGACATAGACATAGACATGGAGAAGAGGATACATATACATAGACATAGACATAGACATAGACAGAGACGTGGTGCAGTTATTCAAAGCAATAAATACTCGTAATATTCAAACCGTAAAAGAGGGAACCCAAACGCAAATTTCTTTTTCTGAAAATTGAAAATCATTAATCACAGTGCAACACACACACACACACGTACACACACACACACACACACACACACACACACACACACACGTACACACACACGTGCACACGCACACACACGTACACACACACACATACACACACACAACATACACACACACGTACACGCACACGTACACCACACACGTACACACACACACACGTACACACACACACGTACACACACACGTTACACACCACACACACCACACACACAACACACACACACACACACATACACACGTACACATACACACACACACAAGTACACACACACACCGTACACCACACAACACGTACACACACACACACACACGTACACACACACACACGTGCACACGCACACACACGTACACACACACACATACACACACACATACACACACACGTACACGCACACGTACACACACAACGTACACACACACACACGTACACACACACGTACACACACAAACACGTTACACACACACACACACACACACACACACACATACCACACACACACACATACACACACGTACACACACACACACACGTACCAACACACACACACACACACACACACACACACACACACACGTAGCCTTTTGGCTGCTGGTTTCATAATTGGTTGGGACGGAGTTATGCTGCTGATGCGTGCCCCTCTACCAGTACACCGGTCTCATTCGCCAACTCGAGATGACAGGCTGAGTCAAAACCACCTGGTGTTAATTCAGCGGCTGCCGGAGCTCAAACTCAGGACCCTCGGATCCCCTGCCACCCACCCGAACCGCTAAGCCAACTCCAGGCTTCATTGATCACGTTTTAATTTGTAGGGTAAAAATTTTAGAATATTTTTACCAATCACAAAGTGCTGAAAGAGCCCTGGAGTGTCGTATTTATCGATTTTGTCAGTGACGTCAACTCAGCCACACCTTGATCAAAATGGCGGCTTACTTAGAGAAACAGTGTATTTTGAGCTCAGATTCTGATGCTGATTCCACCGTCATTTGCAACACTGAAGGTTCTCAGTATGTTGAACCTGATCAGTGGGCTTCTGACAAACTGTTGGAGACAAAATTAGTGATGGAAACGCTTTTGGGGAATTATGGAGTCTTATCATTTTGAGTCTTATGCGTTCATATATGAAGATGGGATCATGGAGGTGTTGGTGAAAATGAAAAATCGGTCACATGTTCACTACAGTTGGTAGGTTTTGTTTTTTCTGTTCATGCGATTTATAAGGATTTTGTAATTGATAAATCTTATATGTAATATATATTAATATATATATATATTATATTTAATTATATATAATATATATATAATATATTATAGCCGTATAAAAGCCTGTCAAAAATGATGGGTTGGAATTATTTTATTCAAAATATTCAGACTGGAGATATGATGTTTTGGAGCAAGAAGCGTTAAAACACTACACGTAAATGTGACATGTTTTCTTTATCTTCTGGATGTTTCATTTTGAGTGTACAGCCTCGTGAGAGTGCCAAAGTCTGAAGCCTCGGCCTAGCGTCAGGTGTGCTAATATGTTCTTTATTTATTAGACATCCTAAGTACGTAAATGAACACTAGTTTTAGTCTGCGCATGCTTTTTTAAATTATTTTTTATTTTTTAATACCTTGTCGAGGCTCTGTGTAGACGTAACACACACGCACAGCAGGGGGGCTAGACGGAGGGAGGGAGTCGGAAGGACAAACATGACAGAGACATTTAGAGATCTGTGGAAGGGAGAGGGATGGACGGGGAACATGGGGAATAGAAGATGGACATTACAGGGACTTTCAGGAAGGAAAGCAAGGAATTTGAAGGAGGTGGGCTTGGTGGATTATCGGGGTAGAAAGATCGAGGATTTGGATGGGGGATGATAAGGTGGTGGTGAACAGCTGTTTTGAAAGCCTGGAGGAAGAATGGGAAGAATAGAGTGAGGGAGTTTATTCCAAGGCGGGGAAAAAGAGGAATGAAAGAGTGAAGTGAGCAGTGATTCGTGATTTTGGTAGTTTTACCAGAAGGGGTTGTTGGCGGACCTTGAGCGCCCTGTGGAAATGTGGTTGGGCCAAATTGCACAGAGAGCAGGGGGTTGAGGCTGGAGAGGAGACGTAGAAGACAGAAAGACCACCGACCAACCTGCGGTGAATGAGTGAGAGGCCCAAAGACTCAGCCTCATTGCGGGAGATGCCAATGATCCAAAATGCCTTGGTTTCTACAGCGTGAAGCTGAGAAAAGTGGGAGGCAGGAGCACCACGCCAGAGGGAAGAGCAGTACTCCATCAGGCTGCGGACAAAGCTTTGTAAGTGGTCAGGAGCTCAGGAGGGCCGAGGAAGGACTTGCACGACGAGGATTCGCAGTCGGTGACTGGCTTTGGAGGCGAGGTTTGAAATGTGTCTTTCCAGGAAAGGTCATGGCAGATAGTGAGACCCAGAAGCTTGAACGAAAGGACTTCTTCCAGAGGATGTGTTGAGAAAGTGGATGGGGGGTTTCTAAACGGTCCTTTCGAAAGGTCCTAAACGGCCAAACGGTCCTGCACATCATGTGCAGCGATTTCACGTCCCTGCGCCGTGCATTATTTTTTAAAAAGTTTTTGTACACCGCCTATGAGGGCTGGTTGCAAGTCACCGTCTGCATTTCCAATAGAAGAGACGTAATTACTCTTTTATGAAAAATGTTTTTCGTGTTGCGTTTTTAAGATGCTTCGCAAAGAATATGATTAATTTATGAAGAATTTGAGGTGATCGGTGTTCCGGCCTTTTGAAGATTAATCAACAACATGAATCCACATCAGCAGCATGAGTAATTTATGCCACAGAATCATTTTTTTATTCGCATAAGCCTACTTGAATGCTCTCATAACTTAATCACTCATAATTCAGTGTTATAAATCTGAAAAAAAGTTTCATTCAGGTTCGATGGAAAAGATGAAGTCATCGACAACCCTTCCTTTCCTGTCCTCGGGGTCTGGGAGACCCGGCAAGCTTTTTTTTATTTTAATTTTAATTTTTTATTTTTGTTGTTGTTTTGTATAATTTTTATATTAATTTTTTTTTCTTTGCATGAGCCTCCTTGTCTGCTCTGATACAAATAATTTCGTGGTACAAATACATAAAAATTCCATTCATGTTCAAGGGAAAAGCTTATTACCATTACACTTCCCTTCTAGTCCTTGGGTTTGCCGAATTATTCAGACTGGAAGATATGATGAGAGAGAGAGATACATTTTCATAAAATTAGCACGACAATGGGTCCTGCAAACGAATTCTAAACTTGGAGGCTGAGGGGAGGAAGGAAATCGAGCTGAATCATTATTGATGTCATTCCATTCCACTGCTATGTATAAATGTGTTGCTGCATTTAATTTCCTCCTGAGAACTTTTCTTGTTCAAATTGACTTCTCGAATCGGCTTCTTTGGTGGTTTCAGCATCTTTGAGATTGGATTGCTGATTCGACTCCTCTGGCAAAGGTAAGCTTATTCTTTTTATTCTCATGATTTTAAGAGTTTCATGAGCTTTGCAAGTTTATGGGTCTGACTGTTCGTCTTATGGGTTTCCCAGACCCGACAGTTGGAAAGGTGTAAATTTTTTCTAAAGTTGTGGAGATATCTTCCAAATATAAAGATCAATGAATCCCTTTTTTGAGCAAATACTCGTCGATGAGCATCGACTTTGATTACAAAACAATAACAAATAATAAAACTAGTAGGGCACTCGGTAGAGCGCATACCTCCGCCACGTAATGCCTGATCCACAGGAACATATCCGGCCCATAACATTTTTGAAATATCATGCCAAACAGCACTATATCGTTTGTGGCCCAATCTCTCCATTGTGAAGAATCACTTTAAAAATTAAATAACTATCGTATCCGGATCCAGGTTCGGATCTTCATCAAAATCAATTCTTCCTTGTCACCCACCCAACCTGTCTACCAAGTTTCATCCGAATCGTTCCACCACTTTTTGAGATATTGTGCTATATATATTGGTTTATCCCCATCTCTCAATGGTGAAGAATTACTAAAAAAAATAATCATATCCAGATGCGGATTTGGATCTTCACCAAAATTGAATCAATTCTTCCTTGTCACACACCCAACATGTCCACCAAGTTTCATCCGAATCCGTCCACAACTTTTTGAGGTATCCTGCAACGCAAAAAGACAGACAGGGGTGAAAACATGACCTCCTTCACCTTCGGTGGTGGAGGTAACCAGAAAGAGCAATTAGAGATAGCAGACCCTCGTCAGGATTTCTTTTGTGAATTTGTGTGGCGTTTGTGTAGGTTTTTGTGGTGTATTTTGTGTGGTCTTTGTGTACTGGTGTGTTCGGTAATTAATGAGACATATTTAGAACTACCACTTTATAACTGCTAGCAGTGATGACTGGGCACCATGACGTCCCGCTTTGATGTAAACCCCACTTTGATCGGACATCTGACCCTGACCTATGACGTTTTTCATTATCATGACCTCTGCCACCGAAGGTGAAGGAGGTTATGTTTTCACCTCTTTTTGTCCGTTTGTTACTTGCAAAATCGAAGATTTTTAAATGTATATTGGTCAGTCGATTTTGTTATTCTGTCTGTTTGTCTGTTTATCGCCTACAGGTCACAATTCTAAACCGATGGTCATGAAACTTTACCTAGTTGTAGAGGTAGTCTCAATTGAGAAGCTGATTGATTTTTTGGCGGTCAAATTTCTAAAATTGTCATTTTTCATTTGATTGACTTGAAATTTGAACAAGATTTGCATGTTGCCCTCACTGGATTGGGAAACCAACCATTTTTGAGGTCAAAAGGTCAAAGGTCAACTCAAGCTCAAACTCTAAAATCATCCATTTACATTCTTTAACTTGAAAGTTGAACAGGATTTGTGTAGTACTCACTGGATTGGGGAAACAACATTTTTGAGTGTAAAAGGTCAAAGGTCAACTCATGGTCAAACTTCTAAAAAGTCATATCCATTTACATTCTATTAACTTGAAAGTTGAACAGGATTTGTGTAGTACATCACTGAATTGGGAAAGCAACTATTTTTGAAGTGAAAAGGTCAAAGGTCAACTCATGGTCAAACTTCTAAATTCATCAATTTCAATCTGAAAAATAATCGATTTTCATCCGATTGACCTGAGTTTTGATTAACATTGTCAATTTTAATCAAGATGAAATGGACAATTTGATGTATCCAAAGGCAACCTTTGGAGAGGGTGGTGGATTTTGCAAGTGTCGTGCTCTGCACGATGTCTTTTTCCTGCTTGTTACTTGAAAACTCGAAGATTTTTTTGGTTTTGTCGAAGATTTGAAAAATCAAAGACTTTTCAAGTATATTGGTCAAGTCGATTTTTTTATTCTGTCTGTTTGTCTATCTCTTTGTCTGTTTGTCTGCCTGTCTGTCTGTCACCTCCAGGTCACAATTTTAAACTAAATTTCACGAAACTTCACCACATGGTGGAGTTTACCATAAGGAAGAAGCCTATTGTTTTTGAGGTCAGAAGTTCAAAAGGTCAACATAGGCTAAAGGTCAACAACTTTGGTGAGATTTCTAAAATCCTCAATTTTCATCCGATTGATTTGAAATTTGAAGACTATTTATATTTCATGTCATTGAATTCAACCAGCCAATTATTTTTGAGGTCAACATGGACCAAAAGGTCAACATAGGCCCAAAGTCAACAACTAAGGTGGTATTTGTATAATCCTCAATTTTCATCCAATTGACTTGAAATTTGAAGAGGATATATATTTCAGGTCACTGAATTCAAGCATCAATTATTTTGGAGGTCCACATAGGTCAAAAGTTCAACATAGGCCGAATTTCTAAAATTATCAATTTTCATCCGATTCACTTAAAATTTGAAGTGCAGTTGCATATTTGGTCATTGAATTCAACCATCAATTATTTTTTTAGGACAAATTTGTTTTATGGATTTTGCAAGTATCGTGTTCTGCACGACGTCTCCTTCTTGCTTGTTTGTTTGTGTGCAGGATATCTCAGAAAGTTGTGAACGGATCTGGATGAAATTTTGTGGACAGATTGGGTGTTTGACAAGGACGAAGTCATTAGATTTTGGTGAAGATCTGGATCCTGATCCGACTCTTATAATTTTTAAAGTGATGCTTCACCATTGAGAGATAGGGCCAAAATTATATATTGCACAATATCTCAAAAAATTGTTGACGGATTCGGATTAAACTTGGTGGACATGTTAGGTGTGCAACAAGGACGAATTGATTTGATTTTGGTGAAGATGCGAATCCAGATCTGGATACAATAACAATTTAATTTTTTAAGTGATTCTTCACCATTGAGAGATAGGGCCAAAAACGACAAAGTACTGTATAGCATGATATTTCAAAAATGTTATGGGCCCAATGTGTTCTCGTAGATCAGGCTTTGCATGGCGGAGGTATGCGCTCTACCGAGTGCCCTTCTCGTTCAATTGAATTTCAAATGGGATTAAAATAAATTCAACTCAAATCAAATGGAAGACCAAATAGGTACTGTCCTACATTGGAGTCATCAGAAGGAACCTGAACAAGCAAAAAGCAAAGATGAAGTCATCAGTGGGAACTCAGATAGGATTTGCATTTTAGCTGTTGCTACTCTACCCTCTAACCCATCCAGGCACGGCCATGTGAGCCTTTAAAAAAAAAAAAATCAAAATAAAGAATAACTCAGATCAAAAAAAATTAATAGTTCTGGCTGCCATACAATGTGTCAGATCAAGTTCAAATTTAAAGCATCTATTCCCCATAACTACTACATCATAATTGTGAAGTTTCATGTCAATTGATTAAGCGGTTCCAGAGAAAACATTATTTAATATTTTCTGCAATCTAATATGGCTGCCAAACCATGTGACCTATCAATTATTCCTGAACCAACTTGACCGCACAAGGCTTGTGGAACATTTCTGTGAAGTTTCCCCTCGATCTGCCCAGCCGTTCTTGAGAAGAAGATTTTTTATGGGTCTTAGGGTAAATCAAATGTGGCTGCCAAACCATGTGACCTGTGCTGTCATATATGTGAATCTTTTGTTCCTCATGGATAAGTGGTCATACTTGTAGTTCCTCGTGGATAGGTGGCCATACGTGTACATTTTCTCCTTGATCTGTTCAGCCACTTCAAAGAAGATGATTTTTTTTAAAACAATATGGCTGCCAAATCACGTGACTAATGATGTCATCATTTTTTTTTTCTGTGAACCATTTTTGCCCGAGATGACTCAAAAATTTTCTCACTGATTAGATGTAGTGTTTCACATACACAAGTATGACGTCATAATGGAGGCACCTATGATGTCATTAAAAAAAATCACGTATTCCCCATGAGGCATACTTGACGTGTGCCAAGTTTCAATTTTTTCCTTGGTGTAGTTTCAGAGATACAGAGGTCCAAATTTTTCCCGTTTTTCCAACATGGCTGCCACACCACGTGACCTATGATGTCGTAATTATGATTACAACATTCTACATGAGTAGTTGCAACTATTTTGAAAATTTTGTCTCAATGCGTCAAATGGTTGTGCAGAAAAACACAAGTTCTGTGCGGACAAACAAACAAACAAGAAAATGACGTCATGCAGAGCATGTCCAGTGTCCACCCCCCTCTCCAAAGGTTGCCATGGATACATCAATTTGTCCATTTCATTGAGCTTAAAATTCACAATCTTAATCGAAGCTCAGGTCAATCGGATGAAAATAGATTATTTTTCAGATAGAAATTGATTTTGGAAGTTTGACCTAGAGTTGACCTTTGACCTTTTCACCTCAAAAATAGTTGCTTTCCAAATTCAGTGATGGACTATGCCATTGCTGCTTAATATTCAGGTTAATCAGTTGAAAAGTGACGATTTTTCAGATGAAATTTGATGATTTTAGAAGTTTCACCTTGAGTTGACCTTTGACCTTTTGACCTCAAAAGTAGTTGGTTTCCCAAACCAGTGGCCCAATATGGAAATCTTGTTCGAATTTCAAGTCAATTGGATGAAAAATGACAATTTTAGAAATTGGACCTCAAGTTGACCTTTGACCTTTGACCTCAATCAATTCTCAGTTTAGACTACCTCGACAACTTCGTAAAGTTTCATGATGATCGGTTTGGAATTGTGACCTGTAGGCAATAAACAGACAGACAGACAGACAGGCAGACAGACTCACCAATATACTTGCGAAATCGAAGATTTTTCTGTCACAAACAGTGAGACAGACGTGCAAGCGGACCCAAACGCAATACCCTCTTTCTCGGCGAGTGTTATGATAATAAAACGATTAAAAAATATATATTACCCTTATCTCTTCTGGGTCCCAGATTTCCCCAGGACTGGAAAGGTGTAAAGTTGTTGACGCTTGCATCTAAGCATTAACAATATGTGTATATATACACCGAGAAGAAGTTAATTAGTTTCGGGTCGTTTCTTGTCACATGTCCTTTCTGCACATCTCGTGGGATTGTGAAATGGACAGGCGACCATGATGGGTGGAGAGGAGCGTTGAAGGTTTGAAGTTATTGGCATGAAGAGCTAAATATTCCACTATTTCAATGAGGTAATGAATCTGTAGATTAATAATACTCTTGTCCCTCTGCCTGTGTGTAATATTCCATTCCACGCATTGGTTGGATAGTTCACCTGACTTCATCCACAATTTCAACTTGGAAAAAAATAAATTCGGTCTCCATGTTGGTGCCTCGACTGCCATGTGAAGTCAGACATTTTCGGAGCGGTCATATTCACAATCGCTATGACTTCCCTTTAACTTTTCCCTTCATTGTAAAACAACCAAAGCGATAGTTAAAAGGATTTTGAGCTGATAGGTGTCACGGGCCTTGTGAAGATAGGCCTCAGTGATCGAGGCAGCAGTCTGTTGTCTATACACCACCCAAATAACTATGTGGCATTCTCTCAAGCAGGGCTTTTACTGTGGCGGTTACACAGGTCCTTGCTGTTATTTTCCGACTAATTATATAATTATCTGAAACAACTCAACCAGAGATCATAAAACCCTGATTGAGTTGTATATATCAACTATATATATATCAATCATATATAATATATATATATATATATATATTATATATATATATATATTTTTATATTATATATATATATATATATTATATACTATATAAATGGCAGTCCTTCTGTCCGTGTCTGTCTGTTTTTTTTGTGACGAATAAGCTCCTAGACCAGTGAACCGATCTGATGAAACTTTACACATATATAGAACTAACATTCAGCTCCAGGATGCGCTAAGTGGCTCTCCATAAAATGAAAAAAATATATATTAAAAAAAAAAATATATATATATATAAATAAAATAAATAAAATTTCCATTAGAAAAAAAAAAGGCTTTCGAATAGTGCGCCGGCGTATTAATCATAACAAGGCTTCATGGTTAAAAACGCTAGGGTTTTTGAAATACAAAATGTTCGTATTCGTTGACTTTTTAAACATACACATTCTCCTCCTGTTATTTGAATTCTCGAACTGCACGCGCACGGCAACAGCTAACTGCTGATAGATCTGCTCATGAAAGAGCCAGGCAAGCGGAGTCGGCTGCAGAGAGAGAGAGAGTCGTCTTACTGCTGATATAATATCTGCTCATGAACGAGCCAGGCAAGGAGTCGGCTGCAGAGAGAGAGAGAGAGAGAGCATCGCCTAACTGCAAATAGAGCGTCACACCGACGGGCGAGAGAAGCACAAAACTCACCTTCCAGCTTTCTCGGTCCGGGTTTTGGCAGGACATCAGACATTGCCACTGCTGCTAGAAACATTGAGTGGCTCAAGGCCGCCTTCAACTATGACCTCTCTGAGGATTACGGCAGCATAAAGCCTTCCTTCCATAAATCTGAGGAATAAAAGAAGCCTTCCTAATTTTCTCCATACAACTAATGCCTCAGTCTAACTAGCGTGAGGAAAATAGGGCAAATTTCCGGTATTACTGGGTACTTCAGCTAGTATATATATATATATGTATGTATTATAAAGGTCTTTGCTCAGTTGAAAGAAAAAATTTCGTGATACTGTGAAATAAACATCCGTCATTATTTACTTTTAACAATGTGTACATAATGCATCAGGAAGAAGTTAATTGCTTTTGGGTCTCTTCCGGGGGTGAGGACTTTTTGTGTGGGGTGGAGGTTGAGCAGTTGTACAGTAGTTTGGAGGGGTGGGGTTGGGGAGGAGGTTCAAAGGCTTGAAATGGAGAGCGGATTGAGGCATTAGGTTGGGAGGGGGGAGGGTGAGGACTTTGGATTGCGGGGGAGGGAACAATAGAGAGGACAGAGTTGGGAGGGGGAGGGTGAGGACTTTCTGTGTGGGGTTGGGGTTGAGGAGTTGTGGTGGCAAGGGAGTTTGAAGGCTTGGAATGGGTAGGGGATTGATGTCTTTGGGTTGGGAGGGTGAGGGTGAGGGTGAGGACACAGAGGTGGAGGACTTGTGGTTTGGGAGGGGGGATTGATGACTTGGGGTTTGAGTAGATGGAGAGTTAATGACTTGAAGTCACATTTTACATGGCACGGATGTTCCGTAGGTCCCTGTAGTCATTTGTATTACTCCAGCAGAAACGTGGCACAGCTCAGACACGGGCATAATTGGACACGGCCATGGCATGGGCACGATGGTGGGACACCGCATGGATATGGCACAGCATGGACACAGCACGACGCAGCACAAACACCGCCCAGGCACACTCGGACATCACCAACAAAATGGGTGATGAATGCTATGTCCCACTGTCGCAGGCTGATTAGGAGTCCTGTATATTTTGGCATCATCTCATTTCATACTTTCCCGGGATGCCATTTGTGTCTGTGGCCGTGTCCCACCATCGTGCCCATGCTTTTTCATGATGTGACCCACCGTCATGTCTGTGGTCATATTGTGCCATGTTCATTCCGTTTCTGCAATGCTGTTATGTCCATGCCTTGTCTCACCGTCAAGATGGATGGTAGTGAGGTGAGATCGGTCACCAGCAAGCCAACACAGGTGTTTGATTCACTGCTCAAATTATCTGTGTACATGTGCCAGTAACTGGGTGGAGATGGTGTTACAAATTTGAGCAATGGCTGTTTCTTCCGCGAAATCATGGGCATGGCATCCTCTCTCAATTATGGTGGGGTCACCACAAGATCTAGCCCTCTCTGTTTTATAACAGTGCTCTGTAACATGATCCACATATGGAGATAATCACGCACACGCGCACGTGCACGCACACGCACACGCACACACGTGATTGCAAAACTCTGTCTCCCACTGTGCAGGGGACAGACTAATTAGTAATTATTGTGCCCTGCTCAAATGATGGTGGGTCCTTTGACAAAGTCTTGATGCCATTGTAGTGTCAATGCCGAACATTTTCCTCTCGGAGCTTAATGTAGCAGTTCTACACAGGGATGGTGGTCAGGAGGAAAGATTTGTCATACTGGTCAAGTGACCAGTGGCCTCACTCTGCCTTTCCAGCAGGTTACCGTACACTACCATACCCAATCATACTATGGATACTTTTAGTTACCCTCACTCACTTTTGTGGAGGAAGTGGTATGGCTATAATCAGTTGAGGTGCCTCCCTGTGTGCATCCTGTGCATTAGACCCAACTCTGCTGCTGTTCTTTGTGGGATAGAAGTTAAATGCTGATGCATCATGGTCGGAGGTACTTGGTAATCTTCAGTACACGACATAGAATGTCATATAGCTTCCTGAGATGAGTATCTTGCAGAAATACAGACGAGAGGAGTCTATTGCATAGTGCTTCTGATGTGAGCTTCATATACAAAGGCATGGCCAGATGGATCTAGGTTTTGAGCTACCTTTAGAGGATGCTGACTTACTTTCCTGCCTTCTCTGCGATATAATTGACATGGCAAAGCAAGTTGAGTGTCTTGGAGAAGCTAACCCCAAGGATATTGAGCTCATCAACTTCTTCCAGTGTCATGCCACCCAGGAGGACATCAGATTGCTTTCCTGGTTTATCAGTTCCCCACCGGTATAATCAGAGGGAACTATACGCTTGCTGTCCATCTGTCCGTCCGTCCCACCTGTGGTTTTTTTTCCAACCTATTCCCCATACCCTTTAACATATTCAACTGAAACTTGGTACATGGCTTTTTTAATAAGTTACAGAACAAGTTCGAGTTTCAGGGCATTTCATCAATTTTTCACAGTTATACCCTTTTTACACTTAGAAAATATCACGTCGGTAGGGGATGTATTGCAGAGCAATTCTCACTCTTGTTCTTACTTGTTATCACTTTGCACTTCTCTGGGGCATAGACAAACTTTCATTTGAGGCCACAGAAGTGGATTTGAGTAAGGTTGGCATTAAGTGACCCCATTTCCAAGCACTCCCCTTTTCCAAGTTATTGTGATTTTTTTCCCCCCCTCTCCCTCACCTATTTTAGTTTGTTCGTTGTCGGTTGGTTTGTTCCTTTTCTCTTTCAACCCCACTTTCCCTTCTATATTCTTGCTGTGTTTCAGCTTGTGTGCATCTTGTTCACCCCCACACTTGTGTCCTTCTTCCCCTCCTCTTGATCTCACTTTCACTCTCATTTTCTACTCTGCTGTTGGCGTTTCCTCTTTTCCTTTTTTTTTCCATTCTATTCCGCTCTAGCTCTTCCATGAGCCTCTACCATGGATACAAAAAAGTGATGCAACTGTCTGGACAGGGTCCCCGTCCTCCATCAGCATAGAGCATGCTATCATCTGCATAGCATCTGATATGATTCTTCAAGTGATCACTTGGATCACAAATCTACACAACAAACAGCGTGGGTCCCAGAATGGAACCCCAGGGACTGCAACACTGATCATCCTCCTTTTTACCCACGCCAGAGGAGAGTGTTTTGCATTTGGTTCAGTTTGTTTGTTTCTCTGCACAGAATGTCAGGATGTGTATTAATTACATTAGACCCCTATAAGATCCCCTAAGATTCCTGAGACCTTGAAGACCCTTAAAGAGCACAAAGATCCTTTAGAACACTAACACCCTTCAAGACCCCTAAAACCCCAACACCCTCCAGATCCATAAGACCCTATAGACCCCGTTAAACCCTATAGATGCATAAGACCCTTTAGACCCCTGAAGACCCTTAAAATCCTCTTTGACCCTTTCGAACCCCAAAGACCCTGAGACTTATTTCCTACTTTTAGACCTTTAGACCTTTCAGACCTTTTAATACCCTGTAGACCCCTTTGACCTTTAGACGTTTTCATACCCTTTCAACACGTTCGACCGTTTAAGACCCTTTCGACACTTTTAGACAATTACAACTCTTTAGACCCATTTACAACTTTTCAGATCTATGATATTTCCACATTTACAAGTAGACCATTTAGACCATTCATTTGCAATCAATGACCTTTCATTTCGTACATTGCTTCCAATCTTCCATTTATTTGCCACACAAAATTCACCAAACAAAACAAGTCCTGGCAAGAGTCTGCAATCTCTGATTGTTCTTTCTCATTTCTGATGTTTGTCCTGCAGGGACTATTTATTTAATTGTTTGTTTGTTTGTTTGTTTCTTTGAGAGTAGTTGGTACATGGAATCGTTTTCCATGAAGATTAGGGGAAGTAAGCACAGATAATGGGCTTAAAAGTAAATTGGATAAGTTGATTTTTGGGATTTTCTCTAAAATGTGATTTATCTTGTTCGGTCCCCATGGGTAATAAACCCGACAAAAGACAAAATCCTTTCTAATGAGAAAAGTATTTATTTGACAGAAGTCAAACAATGTAGGCCTACAGAGAACCATTAGAGCATCCACTATGAATACGCAAAGGCGCGGAGCATTTACACCCCTCCACCGATTCGTACTTGATTAAACAAGTAATTTCATCCTCCAAACCTCAATACTTGACTACAATGGCCGATCTCTAACATTTTGAGAGTGGATGTACAGAATCAGCTGCAAGTCCTATGCATTCTAAAACGTATAAACAGGGTGTAAACTACATTGAAGCTTGTCTAGGTGTCCATCCTGGTCCTACAGTGAGCAACACTAAGCCTAACCATAAACCTCATACTCTGGACAAAAAAAAGAAGCCGTCGTCGTCGTCGTCGTCGTCGTCGTCGTCTTCTACCCCAATAGTTTTCAACACATTGCCACTTGTCCATCTTTGCATTATCTTTACACACTGCAACAACCACAAGGTGGCTCATTTGCTGCTCCCAATCTGTTCATGTAATCGGTTGTCTCTTGTGGAACAACGATTAATTTCATGCAGGAATTGGCTCGATTTATGGAGTTTGTCATAAAAGCCACTTCTAAACTTGAGCTTTACCATCTAATAAATAAATGTCATTGTGGATGTGTGTGTGTAATGCCAATTGCCACCAAACTTGGCACACGGACCAAGTTCGACCACGTGGTGAACATGGGCTACTTGGTTTTATTTGGAGTCGCAGGGGTTCGTGAAGGACATTCAACGAAAATTCTCTCTGTAGATGTCTATCGTGTATCGCCACCCTGTGGTGGTGGAAGAGGGTGTTACAAATTGGCTGTGGAGATAACTTGCATTCTTTGTACTGTACACATGCCCAAAGAGTGGGAAGCTCCAAAACCAACCTCCACTAATCAGGGGAGGGCAGTGGAATATAGG
>CM068953.1:96260439-96277801 GCA_035128595.1 Eptatretus atami
TGGAAAGGTAGTGGCAGCAGAAACAGTAGATTGGTTAAAATTGGAATTAGATAGAGGTACTTGGAACTATTGGAGATGGAGGGGTATATAGATGTTGGTAGGATTTATAAGTAGCTTCGGTATGATGGGTGGTTGTATACAAGTGCAGTAAAATTTGATATCGAGGACAGGGTCTTGTCAAAAGGTGATTTGAGGTCTGTTTTTCTTCATTTGTCTCCACTCAGCCCTCATCCCCTCCATCAAAAAACAAATAGTACAAATGTAAAATTCTGAAAAACAAAACAAAACATAAAAACTGGTGATATTCTCATGCCCTCCCAATCGTCCCCCTCTCACCCCTTCCACAAAAAAACATCAACTCCCCCACCTCCTACAGTGAATCTATAACCGAATATATTGAATTATGTGGCGTTGATCGAGCGAAGGCATAATTGGCCAAATGGCCTCCTCCTGCGCCGAAGTACTTTGTATGTCCTTGTATTATCGGTGTACTTAATTAGTCAAGATACTTTTTGGGGATTCCTTCAATATTCTACAATCGGAATTTTCTATGTTATGAACACTAAACACCTAGCAAGTGATGGTGTTGCATGCACCTGCCCCGCCTTCTGTCTGTCTATCTCGAATCGCGCCTTTAGACATATGGACAAGCCATGTTGATGTCTCCGGAACTGGATCCGTGCCCCCATGGAAAATGGCGACAGTAATGACATTGTACGCTGATGCAGTCCTCTTAACCATATTACACTATTGATCAGCCCCACTCTTCCCGCGCATCCTTTCCTGCCATTCTGATCTCACATCGCTCCACACCATAACAGAGCCATGCCCAGCCCTGGCAAGGAGGAAGATCCAAAAGTGATTAACTGCCTGCTTAATCCGGCTGATTGCTTGCCTGGAAATGCAATGGCTCGTTAGAAATGGGAGCTTTTTGGTAAGTTTTCACGTGTGATGGCCTCTGATTCATCGTTGCTGCGTTTCGGATATTAAAGCGCACCGTCTCCGTGGTGAGGCCAGCCTGGCGGTGAGATAAAGGTGAGTGCGCTCAGTAACCATACAAATATCCTGCTCGGTGCGCCTTTCATTCGACAGCAAGAGCCTCGGCGAGGGAAGAGTTTCAAACGTCGCATGATAAAAACACCCGGAATGATCGAGGCTTGCAAATAGTGTCTGACGCATTGTCATGAAAAAAACACGAGTAACGTCGTTTCAGAGCTTATGTTGCAAGCCTGTGGTCGTGGTAGGACCTATAATGATCGATGAGGGATGTTTATGTTGTCCTGATTAAATGCACCTGCCTGCATTGAAGGTATATATAGGTATCAGGCATGTGAAGCAGTGTAGACCTTTCCACATTCATTGTGTAGGAACAGGATAAGTGGAATCGAATGCTGGAGCGATCATAATACAGCATTCTGTTGGTTGCCCCTTAGTATATATGGCTAGCTTAGGAGGCCGTGGGTGGTTTCCCTGGAGACATGTGACTGAGAGTTGTCAGACAACTACGTGGGCAAGGCTGCATTATTTACTGAGATCGTGATGTTTCAATGCCAGCAAAACCCCACCCAGGCAACGCTCAGAGAAACAGTCCCGCAAGCTTGGTTTGACCAGACACGTCCGGAAGCAATGACAGATAAAGTTGTCGGTAGAGGGAAATGACGGTTTGAAAGTGGTCCTTGCCAGAAAGATATCGAACCTTCACATCAATATTAGTGATCGATAACAAATCTTCATGGCTTCTGCTGTTAACCATGTTAGATTGTGCTTTTGCCTCTGAATTTACTTGTTCCTAGTTCTTTGAGTCAGCAACTTCAATTCTTATTTCACTGCATTACATTCAAACTCACACCTAATGCTCATCGCAATGGCTCAAAATTATTCAGCTCTTGTGAATGTAGCACATCATTTGGATGGAGGTGTTTCCCCTCTCGATGGTGGTTGCTAGGACCGTACTAATGGATGTCTCTTTTACTCAGGTCAAGTCATATAAAATGTTTTTGAAATTCCAAAGCATGGCTCCATATGGTGAGTAAACTACTCTCAGCTTCAGGGTGAACAGGAACTTTTTTCAATAGGAATCAGTTGCAGGCATCGTGAGATGATCATCGTTTTGTTGTTGAGGAGCCGGTAGTCATCCGAAAAGAAATGTTTGAGACTTAATCAGATGATAAATGCTTCCAGATCTATAGGTTGTCCATAACGTCGGTGTGCAACTTTGGACTTTTATAACTTTTCATGTACACATTGAAGCCTTTCCTTTGATTTTTTTTTTTTTTTTTTTAGTAATTCCATACCCCTGGGCCAATTGCCCCAAAATTTGCTGAGCCATATTATTGTAACATGCGCTCAGTCAACATCACAATAAAATTGCAATTTCTAATTAAAACGATCCAAACAAAAAATGATTCCCCTTTGGCCGATGGAGCATCCTCGGTGGCGAGAAGGTCGGAGCTTGACTTACGCCTCTGCCTTTCCGCCTCACGTTCGAAGGTGAATATCTTTTATGGAATTGAACCAATTGCATTTACGTATTTATATTACGTGAAGTTTGGTGAGCGAGGGGTGAAGCAAGGTGAGATGCCGTTGGAAATTGGCACGCAGATTTGAATGAAATAATGGCGTGCCATGCACGTGCTGTAAAGTGTGTAGTGTACTGAGTTGGAAGGAGATTGGTGGTGGTAGTTCCAAGCCACGGGAGGCATCGTGGTGTGTTTGCTCTTCAATCGCATTTGGCATAGCATGTGTGCTTGCTTGATTTGTACCATGGCTAAAAGGAAAGGTTGGATTAGAAATCGGAATAGGAGACAGAGATATAGTTAATAGACCGAGCTATAAGACCCACGCAATGCACTTCATCCCGTTAACACACGAGACATGAGGGGAAGGTCTAACTGCATGAAGACTAATTAAATAACTGCCTGGGGATCACTGTATGTTGTGTGCCATTGCCTTAGAGGCATGTGGTTTTGTAGAACCACAACAATATATATTGTCGCGGGTCTGGCGGTTCAGTTAATCCCCCCGACCCAATTTTTGGTGATGGGCAGTTAACACTGCCAGCCCGGATAACCGAGCGGTCCTTCTTGGGAGATGGACACGTTGATCCTCAGAGATTATAACGTGCGTGGGAGGGGTGGGGTGCAATGGCAGAGTGGCAGAGGCATAGATGGATGCACTGGAGGGTTTATACTCAAACCCCACGACAAATACACAGACACATCAACTTAAAATAAATGTGAGATTTAATGAAAATAGACAAATATTTACAAGGGACATTAATTCAGAATGTAATAATAATAACATGAAGTCAATAAATCCAAAAGTCGAGGCACCTCTACACATAGACATAAATATGGACAAGGGGAAATTGAAACAAAAGAAAATCCTTCCTTTATTCTGGCACTTAGCTTGGTCCAGAGATGATCCTTGTGGAACTTGGAATTGAGGCGCTTCGTCCTGCACATGTAGATGCGTCAAAAAAATGGCGCCGAGCTGCTCTCTCGCAGCGGAAAACATACATAGGGCAATTCATGAGCGGTATTCAACACCAAGGCTCAGAGACCCCGTGCGGCTTCTTCATGCGTCAATCGTCCTCACCGACCTGTTGCTAAGAGGCAATGGCCAGTGTCTTGCTCAGTACATGAGCCAATTCGTCTCAGCACAAATACGAGAATCGTGCCATCTTCTTCATGCGTCAAAGGTGAATCTCTTTTCTGGAATTGAACCAATTGCATTTATGTAATATATATTACGTGTGCAGAATGGAAATTAATATATCCACAGAACAAAAGGTCCACAGTCACCACATGGCCATACTGAGTGTAAGTAGTTATTGCACAATCCTGTACAACCTCAAAGAAGGAAATGAGGCCATTTGGCCCATCGTTGCCGTGCTGCACGTTAAATTTTCCTAAAACTTTAAACATCAATATATTTGATGGTTTACTAAAGTCTAAGTAACCAGATCTTTACCGGTGACCAAACTTGTTACAAATATAACTTTCAGGTTTGCAGAAGGTGTCGGTTTGGCTTGCTTGGCTTTCCCAAGCTCATGAATGCTGGGATCTTAGGTTCAAATCCAATTTACCATGTTGATTGGTCCATCATCTACTAATGACCTTTAAATTCATGATAGAGTTCACCAATGTCTCCTAATGTCCCTGTGCTTACACGTACAGTATGTTCGAGCTTCACCACAAGCTCATTCGAGAAAAAAGATCGAATGTGCCGCAGGATTGAAAACGACATCAAAAAGTGTCAGTAGCAAAACAAATCAAAGGCATCTTTATCTGTGGTCTCCTTTACCTTCAAATGTCGAATAGGGATGCTGTGCATGGTATGTGTCAGGAATTTGACTTTTACTGTGCATGATGCTGAGCATCACTATTGGAGACATCAAAACATCCACAAAATCTCAAAGGTTTGACCAAATAAATAAACTATACACTTTTAATGAGAACTCAAAACAAAGGAGGATTCTTTTAAAAATGTGTAAAGAAAGGCAAACAGCAGCACTCGTGTATTCAAGATGCATTTATTCAATGTACATTTGTTTTATTATCATCATTCCTTGAATGCTTATTTGGAAAGCTCGGATGCAGTGACTACAACTGACATATCCCCAGGAGTCGGGATTGCAGGTCGACATGAGCAACATGCTTTTGTCACCATTCCTGTGTTATTCTTCATCCCCATGCCTGGTGTTGGCTTAATGGTTATGGTGGTGGGCTTTGGATCCTCGGGTCCTGAGTTCAAATCCCGCTCAGCTGTTGAATTAATACCAGGTGGGGTTAACTCGGCCTGTCACCCTTCCGAGGTCGGCAAAATGAGTGCCAGCATGCTGGTATACAGTCGGAGTGGCGACCCGTCCAGGATAGTGCCCAATAGCCAAGGAGACTGCTGAAGCAGCACCAACGCTCTGCACAGAGTATGGTGCCAATCTCTTCCTTCATGCCCAATGGTTAACTCGTCTTTTTACGAAGCACCGCTGCCAATTTTGACTTGCCATATGATTATGCCAGCTCTCCTCTCTTCACACCCTATGACCCGGCCTCACGTCACAGTGCTGGCATAGTGTGAATCAGCCGACGACCAACGAAAGTCAGGAGGCAGAGATCGTTGACCTCACCACAAGGCACCTCATGACGGCAGCAACACTTTACCAAAAAGAAAAGTAACGTCAAAGACCACATATGGATTAAATACAAATAAACAAAAGCAACCTTTAGAAAGCATTGCCACGGGAATTAGAGAGTTCATACAACATGTTGCCTTGCACAGTGTTCAGGTATATATTTCAATTTTTAAAACATAATAATTTTAAAGATCATTAAACATTTTGGATCATCATCGTTTTACGGCCGTTTCCATGTTTACATATATACTAACCTGTCCATACACCACGGTATTTAACATGTCCAAGTACTGCACTGATAGGTCAGGTCAGGTATGCGAGCATGCGCCGAAGCAGCGTGTCGTTGCGCCCACTTTCCGCCAGTACTTCAGGGGCCTCGAGTACTCCAAGGATGTCTGTCTGGCCATCCCCCAGGCAGATGCCTGGCCCATCCCCATCTCCTAGAGATGCCGATCAACCTGCTGCAAATACGATAGACGGATGTACTGATAAACGGATAGGAAGTGGCAAGAATGTGATTTGTGTTCTTCAGTGTTCAAGTAGTATATAATTCAATTTAAATAAAATAAAGATTGTAAAAATTGTATAAATAAATAAATTCTGGAATTTACTGCCGTTTTATCTAGTGGCTATTACATCACCTCATCTAATACGTAACATGAGTTCTTTGTGCCTGTTGTTTGTGTCATTTGTGATGTTCTTAGAAACAGTAAGTTTCCTGTTTGGAATGATTTTCATTTTGTTTTCCTGCCAGGCAGGCAGGCAGAGGAAAAAACATTAACTCACTCCTCTCTGTGTTTGTGTGATTGGGACAAATTCAGAGACAAAGTACTGTGAAACCACCGGGTTGTTCACCGATTCATGTTCCAATTCGTGTTCAAAATTGAATATTTGATTTAAATAAGTTGTTCCTTGATTATAAACTGATGTTTCCTGAAAGACGGATGGACGGACATGAACCAATTGCTTAACATAGCTTTTTGCTTCACGTGTGCGGGATAATTATGGTAATCTGCTGTTAATCGCCATTATTTTTCCATTGCAGTACTCCATATTCCCTTCCTTTTCTCAATTTATATATTCTCAAAAGAGCCCCCCCCCCCTCTCCTGTACATGCACAATATATGGATCCTTAAGAGGGAAACATATAGTACTCGTACATTGATGCGACCTGTAATTGTGCATCCCTTAATGTCCAGTGGCAGCTAGTGGCCAGCACTGTACCCAGCATTCCTGGGTAATAGATCATTTATCCGTTACTTTCCGGTGTTTTGGATGCTCAATAATTAATGATACGGGTTCCTCTGAGCTTTGTAGGTTCTCAGGAGGTTTCAAAAGCAGCTAATATGCCTAGGCGTTTCAACTTCTAATGATAAGGTCACCAGCACAAAACTCAGACCACCATGCTAGCATGACTAACTATTTGAGCAAAACAGAGCACCCAAATTAGGCAATCCACAGCAATGACTGTCCCGTTGAAAGATTACGAAAGATCAAAGTGCTGGGCCAAGACCAAAGCATTATCTTGCTGGAAACCGTGTGGCGTGCACTCTGGGGGTCGTGGTGTATTAAAATATGATACTTCAGCTTTCAGCGCAAGATGCATAAAACATACTGTACGTGAAATAAATGTACCTCAAAAAGATTTGACATTTATATAAATGTATAAACTTAATGGGTTATCGGAGTATTCCTCGAGGATGCCAGGCCAGTGCGATAGCACCTACTCCATTTTCATTTCTAGCAGTTACAGCATCAACTCGCCATTCCAGAGGTCGTGATTTGGAATCCTGCCTCTAAGATAGCTTCTCTACTGAGGTTTGAATTGGGTCTAAAATATATATAAGGCATGTGCTTACATTACAGTTAACAGCAATGCTTAACGGAGCTGGTGTGATAGGGTGTACCTGTGTATGCATTTTCTTCTTTTATATGAATCGATTTCAGTTCTTTACCGTCCTACATCCGTGAAGGCAGAGTGAAACAGTCTTCACCGCCTTCAACGGGTGATGTCAGCCATGTCATGAATGGCATTGTCCACTGGGAGGTGGCTTAATTGGTTCCTGGTTACAGATAAACAAAGGCCAAGGCTGTTCGGTTTCCTAACCTGGCCATGGACAGTTGGTTTGAAACAACAGTGGAGAAATGAGTCACATTGTCGCCTTTTGTTGCCATTTGGATACTCTTTAATTCTGGCCAGCAGAACGGTGTTTTCAACCGTTGAATTCATTTTATATGTGAGACAAAGCTGAAGGATATACCTCAAGGTCATTTCATTGCACGGAGTTGGGAAATGGAGGAATGCAATAAGAGGGGAGGGAAAATGATATGGAACATTTGGAATGAAAAGCGGAGGCATCTTAATCTGGCATTTACAGGCAGCATATTGTGAAACATGCAGGCTAGCTTTATGGTTTGGTGTAATTTGTAAGGAAGAAATATAGAAAGAGTGGACAGTGTGAGTGACAGAACTAGGTTATGTTTGGAATAAGGGAAAGTGGAGGGGGTGAAGTGATGGTAACAGAGAAAGAATGACAGTGAAGAATAGAAGTGGGATGAAGAACAGGCTGAATGAGCATACGGAGGAGAGGATGAATGCACACCATCTTTAAATCTACAGTCTGTGTCCTCCAAACTGGCTATCTCCAGTAAAGGGCTTAATAAAATGTTTTGAGGGCGGTGGCATATTATCATTGAAGGCATGTAGAAAACCATGCTCTCATGGATGCCGTTACAGCAACAAATAAATATTAATAATATTACCCCTCCAGTGCAGGCCGAGCAATGGAAAGCTACGCAACGGGTAAAAAGGGGTAGTAAATGCCTTCCGGACAATAGTCAACAAAAATAGATTCTTGCCAATCCACTGCCACAAGCTCTATATCTAAGAGCTTGAATGATGATAGTGCCACTTTGTCTCCTCGGGCACTTTTCTATCATATAACCTTTTCTCTTGGACAACCAAAACAATGGAAAGGTAATCCTTAAATCCCACCCAAAAATTCTGTTTACCTCTCAACGTTGATTACAAGTTGCTGTCGTATGAGTTGCTCTCAAAAAAATAAACAATGGCACGGTACTTCAGCAAGCACATCGAGCGTGAAAATGTGTTCACGGACACACGCTCCACAATGGACAACTCCATTGCGGGAAGCATAGATTGTTCAAAGCCTCGAGACATTTGCCATCAGACATGATGTGCGGATATTAAGCTTTTAATATTTTTTGTTACGTGTGATAGAACAACCATTTTGCAAGTTTCGAAGACATCAGTGATGACTCCATCATTTTTCACATTCTCTATCTCTTATGCTTCAGATATCGGAATGAAGAATAGTAAATATAAATCTGCTAGGGTTTGATGGAAAGAAGAGGCTCCAGCTGCTAGTGGCTGAAACCAGGGAGATGACCCAAAAATAATGTGTGAAATCCAGGAGTTTGTGCACGCACTCATTACAGAACTCCCGTGTTGCATTGTTCATAATCATGCAATACCGGTTTACTGAAATTTTAATGTTTAATTCAAAGGATTGAAATGTACGATGCAATGATTGAAATCGAAAAAAAATAAAATGTAGACCACACAGCAAATAAAATTGGCCAAGACTTAACAATCTGACTGGTTTCAGTTGACCATGAGTGGCCTTATCGACGATCGTGTATCTACCATAACATTGCACCAAACGGATGGCATACGCATGACAATGAGTGAAGACACAAGTATCCATCGAAGTGGTTGATAATCGGGATTATATTGAAAACATCCAGAAGAGATGAAAACATTTTTTTGAAAACCCCTCCTTGTGAAACTACCTAAATCCAGAACCACTGCTCACCTCCACTCATTTATTCCTCTTTTTTCCCACCTGTGGAACCACCTTCCATCCTCTATTCAATTTCATTCTTCTCTCCAGGTCTTCAAGACAGCTATTCACCACCATCTCAAGTCATCCCCCATCCAAAATCATGATTTTTTTCTACACCCGTTAAACCACCCCCCACCCCCTCCCCAAAATTTTGCTTACATATCCATATTGTCCAGCCTTTGCGTTCTCCCTTACCCCTCATCGTTAACTGCATCGCTTGTTTGTCCGTCTCCGTTTACCTTCTCCCTCTGCCCTACTGTTGTATGGTGTTTCCCCTTTCTCCTGCTGTTCCCTTTGCTCTGTTCCATCCTGATTTGTTCCATCATAACTCTTCTACGAGCCTCGAGCATGTATTAAAAAATAAAATAAAAGAGATCGGTGCAAAGTAGGGTTGGGGAAGGAGTGGGAAAGGCACCAGCATTTGGGGAAAGCAGTGCACTATTGAGCTATGGCCAGTGCACTATTGAGCTATGGCCTTGTCGGCTGTGAGAAGTTAATATTTACCAAGGAAGGAATTAGCATGATGGAGAATGCCCAATATGCAGGTGTTTTTTCAGGCCAACTTTGATGTGTGGTCTTTCCAGAAGAGCTCATAGCAAATTGTGAAGCCTAGAAGTTCAAGAGACTGAACCTTTTCCAGGTCAAGAGCTGACCTGTCGGTGGGATGTGAAATTGTAATGTATAGTGTTGAATCTGTTTGTGTTCATTCATGTGTCTCAGATGGATGTGGGTTTGCATCAGTTCTTGCTTGGTTATGGTGATCCGGCTGTTGTAGTGCCCCCTGTAGGTTAGAGCAGGAATTTTTGTAATTTATTCCATGTGCCAGTGATAGCTGACCTCTACTTCGCAAAGGACACCGTGTGATTTATTTATTTATTTTTTTTAAATATCCAACAACAACCAATGCTGGCAGATGGGTCTTCCTTCTTAATTTCATTCCAATGGACAGCACACACATTGATGCTGCTTGTGAAACACCAGGATGACAGTTTATAGCTGGGTCAAGATTGTAACCCAGGCGAGACAGCACAGAGGAGTGTACATATACTTATAGTCTATCCTGCTAACCTGCAATCAACTGTGAAGAGGAAAAGAGGGGTTATCCAGAGCATTGTAGAGGTTACTAATGTATATGACGAACAGGCTCTGGGCCCAAAACATTGGCACAGTTGCCATTGGAAGAGAAGATGAGAGCATTCAGTTGAGAGTGTCACACTGTCAGTGTGAGTAGTAGAAGTAAACAAGCCAGGAAGGATGGTCCCTTTCTATTCAACAGGTAGAAAGCTTGGCAAGCAGAGCAGGTTGTCCAGCTATCAAGTGCCTGAGATGTTCCAAGACACAGCCCTGACCTGATTGAGATTCATGGTCTCCATCCATGGTTGAAAGAAAAGAAACAGCATATCCAAAGTTAATGGCCAAGATGAAAATCGAACTGATGGTCAGAGATGAGGCTGTTTGAGAAAAGGAATGACTTGATGTTTGCCGTTATCATGGAGTCAATGATTTTGCTTGTCAATGATTTTGCTTGTCATTGGAAGGAAAATGTGTTGAGAGGATCTATTTGGGCACCCTTTTGTGAATTCGACTGCAATTGGCCATCTTAGAAGCATGGGAGAGGCCACCTAAGTGAACGGAAGGCTGAAAAAAGCCGACAAAGGATAAGGAAGGGACAGCAGCAGAGCTGGATTTGAGAACACGGGACTCAAAGTTCACCATGTGGGCTGGTCTCAGAGATAGAACAAGGCTGGCCAGAACCTTTTCTACATTCTCAAGTGTAAACTTTACACAGTGTCCAGAAAACAGTTGGTATGAGTGGATGATGTGGGGTGGGGGGTGGAGAGAAAAGAAAAAGAGAAAGAGAGAATCCAACAGCTTTGGAGGCAAAAAGTGATTTCAAATATTTAGCTTCATCTCAAGCGGAGTCAGCTGTGATGTAATTTAAGGTGAAGAAAGGAATGGAGTGAGAGCACACTCCAGGGATAACTTATGAAGGTATCACACTGACTTTGAAGGAGGATACAGTTTTGAGAGTTTGGCTTTAAGGTTTGCCAGCTGATATTTTCTGGCTTGGCTGTAGATGGACACACATTGCTTGTGATCCTTGTGGAATGACCTAAAGTTGCCCTCAGTTGGGTTTTCAATCCATGTTGAGAAAACTTGTTGCTTGATAGCCACTACCTTGCCAGAATAGGGTTGATGAGAAGGGTAGAGAGCCTTGAGGAAGGTTATGACAGTGGTCAGAGGAGCCGAGTAGGGTACAGGATGAACAGGAGAGGTTGGATGGAAAGCCAGTCATTTCCAGGTTCAAGAGGAAGGTTTTCCATTGGTGGATATACAGGTTGGGAAGTTCACAGATTGTGTTAAATACATGTGATTGCAGATGGTCTTTGCTCATTACCATGGCTAATTATTGCAGCATCAACTCCTATCCAACTGGCATGGTGGCAGTTGAAATTTCCATGAATATGGAATCTCTATGACCATGACTAATTGTTGTGGCGTCAACTCTTATCCAACTGGCATGGTAGATGGTGAAATTGCCATGAATTTGGAATAGAGTTGGAATGTGAGAGAGAGAGAGAGAGAGAGAGAGAGAGAGAGAGAGAGAGAGAGAGAGAGAGAGAGAGAGAGAGAGAGAGAGAGAGAGAGAGAGAGAGAGAGAGAGAGATAGTGGGGATAAAGACAGCAGTGTAAGAACGCAATGGGCCATGGGATGCAGTTTCTTTAGAAAGCCATGTAGGACTGGAGGAGAGGGAAGAAAAAGGTGGTGGAGGTGGGGGGTGATAAGAGAAGCAAAGAAAAGTGTGAGGGAATGATAAAGTAGAGAGAGAGGGGAAGGAACATTTTAAATTAACCTTGGACAGTGGGGAGGGCGGAAGGTGGAGAGGTGGGGAGTTTAAATTATTTTTTGGCATTTTAAAAATTTGGTGTGTGGGTAAATTGGGCGAGGGAGGGAATGAAACAACAGTGTGATGAAAGGAAAACAGAGAGCGAGAGAAGAAAGGGAGAATGTTAACGGCTGAGGCCTATGCACAAAATAATCCACCATCTTTTTCAAGCTTTTTTATTGAACAAGAGCCAGCCGAGATGGGCTCGGAGTTTTAATCATTTTATTTTATATTTTGATTCATGTTTCATTGGGTAAGGGTAGTTGGGAGAGGGGAATGTGAGGGAAGGAGTGCAAAAGAGAGAAGAAAGAGAGAGAAGGAGTTCAATAGCTTACCAACTGAGTCCACACAAGCACATACTTTTTGAGACCCAACACATGAAGCTGATATAAAAGCACAAAATTTACAAAGGAGAAGACACAGGAATGGACACATGAGAAGAAGAAGACCAATGTAGGTAACACTTGACAACAGTTATCTGAGAGAAATCCAAGGTATCCTGAGCTTGGAGATCGTTCTCTCGGAGCAGAAAGAAGCATGGTGGCGGCAAGCAGAGTAAGCCAAAACTGGAACACAATTTACAAAACGTGCACTGATAGATGTCATAAGGAAACACAAGGAAATTAGAGACAAGTGGAGGCCATTCAGATTCAGCCCATCATGCCTGCGCCACATCAACACCATACCAATTTGTCAACACAAGATCCAAGAAGAAAATGCAAAAAAAAAATTTGTTTTTTTTTAAACAAAATGTTTTTTGTGTTTTCTTTTGTTTAGTTTTTGTTTTCTTTTCAGGGAGGGGGGCATGGGCTTTGGTGAAAAAACACAACATTAACCACACGACACCCCTTGACGAGACCCCACACAGCACTCTAGACACATGCACACAATCACCCATCAATGCTCAAACTACCTAAAAGTCCTGTCAACATCCCATATATCCTCTATCTCCATAACTTCCAGGTACCTATCTAATTCCAATTTAAACTTATCTACTGTTTCTGCTGCCGCTACCTTTCCAGGGAGACCACATCAAAGAGAAAATTTAAAGGGAATGCCAATTCAAATTTCAAACACCAATAATTGGATCTTCGTGGAATTTACTTTTTTTTTTTTAATCTTACATCCTTGTATTGAAAATTAATACAGCATTTAGCAAGAAAAGCAATTCCTCTGAAATTTCCAGTAATTTATGTGGATGAAGGTATTGCCCTTTTGGGCCCTTGATTGTCTGTGAAACCATCACATTGTTTTGCACATTTAGACTTGTAGAATTTGAACAGGTGCATGTTTATATGATTTGATAAATTTGGGGAAGTTAGAAGTTTCCACACATAAAAATATGATACCGGTAGTTTGTTATTATTACTGTGTACAAAGAGCACTGTGTAATTGTGTTATTCACCAATGACTGAGGAGGTGGGTGGGGAAGGGGCCGGGGGTCGGAAATGTGGAAATTAAGTGAATGTTGTCTCCTGATTGCTTAAGGGGATGCTTTGCACTGATACTGTAAAAAGGGAGAAATAAAAGATTTCTTCCAGAATTGGTGATGTAATGGCTGGAGTATCCGCTTTGAGTCTGAGAGGTCTACTGCATTGAAATTCCTTGTGAAGAAACTCCATTGCTTATTTATAACTATTAATATTGTTGTTGATTTGGAAAGCTAGCCTTGTGTTGGCTTAGTGGTTAGGGTGGTGACTTGGGATCCCAGCTCGCCTGGTGTCGGCTTAGTGGTTAGGGTGGCAGCTTGGGATCCCAGCTAGCCTGGTGTCGGCTTAGTGGTTAGGGTGTGGCTTGGGATCCGAGGGTCCTGAGTTCAAGACCCGTTGGCTGCTGAATTAATACCAGGGGTTGACTCAGCCTGTCATCCTTCCGAGGTCGGCGAAATGAGTACCAGTGTACTGGGCCCGGTGTATGCCCGGTTAGAATAGGTGTACCATATCCCTGTGTCGTAAGAGGCGACCAGGGTTGGCGTCAGGAAGTGCATCCGGCCAAAAACATTGCCTCAAGAAAAAAAAAAAGCCCAATCCCTGCACAGCAGGGAAAAATGCTGTAAAAACGGTCATTTATTTTTAGCCGCGTCTCGTTTGCGAGAGAGCTCGGCGTTCTTCTTCTTCTTCTTCTTCTTCTTCTTCTTCTTTTCTATCTTGTGAAGACAAAACTTTTGGAGTCGGCTCATATATATATATATATATATATATATATATATATATATATATATATAATATATATATATATTATATTAATATATATATATATATTAATAAATATATATATATATAATATATATATAATATATATATATAATATATATATATATATATAATATATATATATATATATATATATAATATATATATATATATATAATATATATATATATATAATATATATAATATATATATATATATATATATATATATATATATAATATATATATATATAATATATATATATCATCTGGATCTCCTTAAATACTAAACACCTGTACACATCCTCGCATTGAGGGTGCCTTTTGAGAGCATCTATCATGAATTTTAAAATATATCGGACATTTGCTTTAAAGTTTCGAAAAGTTCACGTTACTATTTAAAGATTATTCCATTTAATGTGTAGTTATTTCGTAAATACACTATTTTCTCGTCATGAACGACGATCGTCCAGGACGGGTCTCGCTATTGCTCGTCAAGGCACGTGACAAAATATCGGAAGTTGTTTTTTTTTCCTCCCTCTTCTTCTTCTTCTTCTTCTTCTTCTTTTTCTTCTTCTTCTTGTTCTTCTTCTTCTGGTGAAGACAAAACCTTTAGGACGCGGCTCTTGGACACATTTGTCCTTGTTTTTATTTGGAAAGCTATCGCATTCAACATTCAGGTCCTTTAGCTCAGTTATATCGGTAAGTACATGTTGTAGTTAGGGTCCCGACCCTGGTCTAATGGGTATTAAATGTTCCTGCGCTGTGAAGTTGTTTTAATGGTTAGATTATCTTTTAGTTATTTTTTACACCACCAATTACATCATCGACTCCACCGCCGACCGCACCGCATCGCCCTCGCCTTCGCTTCACTCCTGTCACCACGCGGTCTGAGGAGAGGCCGGAGGCGGAGCCACGAACCGCCCCCGCCGCTGGAGACTCCGCCCAGGGAGGGAGTGCCCCGCCCACCGCGCGCCTGTCCAATCGGGAGCGGACGAAGAGTCACATGGGCCTCCGGTCCAATGGGAGGGCGAGTGGGGAGGAGAGAAGGTTCGTTGGCGGGAGGGGGGATAGAAGGTGTGTTCGAGGATGTGTCTGAGGAAAAGAAGGTGTGTTCTGAGGAGGGGAGGTATCTCTGAGTCGGCTGGGTTTTTCCTACGGATGAGGATTTTTTAAAGAGCGTACACGAAAGCGCAGTTCTGAGGAGATTCGTCGTCGTTCGTTCCTGCTTGTTTCTCCCGTTTTTCTTCTCTGCCCGGCTCATCACCTTGGTTTCTGGGGCGACCTGTCCCGGCCCCAGAGCTTCGCGTCGCCGCCTTCCGCCAGCTGGGACGGCGACACCAGTCTCACGACCAGCTGCAGCTCGTGGCAAGGTAGCCAGCTACCCTGACCCTCAGCCCGACGGTCCTCCGGGCTGGAGGTCCCATTAAAGACCCAGGGGGTCCATTTCTGTCTGGGTGTGCGTGTGTCTGTTTGTGGCGCCAGTCTTGTAAGTAGTAAAGTTGCATAAGTGCCTGTGCTGTATATTATTTGGCCTTCTTTTATTCGGTATAAATCTTCCCTTGCGTGCTCCCTAACAATTCCCTCATTATTTATAAAATAAACCCAAATTGTTAAATGTACTCAGCTCGTCGTGTCGTTTCCTTCATTGGCTGAGCGTGTCGTGCTTGTGAGGGATTAGTGGACCATTGCCAGGGTCCCAAAATAATCGGGCCGGCGGAATTCGGCGATATCACCGCTCGGCTACGCACACGGGACGGGCCGCTTAAGCGGCTCGCTTCCGTATGAATTCCGCCGAGGGTGGAATACCCCGGTAGCTGGGTCACGTGGGTACTTAGGTAAGTTGAAGTTGGCAATTAACCCTACCCCATTTAACCCTATTGGCGTATTTAGGTCCTAAAACTACCAGGACCCGTCGACCCGGGCTTGCCCGGGCCGGCGATCTGTAAATTCCGGGCGATCGAACCGAGACGGCCCCACTGCTTCATCGAGGGTCGTGCTCGTGGAGACGCGCCGGCGGGAAACCTCAACAATATCATCCACCAAAAGTACTGTTACGAAGAAGTGGAAGGAGGTGGGGGATTCATAGCAAGATTGTGGTAAGAATAGCATGGACTGTGTGATCACATAGCTTAGATTACTCTCGTAACAGGGAAAATGTCAGAGTAAGTCGCCTTGTGAAATTTGTGCTGAGGAGGTAGTGAGTGTTAACTTTAAGACAATATAGACTAAGTTTGTTGTATGAAACCTGCTGTTTTTCAAGCGAGGCCGGTTAAGGACATGGGCACAAAGGTACAACTGGAAAGCACACTGCATTTTTGGAGGAATCAACACCGACTGTTTGGCCAGTGGACTGTAGGCCATGGCAGCGAGATTGGCTGCTGAGCCTTGGAGTAAGGCATATGACTTTTATATTGACCGCCCCCTGAGGTGGGACAGCCCAGAAGATAGCACGCCGACAGAAGTAGATGACCAGTTAGCGAGTTGGCATAAAGGGGAGTATTGGGGGGAAGTGGTGAGGAGCGTGGATAGATATGTTATAGCTTTGTCCCATGTATGTGACAGATGAAATTGCAAACTGCCATTTTTGTTGAGAGATGGCGATTCAACTCTTTCCCAAATTGATTCCTTTACACCTCGAGCAAACCATTAAAAAAAATAAAAAAATAAATCTAAGATGACCACTTCACTATTATCAAAGCTGTGACCATGCAGGTTCAGGTGCATATATACAGCAGAGTTAAAAGCCTCTTCATAAGCTGGATGATGTTGTTGGTTCATACGAGCATTAAGGGTTTGCCAAGTTTCTCCTATGTCGGCATGTTGGGTCTCCACATCTGATGACCGACACCAAATCGCATTTCCTAGCCTTCTGTATCTAGTCCTTAACATGAACTACCTGGCTGTGCATAATTCTGTCGTGTTTGTATGATGTACCAATGCCAAATAAAGCTGTAGCATCTCTTCCACGCAGTCTGCAATCATCACGTGATGCCTGGATTGATCTGCAGACCAACTCGCCTCACCAACGGCTGAGGTCATGTGGCAATGCTCAAGCTTCTTCTTCGCTTTACCATCTGCCATGACCAAAGGCGAGTGGTTTCTCGCAGAAACGTCACCTTTACCAACTAGTAAGTCCAGCTTTTTTCAATTATAAACTTTTACTGAGTTAACCATACAGTTAACAAAATTAAATAAAGAAAAGATGAATGCTCCAGAGCACATCTCTATAATTAATGAGTAATTTGGGTTGTGGAAATGGTTTTGGGGATTTGAATACAAT
>CM068953.1:96280723-96305723 GCA_035128595.1 Eptatretus atami
TTTTGTGGACAGGTTGGGTGTGTGACAAGGACTAACTGATTCGATTTTGGTGAAGATCTGGATCTGGATCCGACTCCGAGAATATTTTTTAGTCATTTTTCATCATTGAGAGATCGGGCCAAAAACGATATATAGCACGATATCTCAAAAAGTTGTGGACAGATTCGGACAAAACTTGGTGGACATGTTGGGTGTGTGGCAAGGACGAATTGATTCAATTTTGGTGAAGATCTGGATCCGGATCCGACTCCGATAATATTTTTAGTGATTCTTCACCATTGAGAGATAGGGCCAAAAATGATATATAGCACAATATCTCAAAAAGTTATGGACGGATTCGGACGAAACTTGGTGGACAGGTTGGGTGTGTGGCAAGGACGAATCGATTCAATTTGTTGAAGATCCGAATCTGGATACGAGAATTATTTAATTTTTAAAGTGATTCTTCACCATTGAGAGATAGGGCCAAAAACGATATATACTGTATAGCATGATATTTCAAAAATGTATTGGGCTCGACATGTTCTCGTGGATCGAACATTACATGGCGGAGGTATGCGCTCCACCGAGTGCCCTTCTAGTTTTTATATATATATATATATATATATATATTATTATATATATATATATATATATATTATAATATATATATGTATTGATGTCGAAGTGAGGCTGGATTATATTAACAAGCTCAAATGAGCTAAGATCCTCGTCCTCTTAATGATGACGTCATAAAAACGAATATGACGCCATTGTGATGTATCAGGTTTTTGATAAATTTTTATCTGTGCAAATGCCCGGCTTGATTCCCGCAAACAAAATTCAAACAGCTTGCCTAGTTTCGGAGATAATGGTATAGGCGATTTACATTAGCGGCGATATGATGACGTCAACTTTTTTTCTCGGAAGGATTTCCAAAATCGGAGATGGTTACTGCCTGCGCGTGGGCTTTCTGCATATGCATGGCAAGTTTTATGAAGATCTGATGAAAACTCTGGGTTGTGAAACAAAAAATGTCAAAAAATAGGAATGACGTCATAAAGATTGATATGACGTCTAGTGATGTAATCATAGTGTCGGTAATTCATCTCTTCTAATGCCCTGTTCGATTCCCACAAACAGAATTCAAAAAGCTTGCTAGTTGGGATAATATTTTAGGCGATTTCAATTAGCGGAGATATTTGACGTCATAACTTTTTTCTAGAAGGAATTTTAATCGGAGATGGTTACTGTCTGCAAAGGGTATTTTTACATATATGTATATATATATATATATGCCAAGTTTCAGGAAGTTTCGATGAAGAAAAACTGTAGGCTGTGAAACAAAAAAGTCCACAAGATGAAGATTAAGAACAACAACGTGAGTAAGACTTAGAAATCCTCCATGAGGGTCTAAAAAGAGATCGCATAAAAAGGTAAAACAAAATGACGTCCTGTAAAAATAAAATTGCACATTTTCAGCTGATGAGACACCTCCCGAAGCACCAACCGCATGGCACCTCAGGGCCCAACACAGACAGAAACGTATGTCTGTCTAATCGATGTTCCATTGAGAGCACGGATACTTTTACTGAAACAAACAACCAAGCAACTTGGAGAGCACTTGCCAAGTGGCTTAAGCACTCTGGCAATCACTCAAACGGAATGGTTGATAAGCGGCTCGCTTGGCTCGCAATTAGCAGCACATGAAAAATACACCTCCCGGAGATGTCCGACATATCAAATATGTCCGAATTGGACAAATGAACACTTTTCTAGGAGTCAGAACTGCTTGTAAGTTTGATTCTGGAGCTTAAATTTTGTAATTCTGCTGAGGTTAAGAGATTCTCATGGTGATCGCATGTGCAGAAATGAAACAAAGCAAGGAACGCTGACGTCTCCAGGTGTTTATACGCATTCCAACGTACCCAGCAATTCGTAGCTATGATGAACAGGCATTCGATAATATGAGTGAGGAATGTGAAAAAGGAAAAAAAACTTTATTGTTAAGAAATCTTTGTGGCCTGTTCCAAGTCAAAGCATGGTTGAGCAAGCCAAAAAACATGGCGGCTTCAGACCCCAGCGAGGTTACCCAGGAAACGCTTAAAGCTCCAGAGAGTGAGGTGGCCGAGGATCGCCTGATAAGGATATAATTCAATAATGCCGGTAATTATCTACAAAAGGGGTGTTTTAATTAACCCATAACACCCAATTTTCACTCTAGCACTTCCTTGGAGTTTTCTTAGTATGCATGCACAGTTTCAGGCTGCCTGGTTTTATGGTTGTGGAGTTATGGAGGAGACACACTGACACACACACACACACGCACACACATTGCCTTTGTTTTTTTAGTATCGATGACTTGTAATAGTCACTACCATCAGAAATAGCATTACACAATACACTCATACTCTTCAGCCTTGAGAATTCGGGCTAATTACGTAGAAAAACCTTCATTTATTATCCAAATTGCTCATCCCTTTATTTGGGCAGTGTATTGGCTGGATCATTGCTTCGATCGCTCCCAAAAAACAATAATTAACCCAGCTTACGTACACGAAGCAAAAATAAGCCCACTGCTTATGTACATCTAAAATACATTGTGGTTATATATCTCAGCTAATTCAAATTGTGAATAATAAATGAGACTTCTGAAGACATCTCAGGCTTACAAGAAAACTATCATGGCAGAGGCAGGATTTTTCTTCCTGACAATTGTGGGTGGAGTCAAGGCAGTTCTCCAGCCCCAATGGGTTTGAAGGATTCATACACATGCAGCTTCAATACATTTTTAATATCTATGATAACACCCTGTGCCTTCCTCACTCATCTCAACCTCATGCCTCTTTCTCTGACCCACATCCCCTCCATCAGTGAATTTAAGTCAATAAATTGGTTGAATGATGTAGCACAGGAATGATGGGCCAAATGGCCTCCTCTTCCATCAAAGTTCCTTGTGTATCCTTGAGTAATTCTGACAGAGTGAGAACTATGTTCATGGATTTAAAGAGCAGCATTCATTGACAAGAAATGGCTGATAAAGCTAGCCTTTCGGGGAGACCAAAGGATTGAGATATGGAGAATGCATGCTGTGACTCCTGCACTAATCATTGGCTTAACCCGTGTGCTCTGAGCTAGTTCATCTCTAGAGGTCATACTGGTGGCCCTGTCGCATGTTTCTGAACTGTGAGATTGAACTGTACATTCCACCAGGTTGTTTCCTGTCCTCCTTCCCAGAAACCTGTGTCAGAACGAACTTGGATACTGATTTTATGAAAAGAGCCGAGGCCTAAAATGCCCACCTTTCCCATTTTCTGTTTTTTCATGTATGTTTTGGAAGAAAGATTAAAGCTTCAATGCTTTGTTGAAATTTCCTGCACATAATAAATGCTTTAATCTTGCCACTATGTAGCTACTAACTTACTTATCCTCATGAGCATGTCTTTTGACAAAAAGCTGAAACAAAATCTCACCCTTTCTTCTTATCCATTGCCATCTCTTCTATTTCCTACACTTCCATCAAATTGAAAGATTTTAGCTCTGCTTGCGCAGTCCTCCTCAAAGTTTCTCTTGGTCTTCCTCTTTTTCTTGTTTTTTTTTTATACATGATCAAGGCTTGTGGAAGAGCTGGAGAAGAATGAAAGGGGGGGGAAACACCAACAGCAGAGTCGAGTGAGAGCAAATGGAGGAGGAGAAGGACACGTGGGGGGTGAATAAGCTGAATGAAACGCAGGAAGGAGAAAGCGGGGATTAAACAGAAAAGGACCAAACCAACCAAAAATTAACAAAGGAAAAGAGGTGAGGAAGAGGGGGGAAATCACAATAACCTAGAAAAAGGGAGTGCTTGAGAATGGGGTAATTTTGGGTAGAAGAGATCATGAGTGTGGATGGGAGATGGCCTTCGGTGGTGGTTAAGAGCTGTCTTGAAGCACCAGAGGGAAGAATGGGATTGAACAGACTGGGGAAGTTGGTTCCACAGGTGAGAGAAAAGAGGAAAAAATGAGTGCAAGTGAGCAGTGAGCCTGAATTTTTGGAGTTTCATAAGAAGAGGGGAACTGGCAGATTGTGTATGTCCTATGGAAACCTAGGAGGGGCAGAGCCAAGAGAGGACAGAGGGCGCAATAGCAAAAAGGAGGTGGTAGAATACAAAGAGGTCACAAACCTGTCGGTGATGTGAAAGTAACAGGCCTAGATAATCAGCTTTGTCATGGGAGATCTCAATGATTGAGAGCCGTGCTTTCCACAGGACAAAGAAGGGCAAGGTACTCCTTGGAAGGGCAAGAATTTTCTTGGATGTGGGACAATAAAGAATATCATTAAGAAAGGTAGGGGCTTGAGCCCAAAGGGGAGAGCATTATTACTCCATCAAGCTGTGAATGAAGACCTTATCGGTTGTCAATTTCAGATTGTCTAGGGTAAGACCTTGAATGACAAAGGATGCCCACTCGGCAACTGGCTTTGGTTGCTATCTTGGAAATATGGTCTGCCCAAGAAAGATCATGGCTGATGGTAAAGCCCTGAAGTTTGAGTGGCTTCACCTCTTCAAGTGTTTTTTTTCAGAAGTACATGGGAGGGTTTGCCAGACGGTCCTTTCGAAGAGACAGGGTGAATGTGTGGGATTTGTTGGGGTTGAAAGACATATTCCAAGTGTTGGACCAGCTCCTGATTTTTCAAGGTCTGCAGAGAGGGAAGAGGCTGTTGGGGGAGTCGAAAAAAGATCATTGTTTTGCAATGGGGATGATTTGAGATGGTGGTGAACAGTTGTCTTGAAGAGCGAGATGGGAGACAATGTGGAAGTTGGTTCCACAGGCAGGAAAAAAAGAGGAACTTATTATGATTAGAAAAAGAGTTGACGAGAGCATGGGTCCTTAATTCACACCTGTTTTTCAGGAAACGGTGGTGACAGTTTTATTTCATGAAATACACTGCAGTTGAAGCCTTCATATAAGATTTCATACATATTGATTATCTTTTCAGAGAATTCATACATCTTCGACTCTTTCCATGGTGACTCAACATGAACACTATCCAAAGTTTTATCAAGGTCGACAAAATGAACATGTAACAGTTTTGCCATTTTCCCGACTGTTCAATTTCTGTTATGGGTACAAAATCTGATTGCTGCAAGATTTTTCTTGTCTAAAACCTGCCTGTGCTTTTCTTACCCAATTACTGCAGTCTGCCATGTTTCCTTTTTTGGAATCTTTATAATAACTCCTTTGAGTCATTCTTCTGATAATTATCAGATAAAATCAGTCATGATAATTATCAGATCAATTATCTTCTGATAAAATTATAATTTTTCTTCATCCCAACTTGTGTGGAGTTTTTCTGTATCGGGGATATTGACTTTTAACAACTCTGCCATGATTCTGTCTGGCCCTGTGTTGTGCAGTAAAATCAGCCAACACGTAAGTCCTTTGGCTCGTTTAATGGCAGCTCTCACCTCCTCTACTCCTCGACAGCCCGCTAAGGTCACTCTCGGTTCCACCTCGTCAGTTCCGGCTCATCACGCATACATTCATATTCATGCAACTCCCAATACCACACCCTGATCAGTGTTGGATTAACCACTAGGCCCGTGAGGCCCAGGCCTTGGCCTACGAAAAATATTTGGCCTACGAAAATTTCCGACGACGTTTTTTTCAGTCTTAATTATGTGACTCGACATGTGCAGGAAGGCTGTACACACCGTGAGCGAAGGCGGCTGGCACGCTGCCAGATACAGTGATCGTCGACAGCGAGCGTGGGAACCATATGATCACATCACAACTCAGCCAATCACAGGCGTCGCCGCTATCGTCTGGCTGATGGGTGGGGTAACGTTCGCGCTGAGTATGAGCATACTGGCACCCTCTTACTTTCCTGTGAGTTATTGAGAATCCTGACGTTTGCAGTTCTTCGTTTTGCACTTGTTTGTCGTTTTTTATTCTTGACTGTGGCCGACGGATATATTCGGCACCACAAAAGTGGTATTTGCAAACGCGACAAAAAGAAGACCCGTGAAACAGAAACAAAAAGACTGTCTGGATCCAAGTTAAAAAAATTTCACCTCACCAGAGTCGAGATGCGCAAACGGAATGTGCGCATGCAGAGTCTTCTGATGTCAATGTCGAGGGATCAAGTAATCTCGCACTGCATCACATTTCGAAAGCTGATGTACAATACCGTCGCACTTCGAGTAACGAGAGAAGCATTGAAACAACCTGCAGCCAGTGCTACGGCTCGTAGTTTCAATCCTGATCCTGCTGAATGGACTCTTTCCGCAGAACTCCTGGATAATTTCATCCAGAATCCTCCCTGCCAAGATAGGAACGTAGAAAGTCGGTCGATTTCTCCGAAGTGATCGCGTCGTTTGCCAACCAAAAGGCACGAAAGAAGGTGTTTCAGCAGGGTGGAAATTGAATATACAGACATTCCTCCGAATTTGTTTTCTGTATCGTTCGTTTCTCAATTTCGAAGCCGAATTGGATTTTACAGACACTTGTATATTTGAAAGTCGGACAAATCGCCATTTACCGCAGTCTGTTCCGATTAAATTTCATGTTCAAAATCGTCGTTTTGGTCACTCGTGAATTTGGCCTACGAAATATCAAGGGCCTTGGCCTACGAAGACTTTAATCCGGCCCTGACCCTGATGCCTTGTTATTCTTCAACTTTTGAATCGCAAGTTTATTTTACTCTTCTGTTAAACATGATATACATATCTCTTTTGCTGATGTATCATTTAATTGCATTTCAAGTAGGTTTCCAGGAATTCTCTATTCAGAATTTCCTCAAAATGTTCGGCCCATCGTTCTAGCTGTTCATTATCGGTTGTAAGAATAGGCCTTACACCTTTGGCCTTTACAGCTGACATTCCCTGATATTGTTTATTTCCTAGAGCCTTTGCAGTCTTGTCGAGTTTTCTGGTGTCACCCTTTTGTGCAGCTTCTTATGCTTACTGTGCTTTACATATTGTTACGGCTGTGGAAATTCGCATTGCACCATAAAGGTCCCGTAGGTGAGATATATTTCTTAAGTACAAATGTGTAGTAGCCCAAACCCATTGTTTAGAGGGAATTAATGTGATTCATTCGGGCTGCGATCCTTTGAGTTAGGCGTTTTTCTGTTCTACCTTTGTTTTGAGCCAACCACTACAACAACAACAACGCCAGCAGCCACAACCTACCTTCACCACTCGCTACCGCAAACCTCACATACCCGCCATTCCAAACAGCACCATGGCCATCGAACACCGCCGAAAACCCTCCACCACCTTCTCCTACGGCCATTCCCGACCACCTGTGGGCACCGAGCGTCGGGCTATCTTCAGCGATACACGCGAGCCGCGAGTGCAGATGGCGGTTTTTCCGAGGAGAATTCGGATCAAGGAATGCTACACGCCCACATCTGATCCATCCAATTAGGAAGCGCGGGGCGGCTTGGCCCCGCTCCAGACGCGCCTGACGAAAATCGGGATATGCAAATTTGAGGATCAGGAAAGATACACGCCCCTTTTTCTCCGTCCAATCGGCGAGCGTGGCTCCGCCCCTGAGGTCGTTTGGATCCGAGAATTTGCATATGGTGGGTTCCTGGAGCCGATAAAAAGACGAGCGCAAGGCAATCGTGGCAGTATCGGTGGGCAGAGTCGGGAGACGGAGCTCGAGGCAGAAGTGGGGCGAACGGCTACGGAGGCAAACGGCCTGCGGAGGGAGATCGGCTGAGGAGAACCTGGAGGCTCGGGTCCGGGACGAGGAAGTCAGCGACGAGGTCGCGTTGAGCCGCGCATCGCGGGACTCGAGCAAGCCAGCCATACTCCCTCCCAGAGCATCAACAATTCCCCCTTTCCCGCGCTGAGAGAGTGCGACAAGGGGCCCCGTTCCCACTTTACACCAGCAGGTGCCCACGAAACCGCCGTGCAGCGACATTTTGCGGCTCGCCACGAGGGGCGGGTAGGACCCTTCGGTCTCGTGGACCTGGCCGCTCATCCAGGTTCCACGCGCATTAGGCCCACGGGCCCAGTCTGACTCCCTTGCCTTTGAGGGGGTCTTTTCTTTGCTTAGGTGTGAATGCGTGTTGTGGCGCCGTGTCTTGTAAGGTAGAAACTGTATAAGTGTTGCCGAGTGTTCGCGTTTAGTCGGTCGTAGCTCTGCGTTGCTTGCATTATTGTTTTTGTCTTAAATTGATATATGTGCATTTGCTAATTGTGGCTGTAAATACGTGCTATATGTGTGCTCCGTGTGCCGCGGAATAAATGTGCATTGTGTGAACTGTTTTCCCGTTTCGCTTCGTCTTTTCTTCATTGACCCTCCATCCTGCTTCACGTAAAGGGTTCGTAGTGGGTGCAAAACGCCCGGTAAATAATCTGAACCGTCGAGGTCGACGATAACACGCTCGGTTACCGATAGTACGGAACGGGCCGCCCAAGCGGCTCGTGTCCGGAGTCGACCTGCGGCGAGGTCGATCGCCCGGTTTACCATCCGCGTGGGTACTTAGGTGGTCGAGTTTGGCGAACAACCCTATCCTACGCGGGTGGCCGATTGGCACGATTGTGGTGAGGTCGAAAGGCCCACCCGTGACTGGCTCCGGGCGATAGTTCCCGGAGGGTCACGACTGAATTGTCCGTCCGGTGGGCGACGTTGCCGCGATCCGAGTTACGTGGCCGTCCGCACGCCGACGGGCGCGAATTCGCAACAATATCTTCTATAAACTTAATTTTTTTGTTCTTTAGACTTTTCAAATCGCACTATCTTTTTTTTCTTGTCCTGTTTCTGATATTGTTCCTTCTAGTCTTGATTTTATGTCGAGTTTACCTTTTATTACCTCTGCCCCTGATGGTGGACGGAGGTTATGTATTTGCCCCTGTTTGTTTATTTGTGAGTAGGATATCTCAAAATGTAATGGACGAATTTGGCTGAAACTTGATGGACATGTTGGGTGTGGGACGAGGACAAATTGATTAGATTATGGTGAAGATCCGGATCCAGATGTTACTCTAATTTTTCAGTGATTCTTCACAATGGACAGATATCGGGCCAAAAACGATATGTATAGCATGGTATTTCAAAAGGTTGTGCACGAGTTGTGACAAAACTTGGTGGATGAGTAGGGTATGTGACAAAAACAAGCCAATTAGATTCTGGTTCACATCCAACCTATCCATGGGATATAAAACGTCAACTGTTCAGCCTGGTGGAGGTATGCGCTCTACCAAATGCCATTCTAGTTTTATATCATTTTGTTCATCAATAATTTTCCAGAATTCAGCTGATATCTATTCTTTCTTTTTATTTCTTTCAATTCTTGAGATTTGTTATGCTGTATCACAGATTGCATTTCTAAACCTCTTCCAGTATTCTTCAATGTCTTCTCCCTTCTTCAATATCGTCATTGTGTTATTCACCTTGATGTTAAATTAATTCATTTTCCTTAAGCTTTATAGTTGCTAATTTTCTTTCGTCTGATTTTATATTGTTTTCATAGACTCAGCTTTCATTTCACAATCACCAAATTATGGTCACTTACAACATCTGAGATTCTCTGGGCTCTAGTATCCTTCACAGATGAGGTCCATTCCCTATTTATGGCAATATGATCTGTGTTTTTGTAATCCCATCTGGTGACATTCCCCGATATTGTTCACATCCAGATGTTCACATCCAGGTGTTCAGAAGACTGCTTAGGCAGCACCAACCCTCTGCACAGAGTATGGTCCCAATCTCCTCCTCTCATCTGCTGAGGTTCATGTCTGCAAACATGTATCTTTGGGTTGAAACTTGGTTTGGGCTATATAGAGTCGATTACCTGCCTGTAATGGTTCCAAGTCTCCGGAGTCCATTCCTACTCCGCTTTATTGCACTTCGTCCATCGAGAATCCATCCGTTTGTTCAGCAAATTTCATCAAAAGCTTCTCCTTTTATTCTTTACAAAACAGACAAAGACAAGTCTGCGTCTAGTTTGTTCAAGTTGTGAAGAAAATGAGCAGACATGTACTCACAAACTGTGTGCATGTGTCGGACTTCTACTTCCAGGATCCGACAGACAGCATTAGCCTATTATGTCTGTCTTTATAAAGTATTGTGAAATTCCAAAATCATCATATTTCTGCACAGCAAGGATATCGCGGCATATTTATTTACAGCAAATAAAAAAGTCGGGAGCGATCGAGGAGTGGTCATCTGTTGCCTTATACACCACCTGATTAAACCGGGTTCAATTTTTTTTATTTAATTGGAAGAAATTACCATTTTTCCCAGAGGTTTGGATTAATTAGAGGAAACTTTTACATCTTTGGCATGATTTATACAATACAAATCATGCCACTGATTTTATTGAATTATGAACATAAATTTTATGGTTAAGTTGTTTCTCTTTATTCTGTCCACCACCGAAGATGGATGGAGGTTGTTTTTCACCTGTTTATCTATGTACAGGATATCTCAAAAAGTTATAGATGGATTCAGACGAAACTAGTTGAGCAAGTTGATTGTGTGACAAGGACGAATTGATTACATTTTTGGTGAAGAATCGGAATCTATTCCTTTCAGAACTGAGATGGCAGTTCAGAATCGGAATAGATTCTCAAATTTTAAGAATCGCCCAAGCCTAGTTGAAACCCTAAAGACTAGCTCGTTTTCAATACAAAAATCTGTAAAAAGTTTTCAGTCCAAAAATCTCCTTAATTTCACCATTTATCAAAAACTTCTACTGTCATTCAGGACAGGAGAAGTGTTCCCATGAAGCTTTCTTTTCCTCTATTATTCCTTCCAACTTTTGCATTGATGTCTGCCATAACAACTGGAACATAATGATTCCGAAGGAACATAATCACCGATTGCAGTTGTTCATTGAAATAGTCTTTATTTTGTTCTCCTGAATAATTTGTTGATGCATCACACTAAATGACACTCATTTTTCTGTACTTAGAATCAACGCATGCATCCAAATGTCTTTCAGTTACAGGCTTCCAATATAATAATGCTTTCTGTGCTGTTGCACCTGGCATTGTCATGACCCTGGCTTGGTGAACACCATCCATCCTTCCTGAATAAATCACAATTTCTTCTGATGTAAGACAAATCTTCCCATTTTCCATCCATCTACTTTCACTTATTCGTTCAATACTTCACCGATATATTCAAAATTAATTCTCTACTTGAGTTATGAACCTTGACCGGAACATCATCCTGACATTTAAGCTTCCTATTTTGGGACCATTCAGAGAGTTTTTCACTCTGATAGCTTCCAAGTGGCTTTCACGATCAGACGTCATGTTGATAGCCTCTTCAATGTGTAGGATTACTTTAATTGGTTGTGTTTAAAATTACGTTGGATTATTTGTCGTATCGATTTTATTGTCTAAAGAATTGTCCTACATGTCATTAATTTAAATTTTAGAAATAAATTTCAAGTTTACCTTTGGTATAACTGATCCTTCTTGTAATTACTTGTCTGTTTCATCCTTACATGAATTGTTGAGTAGATTACCTCCACAGGATTAGCCAGTTGGCTGCATTGTCATGCACAGTAATGATCACCCTAAGAAAGAAGCCAAAGGAATGCCAATGTTCGAACTTCCGTACAATTAATCTGATTGTCCATGCATCGAAGGTTGTGTTGAGAATTGTAACAAAGAGAGCCGATGGGAAAGTGCACAACTATATCGGAGATGATCAGTTTGGATTACAGGGAGGAAGAGGGACGAGCGAAGCAATGATCGGCAATCTGAAATTAATGAGAAAAAGTATCCGTTCTTGGGATGGGAAAAGTTAAAGTTAATCTATCAATTTAAATTATTTCATGGACTTTAACAAGGTTAATTGTGTATTGAACTCTTGGTTTCACTTAGAGCCAAAGCTCTGAGCTAGTTATACCACCCACCGCAAAATGGTGGTGCAACATCAGGTGGCAGAGGTATAATTTGTATAAAAAGAGGGTAAAACATAGGTATTTTAAATTGTGCGTTACTCCATGAAGATCTGTATTAAAAATGTTAATCCAGATGTTCACGTTGATTTTAAACATTACTGGAAGGGTCAATAAAGTGACAAACTATAATGTATCAAGAAAAATGAAATGGAAATGCAAAATAACCAATCGGCAGCCTTTCAAATGCAGTGTGGGACGCGACCACCATAAATGGGAGATGGACGAACGCACGGACAGACACCATGGTTTGCAATATATATATATATATATATATATATATATATATATATATATATATATATATACACATATATGATAAGTGCACGCAGTTTCGAGTTTTGACAGGAAGTAGATGTTTGTTTTCTCGATTTTGAAAGAGCTTTTGATAGGGTTGACTGGATTAAGCTCTTGACAGTGCTGAAGGACATTGGACTTGACTGGAAAGATAGACGACTCATAAGAAATCTGTACAGGGGACAATCACCAACATTGAGAGTAGCTAACGGGGAGTCAGACCAATTTGTAAATGGAAGAGGAGATCGATAAAGGTGTTGTTTACCACCAGCTCTCTTCAATGTCTATGCAGAAGCAATGATTTAAGAAGTGTTTGAAGACAAAGAATATGGTGTTGAATTTGGGGGGCAAATAGTAACATCAGTTTCATTTGCAGATGACAAAGCATTTGTAGCAAGTGCAGAAGAAGGATTGCAAGATCTAGTAGATAGACTAGTAACAGGAGGCATTAACTTTGGAATGAAAGTGAACATCGGCAAAACAAAAGTGATGCATGTCTCAAAATCGCAAATAAATATTCAGACAAGGAAAATAATTAGAACAGGTGAAATAATTCAAGTATTTAGAGAGCATAATATCTGCAGATGGAAGGTGCAGCAAAGAAATAAGAACAAGGATAGCAATGGGAAAGGCTGTGGATAGCAATTTAGGAAGAAGAGAGAGTTTCTAACCAGAATCCTGAATAGACAACTCGAGGAAGGGACTTGTAAAGAGCTTGACTTGGAGTGTGTGAATTGGAAATCTCTATGAATATGAAATTTGGACTTTATGGAAAGAGGACACCAACTTGTTAAATAGCTTTGAAACGTTTGTTTGGAGGAGAGTAGAAAAGATTAATTGGAAAGAAAAAGTAACAAATAATGGTATTGAGGAGTGTCAACAACAAATACATTTTCTGAATGTAATTAGGAAGTCAGAGAAACTGGGCAGGGCACATCCTAAGAGGAAACGGACTGGTAAGATAAATTACCAAGGGAAGCGCGAAGTGCCTCTCCCTTTATATGGGATGGTTTCTCTGTATGCAACTTTAACACAGGGACTGAAAATTCATTTCTCGGCTTTTACTGGACGAAATTGGCGGCAAATTTCAGAATTAAATCCTTTGTACATCGAGGTAATATGTTCTAACTTTCAGCAATGTCCATTTCCGCATTCTTGAGTTTTTTTTTAATGAAACTCTCAAAATCAACGTTTGTGTTTGTCAGTCTGTCCGTCCGTCTGCCCGAAATGCGTTGGTGCTCATTTATCAAAGGCTATACATTGAAACGAGCTGAAACTTGGAATATACATCGGCCAATATGTCTAATTAATGGCTTTCAAAACAAATTCCACCTAAGTTCCATAGTTTTTGCTTTTTTGGAGGGAGGATTTCAAGCAAAAGGAAGAATAGGAAGTAAGACTATTAATGCAAGATGGCTTGAAAATTTGAGCAAGTTATTGGAAAATGAAAAGACTGGCACAGGACAGAGAGACATGGAGAAGACTATGAGCCCAGATCCTACCTTTGGGCAGAGCACACATGATGATGACACATTAAACCTTATAATTGTTACTGAAATTGCTGCTCGGTTATTCGAGCAACAAGCTCGCAAGGAGTTTGGTGTTTCAAATCAAATTTGTGATACACCTTGAAGATGTAATGTCCCATACCCTTTACAAGGCGTTGGTGCTGCTGAAGCAGTTTCTTGCCAAGGGTTATACTGGGTAGTTTTCCATTGTCTTCTCAGCAGTGCCGTAGTTAGTGCAGGAATTTGGAATTTAGTCATGGTGCCAGGGGTAGTTTGCCGACTCTTTATGAAGGACACCGTAGGATCTTTAGCGTCCACCAACAAATGCTGGTAAAGGAGATGCCCAGTTTAACATCTAACTGAGAGACGACACACACATTGATCAATCTCCCTGCCTGTGAAACACCAGGATGACAGTTTATAGCTGGGTTGGGATTCAAACCCAGGTGAGATAGCTCATACTCGAGTGTGCATACCTCTAGGCTATCCTGCAAGCTTAGATACACCTTGCATCACCTAAAATACGGAAGCAGCATGTTATATTAATTTTATTCTATTTTTCCAATTCAGCCAATAATGTTTTCTGTAAGAAAATTGGGGAAAGGCATATCTGTTCACTCTCTTTTGCTCTCCACAGTTCAACAGCAACTGCATTCTTCAAAAATAAATTTGGGCAAAAAAAACCTCAAAAAAACAACGCAGTCATTCAAATTCCACAACATTAACATTGATGTCTCAAAATGTACTTTTATGCTTAACGTTGTTCTTGTAAACAAACAAACCTCGCTAAAAACATGTCCGTAGACCAGAGCCGGATTAAGCCTCGGCTGGCCCTAAGGCACATTTTGAAATTTTAGAGAATGGCCTGAAAATTTTAAATTAGATCTTGGGCTCATGGAAATGGACCCCAGACAAAGAATGAACTGATTCAAGAACAAAATATTTAATACAAAAAAAGACAAATATTTAATGTGAAAAGAAAATAGTTTATTTAATCCCTCGATACAATTTGCAGTGTATGAATATATGCATGACAAAACACGTACAGATTTGGCACTTTGCTTTACAGTTTACTAGACCTTAGATTGCAAAGTTTGTGGCCCGAATTTTTGGCTGGCCCCAAGGCACATGCCTTGTCTGCCTAATGGTTAATCCAGCACTGCCGTAGACCACACCAAAATACTAACGGCACTACATCACCTTTGTCTTGGAAAGTCCAATGAAATTTGAATGTCAATGCCTTTTGTAGATTGAAACAGCTTGCTCGATGACTGCACTTGGTGGTCATTGTTGATCGGGATTGGATGAGGGATGGGAAATAAAAAAGGGGAGGAGTAGGTAGTTATAAGAAAAGTTCCTATCACTTGACGAGTAGGTCTTTCAGATTCTTTGCAGGGTTTAGCGAAACTCCTCTTACAATGGCATTAGTTCAGCTGACATGATGAAACCCCAATGAGAATGGAATTCCCTGTAAATACTCCTAAGAAATGCCATTTTGTCATTCTTGATTACCTATTTAATGAGATTTTGGTGGTGTAATGGTAAGAACATCCATTCTGAGTGTAGCTGGTTGGTGGTTTGAACCCTGACCTCATACCAAAGACTTAAAAAAAAACAAAAAGGTATGTGCTGCTTCCTTGCTTGATTCTCAACATTTAAAAGGGTAGGACAGGGGCAAACAACCATCGGTTGGCAACCATTGTATGGGTCTAATGGCCTCCCCTGATGTTGAAGTTCCTTTTAAAGGAACATATTATTATCCTTGCCAGAGGAGGGTATTGCATTTGAGTCCATTTGTCTGTCTGTTTGTTTGTTTTTTGTCCACACAAAACGAAAGTACGGTTTTTCTCCACAACTGCTTGTCGGATCAACACAAAATTTTCACCATATGAGATGAGCGATGACTCATGTCGAATGTTTTCATGATAATTATGTCACAGGTGACGTTGTATGGCAGCCATGTTGGAAAAAATGAAAAACTCTGCACCTCCATATCTCTGAAACCACACAATGCAAAAAATTGAAACTTGTCACATGGCAGGAATAATTTTGATTTTTGTGTGATGTCATCGGTGCCTTTGTTATGATGTCATAATTACACAAGTAGAATGCTACATCCAATCAGTATGAAAATTTTTGAGGGCCATCTTGGGTTAAATTGTTCAACAGAAAAAAATTGATGACGTCATCGGTCGCATAGTTCAGCAACCATATTGTTTTAAAAAAGAAACCCTTAAAAAATCTTCTTCTTTGAAACAGCTGAACAGATTGAGGAAAAACTTTCCAGCTCTGACCACCTCTCCATGAGGAACAAAATGTTCACACCTATGATGTCATAGGTCACATGGTTTGGCAGCCATGTTGGATTTACCCTACACCTTTAACAATCTTATTCTCCAGAACGGCTGGACAGATCGAGGGGAAATTTCACACATGTTCCCAAAGCATGGGGGGTACCAGGGTGTTCACGAATAAATGATAGGTCACATGGTCTGGCAGCCATTTTGGATTTAACAAAAATCTTTCACTAATTCTTTCTCTTGAACTGTTTCATTGATCAATGTGAAACTTCACAACTATGATCTCGTAGCGATGAGGAATATATATGTTTTAAATTTCAACCTGATCAGACGCATGGTCTGGCAGCCAGAATTATTTTTATTTTTTTGATTTTGGATTGTTTTTGATTTATTGTTTTTTTTAAAATAAGGGTCACTTGGCTGTACCTGGATGGGTGTTTAAGGGTCTGAAACTGAAAGAGCTGAAACCTGAGTCCTATCCAGGTTCCTCCTGATGACTTCATCTTTGCTTTTTTGCTTGTTCGGGTTCCTTCTGATGACTCCACTGCTGTACTGTACCTATATGGTCTTCCATTTGATTTGAATTGAATTTATTTTAATCCCATTCTGAATTAAATTGAATAATAATAAACATCATGGGTCAGGGTCAAGTATCCGATCAAAGCGTGGTTCAAAGTGGGGTTGCATTAAAGCGGGACGTCTTCATGCCCAAACATCACTGATCACTGCCAGTAGTTATGAAGTGGAAGTTCTAGTTATGTCTATGATTAATTACATAACACACCAGCACACAAACACCACACAAAATACACGACACAAAACTACACAAACACCACACAAAACAAGTCCTGGCGAGGGTTTGCAATCTCTGATTGCTCTTTTTCTTGTTATTATTATTATTATTATTATTAAATGTAAAAGCTAATATTGATAGGATTGGAAATCCATGTGCATTGCATTATAGATTGCTTCATTCAGCTGGGATTTCAAAATGCGCTCGGTCATAATTAGCTGGCTAGATAGCCGAGAGATATGCATATGTGCATCTGAGCTGACGAGCCTGGTTTCAAATGTCGACCCAACTATAAACTGTCAGCTGGTGTTTCACAGTTAGGGCAAGTCATCACATCAATGTGGACATAAAACTTGAGGACCCATCCGCCAACATTAGTTGGTGGATGCTAAAGATCCCACGGTGAACTTCACCAATCGTAACCTTGAACACATTTCAAATATCTGACATGCACGGCTTTGGTCGAACTTCAAGCCTGGCCATCCGGTTCGTGAAAGATGTGTCAAAAATGTTCTGCACCAGGCCCCACTCGAAGATGGGAATGGTTCATCCCCTTAGTAATGCAGTACAGTCATAGATCGATAAGTAACTTTTTGCTTGCATATACACTTTCAAAGGTATAATTAAGGGGGCATGCTAATTATTATTTTTTCAATGAAGGGGTCGTGTTCCATCGTGAAGTGGGATCTAGCTTATTACGGATCATTCAATATCTGGTACTTACAAAGAGGCTAAACGATGCAGCTTGCATTACTTCTGAGATAAATACTTGCGAGTACAGCGTTAATGATTTAGTGTACAAGGAGTGTAGGTCACTAAATCCGCGGCTTCATGCAAATAGACAGATTTGCATGAACGAAACATTATTTTTACATTTTACTTTCACGTTTATTTAAACTTTTTTTTAATGGAAGAATTATTTTCCTCCCTCTTTGTTAAACCACCGACCAACTGATCAACCCTTGTTGGCTATTATCCTTCATGAACATAACGCAGTCACAATATGGTGCAGGATTCGAAATAAAAAATATTTCCAGTACTTCCTATACTCCAGAACAATTTATTCCATGAAGTTTGCCAAATTAATTAATAATTGATGAATTGAAGGACCATACTCTTTACTATGGGTCAAGAAACGCTTCTCGGCTAAAAGCGATCCCGGATTTGTCGTCACTCTGATGCAGGATGGCAGGAATTTGTAATTTGTTCAGGTGTCGGTGATAGCTTGTCTACTCTTCACAAAAGATACCCTGGGACATTAAATGTCCCCCGAGCGACCAGATCCTTCGGCTTAACGTCCATCCGATTCGGACAATGTCGTCGACACCAGACAAATCAACACAGTACATGTATATTTCAACCTTGAATCCCAGTAGTATTAGTTAAGGGAAAGATGAGAATGCCAAACACATCACATACATTAGGATCTGAGTATAAACCGATAATGAGCCACAGCAGAGATTTCAAAAGCGGTTCTTATTTGTAACAACATCTTTACTGTAAAAGTGGTACCTGTCCTCTGGCATGCATGCTTGTTAACCATTTATATGTGACCCAAAGGCAGAGGCTGATAAACTATTTATGGCACCAGCAATAGCCCAGGGTTGTTATGATGGCAGCCGGTTGGTGTATTTTATTGTGAAGTTTCAACATTTTGTTTCTTCCAAAAAATATTAAGCCAACTTGATGGGAAATCATTTTTGTGAAAGGGTAGCACACCACCAAGGATGGTGTGCACAGAAGCTCTTTCGTTACACCCGGCACAGAACGGCCTCACATTGTGCTGACGCAGTCTGATCTTATCGTCTTCTCCAGGACACAAGATTTGGACACGTCCAACGTCTCTCAGACAATAGCAGGTGAACCGCAGTGATATGAATTTTTCTTAAAACACAGGCCCTAAACAAAGCCACACCCCAGCCAATGATGCTGTATAGGAAAGAAGAAGAAGAAGAAGAAGAAGAAGAAGAAGAAGAATAAGAAGGATGAGGAAAGAAAGACGGGCTCCAAAGGCAATGAAACTTCAGTTTGTGCTGAAGAATTTGCATGGATCCGAACCATGCAGCTTTGCTTTAACCTTCCTTTTCTCTCGCTTGCATGAATAAAATAATTTCCAAATGCTTCTGCAACTTATGATTAAGCAATGGTCGATTAGTCTAAGTCCATGACTTTAGATTGGCATGCATGGTGGTTTGACCTGAACAGTGCTCCTCTACATAGGTGAGCACATTGATTATGCTGAGAAACCCAGGGGTTTGAATAACTGAACTTCCTCAAGAGGATTGTTACTTTATTCCAATCCTTTTGAGGAGGTTCAGTTATTCAAACTCCTGGGTCTCACAATCTGTCATGATCTTTCCTGAGAAAGCCACATTTTCAAGCTGGCCTCCAAAGCCAGTCGTTGACTGGGAATCTTCCATCATGCAAAGTCCTTTCTTGGCACACCTAAGCTCCTGACCACATACAAAGCTTTCATCCACAGCCTGATGGAGTCCTGCTCTCCCCTCTGGGCTGGCTCCCCATGCCTCACATCTTGCTCAGCTTGATGCTGTGGAAACTAAGGTCTTCGAGAGCATTGGAATCTCCCGCTGTGAATATGAATCTCCCGTCTATGGGCCAATCACTTCACCATTGCAGGTCGGCTGGTGGCCTCTCTGTCTTCTACCGCCTCCTTTCTGGTCTTGCTCCCTCTGCTCTTTCTGTGCTTTGTCCCACCTTGGTTTCTACAGGGCACACATGGTCCAGCATCAACCCCCTTCTGGTGAAACTACCTTAATCCAGGATCACTACTCACCTCCACTCATTCGTTCTTTATTTTCTCCTGCCTGTAGAACAAACTTCCACACTCTCTTCAATCTCGTTCTTCCCTCTAGGTCTTCAAGACAGCTGTTCACCATAATCTCAGATCGTCCCCAATCCAAAACCATGATCTTTTCTACCCTCATTAACCCCCGCCCCCTCCGTCTCATCCCAATCCCTCCTCCCAAATTTCCAGTTTTCTTTCCTGAGAGTTTCCTTCTGTATCCATCTTGTCCACCCCATGCATCCTCTCCTGCCCCACACTCATCCCTACACCTATTGTTTGTCCAAGTCTCCCTCTATCTTGGCCTTCAACTCTGCTGTTGGTGTTTCCCCCCTTTCTCTTCTCATCCTGTTGTGCCGTTGCATCCTGATCCGTTCAGTGTACTAGTTTTATCTCTTCCATGAGCCTCGACTATGTGTACAAAAGAAATCCTCGTTTCCAATCCCACATACGATGTTGAAATTTTTTCCTGTTTACAACGATCTAAGTCTGGAGGACGTATATACTGTAATGCATGTACGGAAATGGACACCAGAAGACATCGGTATACATTTCCATGTATCATAAGGTGCTCGATCATGGACAAATGAAAGAGTGCATTGCATGCTCAGGTGGGGACGCCAAACTCAAGCCACGGTCTCCTACCCTCTGGTATACGATTCATGCAAAAGTGCACGGACGTCTCTTCGCTCTTCTTGAGAGTGATTTCTATGAAACTGTTCCTTGAGGCAGTTGTTATTAACCATTAAAAATAGAGGTTCTATTTTATTTTCCCTGTTCATCACAATGCCTCTGAGTACTTGGTGATTTCAATATCAAAGTGCGCATTCTTCCCGAGCAGCACACTCACTGCCCTCCTGAAGCCAGTCCCAAATCCATTGCATTTCAAGTCAGGTATGCTCAGTAGATAGATAATCAAGCAGCATTAAAGTTTCATTCGTTTCACTTTGGGAGCAAAGAGTTGGTGTGTCGGACCATGCGGAGCAGGGTGATGCAAGTGGGAGTGTCGTGGAACCAGGAACTTTGTTTAAGGTAAGAGTCATTCCTTGCGCTATGAATACATCGGAATCCTCACTCCCAATATGTGCATGGCCTGTGATAGTGACTTCCATGATTAGGAGTTGGGACTACTGGCTGGTGCGCAAGGAATCAATCTTCGTGAGTTGCGCAGAAACGCGGCAAGCAGAGGGCACTTTGTGCTGCCATCGGAGGATGGATGGACGGAGCGGAGTTCGTCGTTGTGTGAGAGCGCCCAAAGATCATTTCTGTCGAACTTTGCAGCTTTGGACATGAGCAGTGATTTAGGTTGCTCTGTATAAGCAATGGGTTTCTCGTAGTGCTGGCATCATATCGATGAAGGAAACTTGTCCCTGCTTGCGCTCGCAGTCCGGGCGCTGTGCAATGAAACACGTTTGGAAGCAGCGCCCGCTTCCGGTGACTATTTAGGGCGGTTACGGTGCGGCAGCCCACGCGGTCACGCCCCACGGATCATACGGTGTTGCAGAAACCTCCGGGAGCCCCAGATCGTTCGCCAATCCACCCCCTTCCTTCGACGGTTCCTCTGGGGCCACTGTGACCGCACGAGTCCGCAGAGCTCTGCAGCCTGAAAGCGCTGCCGTCGCCCGCATCGTGGGGGAAGCCTCAGGGGCGCTGCAGTTCGCCAGCACCGCCCGCATCCTGACGTCAGCTTTCAGAACCCCCTGGCACGGACAGCTCCGAGAAGCGTGCTCTCCTCGGCGAGGCACGGAACTGCACGGTGAAGCACGGTAAGGCTGTAAACGTATATGCCGAGCATTACAATACGGTTTCTCTGCTTTGCTCGTGATGCTGTGTGGGATCGCTGCGAGGCAGTAGAATGCTGAGCGCGGCGCAAAGGAGCTGAGAAAAGCCAGGTGCCCACGCTGAGCGGAGTGCGGACTCAGGGGCACAAAGCGGAGGGAAAAGAGAGCTCGGAGAAGGGGAGAGAGAGAGGGAGAAAGAGGGTGCGGTGAGGAGCAGTTGGTGCGGAGTGGGTGCTCGGATGCTGCGGATGCTCTTGGTGAAGGGAGCGAATAGAGCAAGAGCGACACATGGCCGTGGGATGTTCACGCAGGCTCCGACCCGCAATATCACCCTCTCGCTGTGCGTACCCTCCACGCACAAACACAAGCAAATTGGCCGCTTAGAGTCAAATGCTCGACGGTAAAGGGAATTAATGCGGCAAATTAACATTGAGCGCACGCGTAGCGCACCTAGGCATGGGACAAACTCGCGCTCCTCAGCACTAACCCACGCCCTCACGACCCGGTGACAAAATTGTTTTCTTTTTCTCCTAACTTCGTTCGAGCTCGTGGGTATGGAGGAAGCACAGGTTGTGTATGTACAAGGACGTTTACTGAGACTGTCCGTGCTGCGATTATCGCGCATTGCCCGCGCTCGTATATAGCGTGCAGGTTCAGGTGATGCGGCAGCCTCGTGGGACGCCACAATTCCCATCTCGGAAACGTTAATCGTGTTCCTGGATTATAGCATAACCCGTGAAGCGAACGACGGACACTTCGCACTCGATGTACTTCTCGTTAAATGGTCACTGGTCAACTGTGTCGGACGAAAGAGGAGGTGAATATGTATATCTATATTGTGAAGGATGTCCAAGGGTGCTTCCCATGTTTTTTCTGCACCATTTGCTTCGTCGCAGCATCTCAACTGCGATATTATTAAAATAAATTGGCAACGGTTCGAATGAGTCCATTGGATGTGTTGTGCGTGTGAGCCTCGATCTAGTTTGGTGAGTGCACCCTCCACCACCCCGAATAAGCAACCGCGCAGTCAAATCATTGCAAGAAGTGTGGACTCTGACGAGGTCTCCTGGAAGCTCGTCCGTTTTGCGCCATGAAGTGCACAAAAGAAGTGCCGTTTGAGTGCTGCCTTGGCCGCAGCTCGCTGGGTGCGTTTCGCCTGCAGCTCACGTCGGGCTGTCAGAGCAGAGTAACGGCGCCGCTCCGGTGGAAATGTGCGCACCGGTCCACGCTAATCTGGGGCGGGGGATGGCGCATGCAGGGAGCTTTGCAACTGTGCCGGAGCCTCATATATCCAATGGTGCTGCTGCAGATGCATCTCTTGGCTGCAGATTTGCTCTAGCGGCTCCTCCTGGTGGAAATCTGCTTCCGTAGCTGCTACTCACTGTCGTGCTTTAATAATAATAAAAAAATCCCACTCTCACGTGTTCACTCCTTAGCTGATCCTGTGCTTCTTTTAATATGATTTTTTTAAAAATCCAGTTGCTGCTTCATGCTCCTTTGTAGTGTTGCAGGTGCTCCATCTGCCACGCTTCCAGCATGGAATGATTGCAAAATGTCAAGAACTAAGCTGCGGATCTGAGTCTCTTTTGCTGTTTCCTTCGTTTGGTCAATTGTCGCACTCTGCTTCTCTTATACTTTATTATACCACACTCTCTGGTGTATATATATATATATATATATATATATATATATATATTAAGTGTAAGCAATTCTATCAATTTTGCTTCTTTTTTTTTTTTCTTTTCTAATATCGTTCTTTCTCGATCTGTAGGGACTATAACTTTGATTGGTGTCGAAATGAGCAAATACACAAGCATCAAGGAAGAGTGTATGGGAGAAAACTAGATGCGGTATTCGTCTAATGAAGTTATAGACAATTTGACACAGAGGACAGGTAGCAATCATCACTCATGCAGTCACACAGTGTGTGTACATACACATACACACACCTGTCAAAAAATTGGTTCGACAGACAGAAAGACATGCTCGCGACACACAGAGTGTGCGAGGTTTCCTTAATGGAGCGCGTTTTGAGTCGAGGGACCTTCGGCCCTCTTGCACGCCCCTTTGATGCGCCATAAAGCGCCTTTCAAGGTCACTTTTGGGCGGCACGCTGAGAGCAGCCGCTTTTTTTTGCCTCCTCCCGCAGCTGGAAAATAATTGAACTGACAGCATGCCACAGCTCGGCCATTCATCACACATCGTCGTCATTAGAAAATTCCTCGTCCGAACAAACGTCATGAAAGGAGCGCTTCAGTTTTGGGGACATTTTGATGGAGATTTTCATTCCTTTCCATCTCCTGCGAGATTTGAGATCTTTATATGGAAAGTAATAATAACACACTCATATAAAGAGAGATGGAACAGAGAACAGGGAGGATGTTCTTTGATCTTCAGATCTCCCCAGGCATGTGTAGTCGGTTTCAGCATCTGGAGGTTTGGCGGCATGCGTCTCACTAAGTGGAAGCGAAAGGAGATATTTCGCGCAAATGGAAAAGCAAACGCCATCGCTAGATTCCACATTAGGTGATATTGCAATCAATGCGCCACTATAAGGCTGCGACATTGACTCGGAAAGATGTTTTTTTTCCTCCAATGCATTCACAGTCAACTAGCCTCGTGCGTTTTGATCATGCTTGCGTCCTCGACTTGAATCATGTCACCTCCACGACCTGAGACGCATTGCTCCTGGACTTGCCTAGCATACATGGCTGTCGCATTTTTTCCATGCGCCATGACTGCCACACATCTACTGACTCAGATATAAATAGGGTTGAGTTGCAGTGATCCGCTTATATTTCTGCAGCTTATTCAGATTGACAGTTCCACTTCAATTATCTGGGCCAAAAGCAAACATCTCAGGAAGATGGGTGCGATGAGGTCGCATCTGTACAGTCAAAACACATCGTGCGGCTCGAGACAAGACAAGGGGAATGAGTTACTGACGAGCCGACTACGTATATAGGTGCACAATGATATGGATAAATCCATCGGGAAGCTGTGACTGCCATTCTGGAGCTGCATCCGAGAGCTACCAAGGTATACTCTGGTCTCTGATGATTCAGATTGTGCAGGGCATGCTGAGTGACGACATGACACTTGACCGCAGGAGGCCACCTTCATTTGAACGGGCGGACTGTAAAAGTTCTACATTTGAGTTTCAGACAATCCAAAGTTTTAAAAACATTTTCTCTGCATGTGATATTAAATTCCAGAATCTTTCCCTATGGTGCACAGTCGGTGCAGATGTGCACCAACGATATCATTGTGCAATTTCTACTGCTCTGCCATGCAGAGCATTCAATGTCAAAGGAAAATGAAGATCTGAGGGAATATCGAAATTTATCAATTATTCGACATCGATGTGAGAAATCACGTGGAGGATCACCAGTTAGTTTGAATTTTGCACACACATTTAGCCCAGCAACTCATGGTCCTTCAGCTAGAGATTCACCACTGGGGAAAAATGCAAATGCATCGACAGCAAATGTATAAGAATGTGGACCTGAGATGAAACGATAGGTACACAAAGGGAAAGGCAGACAAACACGTCACGAAGTCGTATTGGTTATACTCTGCCGATCGCCCTTGAGCGAGAGCGGAAACACAGTTGATGTAAAATCCATCTTCAA
>CM068953.1:96308505-96333998 GCA_035128595.1 Eptatretus atami
TATTGCCCAGTTTTAACATCTAACTGAGGACGACACACACATTGATCAATCTCCCGCCTGTGAAACACCAGGAATGACAGTTTATAGCTGGGTTGGGGCTTTCAAACCCAGGTGAGACTACTCATACTCGAGTGTGCATACCTCTAGGCTATCCTGCAAGCTTAGATAACACCTTGCACACCTTAAAAATACGGAAGCAGCATGGTTATATTAATTTTATTCTAATTTTTCCAATTTCAGCCAATAATGTTTTCTGTAAGGAAAATTGGGAAAGGCCTATCTGTCCTCTCTTTTTGCTCTCCCACAGTTCAACAGCACTGCATTCTTCAAAATTAATTTGGGCAAAAAAAACCTCAAAAACAACGCAGTCATTCAAAGTCCACAACATTAACATTGATGTCTCAAAATGTACTTTTATGCTTAACGTTGTTCTTGTAAACAAACAAACCTTCGCTAAAAACATGTCCCGTAGACCAGGAGCCGGATAAGCCTCGGCTGCCCTAAGCCACATTTTGAATTAGAAATGGCTGCAAAATTTTAAATTAGATCTTGGGCTCATGGAAATGGCACCCCAGACAAAAGAATGAACTGATCAGAACAAAATATTTAATACAAAAAAAGACAAATATATTAATGTGAAAGAAAATAGTTTATTTTAATCCCTCGATACAATTTGCATGTATAATATATGCATGACAAAACACGTACAGATTTGGCACTTTGCCTTTACGTTTACTAGACCTTAGATTGCAAAGTTTGTGGCCCGAATTTTTGTGGCCCCAAGGCACATGCCTTGTTCTTGCCTAATGGTTAATCCCAGCACTGCCGTACCACACCAAAATACTAACGGATACATCACCTTTGTCTTGGAAAGTCCAATGAAATTTGAATGCTCAATGCCTTTTGTAGATTGAACAGCTTGCTCGATGACTGCACTGTGGTCATTGTCTGATCGGGATTGCATGAGGATGGGAAATAAAAAAGCGGGAGAGTAGGTAGTATAAAGAAATCCTATCACTTGACGAGTAGTCTTTCAGATTCTTTGCAGGGTTTTAGCGAAAACTCCTCTTACCAATGGCATTAGTTCAGCTGACATGATGAAACCCCAATGAGAATGGAATTCCCTGTAAATATCCTAAGAAATGCCATTTTGTCATTCTTGATTACTATTTAATTGAGATTTTGGTGGTTTAATGGTAGAACATCCATTCTGAGTTGTAGCTGGGTTGGTGTTTGAACCCTGACCTCATACCAAAGACTTAAAAAAAAAAACAAAAAGGTAATGTGCGCTTTCCTTGCTTGATCTCAACATTTAAAAGGCGTAGGACAGGGGCAAACAACCATCGGTTTGGCACCATTGTATGGCGTCTATGCCTCCCCTGATGTTGATTGAAGTTCCTTTTAAAGGAACATATTATTATCCTTGCACAGAGGATCGGTATTGCATTTGATCCATTTGTCTGGTCTGTTTGTTTGTTTTTTTGTCCACACAAAACGAAAGTACGGTTTTCTCCACAAAATGCTTGTCGGATCAACACAAAATTTTCACCATATGAGCATGATTAAGCGATGACTGATGTCGAAGGTTTTCATGATAATTATGTCACAGTGCGTTGTATGCAGCCATGTTGGAAAAATGAAAAACTCTGCACCTTCCATATCTCTGAAACCACACAATGCAAAAAATTGAAAATGTCACATGCAGAAATAATTTGATTTTTGTGTGATGTATCGGTGCCTTTGTTATGATGTCATAATTACACAAGTAGATGCTACATCCAATCAGTATGAAGAATTTTTGAGGGCCATCTTGGGTTTTAAATTGTTTCAACAGAAAAAAATTGATGGACGTCATCGGTCGCATAGGTTCAGCAACCATATTGTTGGTTAAAAAAGAAACCCGGGTAAAAAACTTCTTCTTTGGAAACAGCTGAACAAGATGTGAGGAAAAAACTTTCAGCTCTGACCACCTCCCATGAGGAACAAAATGTTCACACCTATGTTCATAGTCACATGGTTTGCAAGCCAGGTTGGATTTACCCTACACCTTTAACATCTTATTCTCCGAAACGGCTGACAGATCGAGGGGAAATTTCCACATGTTCCCGAAAGCAATGGGGTACCTAGGGTGTTCACGTGAATAATGATACGGTCACATGGTCTGGCAGCCATTGTTGATTTAACAAAAATCTTTCACTAATCTTCTCTCTGACTTTCAATTGATCAATAGTGAAACATTCACAACATATATGTCTACTTAGCGATGAAGAGAATATATAGTTTAAATTTCAACCTGTCAAGACGCATAGGTCTGGCAGCCCAGATTATATTTTATTTTTTGATTTTTGGATGTTTTGATTTATGTGTTTTTTATAAAATATAAGAGGTCACTTGGCTAGTACCGTGAGTGGAGTTGTATTAAGTCTAAAACTGAGAGAGGAGCTAAACGAGATCCCTAATACAGGTTCACTCCTGATGACTTACATCTTTGCTTTTTTTGCTTGTTCGGGGTTCCTTCTGATGACTCACTGCATGTATGTACACCATATGGTCTATCCATAATATTGATGATATAATATAATATTAATTCCCAAATTACGAATAAATTGAATAATAATAAACATCATGGAGATCAGGGTCAATAATACCGATCAAGAGCAGAATGGTTCAGAAGTGGGTGCATACGAGCAGTCATTATGCCACTCCTGATCACGCCATATGATGAGGAGAGTCTAGTATGATCTATCATTAATATACATAACACACCAGCACTACAAACACCACGAACCACATAAATCACGACAACAAAACTACAACAAACACACAAAAACAATCCTGACGAGGTTGCAATCCTCTGATTGCCTATTTTACTGTTATTATTAAATTATATAATGTAAAGAAATTGATAGAGAATTGGTCCTGGATGCAATGAACAATTATAGATTGCTTCATTCAGCTGGGATTTCAAAATGCGCTCACGGTACATAAGTATAAGCATGGCTTAGATAGCCGCAGAGAAATATAAGATGGCATCTGAGACTGACGAGCCTGGTTCAAATGTTCGCACCCAACTAAACTGTTCAGCTGGATAAGAATATTCACAAGTTAGGGCAAGTCCATCACCTAAATGTGACAATAAAACTGGAGAACCATCCGCCAACATAAGATTGTGGACTGCTAAGAAACCACGGATGAACTTCAACCACAATGAAGCACATGAACAAATTACAAATACTACATGCAGGCTTTGATCGAACTTCAAAGCCTGCCCATCCGGTTCCGTGAAAGATGTAGTCAAAAATGTTCTGCTACCAGGCCCCACTCGAAGATACGAAGAATGGAATCATTACCCCTAGTATTGCAGTACAGCATAGATTTCGATAAGATAACTTTTTGCTTGCATATACACTTTCAAGGTATAAATTAGGGGCATGCTAATTATTATTTTCAATGAAGGTCCGTGTATCGTCGAAAGTGGGATCTAGCTTATACGATCACAAATAATACTGAGTACTTTACAAAGAGGAACTAAACGATGCAGCTGCATTACTCTTGAGATAAATACTTGCGAGTACAGCGTTAATGATTTAGATGTACAAGGAGTGTAGGTCACTATCCACGCTCATGCAAATAGACAGATGCATGCAACGAAACATTATTTTTACATTTACTTTCACGTTTATTTAAACTTTTTTTAATAGAAAGGAATTATTTTCCTCCCTCTTGTTAAACCACCAGACCAACTGATACCCTGTTGGCTATTATCCTTCATGAACATAACGCAGTCCACAAATAATGTGCAGAGATTCGAATATAAAAATATTTCCAGATACTCTAGATACTCACAGAACAAATTATATCCATAGTTTGCCAAATAATTAAATAAATTGAAGAATTGAGGTACATACCTTACTATGGTCAAGAAAACGCATTACAATCAGGCTAAATAGCGAATACCACAAGATGATTAGGATCGTCACTAGCTGATGCAGGATACGCAGGAAGAATCTCAAAGGTCAAAAGTGAAATACTGTCAATACACACTTCACAGAAAAGATAACACAAACTGACACAAGTAACCCAATAACCACGCATCACAGATCCTATCCTAAACTGCAATATACCGACGGACCATAATTCTCGAACACCAGACAATATAACACGAGCTATACATATGATATCTATTCATAATTGAATCACCAGTAGTATAAGATTAAGGAAAGATGAGATATGAAAGCACATCACATACACTAGATCGGTATAACCAATGCGCACAGCGACTAGTCACATGCGGTTCTGAACAACATAGCTTTAGCGAAAAGCAGGAACTGCCTCCTGCTGCCATCTTCTTAACACATCCTTATACTGTAACAAGCAGATGTTACCATGTACATCTTGGCTGCACCTAGCAACACCATTTACTATGTGAACCACGCCAGAGATGCGTGAAATTCATTGTGAATATTTAAATAGTTGTTCCCAAAACAAATAGACCACTTGGAGTGAACATTGTGAATGGGACAAACGTAGATGGTGTCAATCTTATGTGTACACCCGTACAACCTTTAACGACCAGTTGTTATCGTCTCTCGACCAAATATTAAAGCCAAACTATGATAGAAAAAATCATTATTGTTGAAGGAGGAGCCACACCAAGGATGGTGTGCACAGAAGCCTTCGTTACACCGGCACAGAACGCTCACATTGCATGACGCAAGTCTGATCTATACGTCTTCTCCAGGAACAAATACACCCACGTCCAGACAATAGAGTACCGCAGTGATAATTTTTCTTACACAGGCCCTAAACAAACCACACAACTAGAATATGCAAGGAAGAAAGAGAGAAGAAGAAAGATAGAAGGATGAGGAAAGAAAGACGGCCCAAAGGCAATAGAATCAGTTTGTGCTGAAGAATTGCATGGATCCGACAGCAGCTTTGCTTTAACCTTCCTTTTCCTCTCGCCTTGCATGATAAATGAATTTCCAAATGCTTCTGCAACTTATGTGATTAAGCAAATGGTCGATTAGTCTAAGTCCATGACTTAGATTGCATGCATGGTGGTTTGACCTGAACAGTGCTCCCCTACATAGTGGGAGCACACTGATATGCTGAGAAACCCAGGGGTTTGAATAACTGAACTCCTCAAGAGGATTGTTACTTTATTCCAATCCTTTTGAGGAGGTTCAGTTATTCAACTCCTGGGTCTCACAATCTGTCATGATCTTTCCTGAGAAAGCCACATTTTCAAGCTGCCTCCAAAGCCATGTCGTTGACTGGGGAATCTTCCATCATGCAAAAGTCTCTTCTTTGGCACACCTAAGCTCCTGACCAATACAAAAGCTTTCATCCACAGCCTGATGGAGTCCTGCTCTCCCCTCTGGCGGCTCCCCATGCCCACATCTTGCTCAGCTTGATGCTGTGGAAACTAAGGTCTTCGAGAGCATGGAATCTCCCGCTGTGGAATATGAATCTCCCGTCTATGGGCCAATCACTTCACCATTGCAGGTCGGCTGGTGCGCCTCTCTGTCTTCTACCGCCTCCTTTCTGGTCTTGCTCCCTCTGCTCTTTCTGTGCTTTGTCCCACCTTGGTTCTACGGGCACACATGGCCAGCATCAACCCCCTTCTGGTGAAACTACTTTAATCCAGGATCACTACTCACCTCCACTCATTCGTTCTTTATTTTCTCCTGCCTGTAGAACAAACTTCCACACTCTCTTCAATCTCGTCTTCCCTCTAGGTCTTCAAGACAGCTGTTCACCATAATTCATGATCGTCCCCAATCCAAAACCATGATCTTTTCTACCCTCATTAACCCCCGCCCCCTCCGTCTCATCCCTCCCTCCTCCCAAAATTCCAGTTTTCTTTCCTGAGAGTTTCCTCTGTATCCATCTTGTCCACCCCATGCATCCTCTCCCTGCCCCACACTCATCCCTACACTATTGTTTGTCCAAGTCTCCCTCATCTTGGCCTTTCAACTCGCTGTTGGTGTTCCCCCCTTTCTCTTCTCATCCTGTTGTGCCGTTGCATCCTGATCCGTTCAGTGTACTAGTTTTATCTCTCTCCATGAGCCTCGACTATGTGTACAAAGAAATCCTCGTTTCCAATCCCACATACGATGTTGAAATTTTTCCTGTTTACAACGATCTAAGTCTGGAGGACGTATATACTTAATGCATGTACGGAAATGGACACCAGAACATCGGTATACATTTCCATGTATCATAAGGTGCTCGATCATGGACAAATGAAAGAGTGCATTGCATGCTCAGGTGGGACGCCAAACTCAAGCACGGTCTCCTACCTCTGGTATACGATTCATGCAAAAGTGCACGGACGTCTCTTCGCTCTTCTTAAGGTGATTTCTATGAAACTGTTCCTTGAGGCAGTTGTTATTAACCATTAAAAATAGAGGTTCTATTTTATTTTCCCTGTTCATCACAAATGCCTCTGAGTACTTGGTGGTTTCAATATCAAAGTGCGCATTCTTCCGAGCAGCACACTCACTGCCTCCTGAAGCCAGTCCCAAATCCATTGCATTTCAAGTCAGGTATGCTCAGTAGTAGATAACAAGCAGCATTAAAGTTTTCATTCGTTTCACTTTGGGAGCAAAGAGTTGGTGTGTCGGACATGCGGAGCAGGGTGCATGCAAGTGGAGTGTCGTGGAACCAGGAACTTTGTTAAGGTAAGAGTCATTCCTTGCGCTATGAATACATCGGAATCCTCACTCCCAATATGTGCATGGCCTGTGATAGTGACTTCCATGATAGAGTTGGGACTACTGGCTGTGCGCAAGGAATCAATCTTCGTGAGTTGCGCAGAAACGCGGCAAGCAGAGGCACTTTGTGCTGCCACGGAGGATGGATGGACGGAGCGGAGTTCGTCGTTGTGTGAGAGCGCCCAAAGATCATTTCTGGTCGAACTTTGCAGCTTTGACATGAGCAGTTGATTTAGGTTGCTCTGTATAAGCAAGGGTTCTCGTAGTGCTGGCATCATATCGATGAAGGAAACTTGTCCCTGCTTGCGCTCGCAGTCGGGCGCTGTGCAATGAACACGTTGGAAGCAGCGCCCGCTTCCGGGACTATTTAGGGCGGTTACGGGTGCGGCAGCCCACGCGGTCACGCCCCACGGATCATACGGTGTTGCAGAAACCTCCGGGAGCCCCAGATCGTTCGCCAATCCACCCCTTCCTTCGACGGTTCCTCTGGGGCCACTGTGACCGCACGAAGTTCCGCAGAGCTCTGCAGCCTGAAAGCGCTGCCGTCGCCCGCATCGTGGGGGAACCTCAGGGGCGCTGCAGTTCGCCAGCACCGCCGCATCTGACGTCAGCTTTCAGAACCCCCTGGCACGGACAGCTCCGAGAAGCGTGCTCTCCTCGGCGAGGCACGGAAACTGCACGGTGAAACACTGTAAGGCGTAAACGTATATGCCGAGCATTACAATACGGTTTCTCTGCTTTGCTCGTGATGCTGTGTGGGATCGCTGCGAGGCAGTAGATGCTGAGCGCGGCGCAAAGGAGCTGAGAAAAGCCAGGTGCCCACGCTGAGCGGAGTGCGGACTCAGGGCACAAAGCGGAGGAAAGAGAGCTCGGAGAAGGGGAGAGAGAGGGAGAAGAGGAGTGGGCGCGTGAGGAGCAGTTGTGCGGAGTGGTGCTCGGATGCTGCGGATGCTCTTGTGAAGGGAGCGAATAAGCAAGAGCGACACATGGCCGTGGGATGTTTCACGCAGGCTCCGACCCGCAATATCACCTCTCGCTGTGCGTACCCTCCAGCACAAACACAAGCAAATTGGCCGCGTAGAGTCAAATGCTCGACGGTAAAGGAATTAAATGCGCAAATTAACATTGAGCGCACGCGTAGCGCACCTAGGCATGGGGACAAACTCGCGCTCCTCAGCACTAACCCACGCCCTCACGACCCGGTGGACAAAATTGTTTTCTTTTTCTCCTAACTTCGTTCGAGCTCTGGTATGGAGGAAGCACAGGTTGGGTATGTACAAGGACGTTTACTGAGACTGTCCGTGCTGCGATTATCGCGCATTGCCCGCGCTCGTATATAGGTGCAGGTTCAGGGGATAGCGGCAGCCTCGGGGACGCCACAATTCCCATCTCGGAAACGTTAATCGGTTCCTGGATTATAGCATAACCGTGAAGCGAACGACGGACACTTCGCACTCGATGTACTTCTCGTTAATGGTCACTGGTCAACTGTGTCGGACGAAGAGGAGGTGAATATTATATCTATATGTGAGGATGTTCCAAGGTGCTTCCATGTTTTTTCTGCACCATTTTGCTTCGTCGCAGCATCTCAACTGCGATATTATTAAAATAAATTGGCAACGGTCGAATGAGCCATTGGATGTTTGTGCGTGTGAGCCTCGATCTAGTTTGGTGAGTGCACCTCCACCACCCCGAATAAGCAACCGCGCAGTCAAATCATTGCCAAGAAGTGTGGACTCTGACGAGGTCTCTGAAGCTCGCCGTTTTGCGCCATGAAGTGCACAAAAAGAAGTGCCGTTTGAGTGCTGCCTTGGCCGCAGCTCGCTGGGTGCGTTTCGCCTGCATCTCACGTCGGGCTGTCAGAGGCAGAGTAACGGCGCCGCTCGGTGGAAATGTGCGCACCGTCCATGCTAATCTGGCGGGGATGCGCATGCAGGGAGCTTTGCAACTGTGCCGAGCCTCATATATTCCAATGGTGCTGCTGCAATGCATCTCTTGGCTGCAGATTTGCTCTAGCGGCTCCTCCGGGTGGAATCTGCTTCCGTAGCTGCTACTCACTGTCGTGCTTTAATAATAATAAAAAAAATCCCACTCTCACGTGTTCACTCCTTAGCTGATCCTGTGCTTCTTTTAATATGATTTTTTAAATCCAGTTGCTGCTTCATGCTTCCTTTGTAGTTGCAGGTGCTCCATCTGCCACGCTTCCAGCATGGAATGATTGCAAAAAATGTCAAGAACTAAGCTGCGGATCTGCAGTCTCTTGCTGTGTTCCTTCGTTTTGTCAATTGTCGCACTCTGCTTCTCTTATACTTTATTATACCACACTCTCTGGTGTATATATAATATATATATATATATAATATATATATATATATATATAGTGTCAGCAATTCTATCAAGTTTGCTTCTTTTTTTTTTCTTTTCTAATATCGTTCTTTCTCGATCTGTAGGGACTATAACTTTGATTGGTGTCGAAATGAGCAAAAATACACAAGCATCAAGGAAGAGTGTATGGAGAAAACTAGATGCGGTATTCGTCTAATGAAGTTATAGACAATTTGACACAGAGACAGGTAGCAATCATCACTCATGCAGTCACACAGTGTGTGTACATACACATACACACACCTGTCAAAAAATTGGTCGACAGACAGAAAAGACATTGCTCGCGACACACAGGTGTGCGAGGTTTCCTTAATGGAGCGCGTTTTGAGTCGAGGGACCTTCGGCCCTCTTGCACGCCCCTTTGATGCGCCATAAAGCGCCCTTTCAAGGTCACTTTTGGGCGGCACGCTGGAGCAGCCGCTTTTTTTTGCCTCCCCGCAGCTGGAGAAATAAATGAACTGACAGCATGCCACAGCTCGCCATTCATCACACATCGTCGTCATTAGAAAATTCCTCGTCCGAACAAACGTCATAAAGGAGCGCTTCAGTTTTGGGCGACATTTTGATGGAGATTTTTCATTCCTTTCCATCTCCTGCGAGATTTGAGATCTTTATATGGAAAGTAATAATAACACACTCATATAAAGAGAGATGGAACAGAGAACAGGGAGGATGTTCTTTGATTCTTCAGATCTCCCAGGCATGTGTAGTCGGTTTCAGCATCTGGAGGTTTGGCGGCATGCGTCTCACTAAGGGAAGCGAAAGGGAGATATTTCGCGCAAATGGAAAGCAACGCCATCGCTAGATTCCACATTAGGTGATATTGCAATCAATGCGCCACTATTAAGGCTGCGACATTGACTCGGAAAGATGTTTTTTTCCTCCAATGCATTCACAGTCAACTAGCCTCGTGCGTTTGATCATCTTGCGTCCTCGACTTGAATCATGTCACCTCCACGACCTGAGACGCATTGCTCCTGGACTTGCCTAGCATACTGGCTGTCGCATTTTTTCCATGCGCCATGACTGCCACACATCTACGACTCAGATATAAATAGGGGTTGAGTTGCAGTTGATCCGCTTATATTTCTTGCAGCTTATTCAGATTGACAGTTCACTTCAATTATCTGGGCCAAAAGCAAACATCTCAGGAAGATGGGGCGATGAGGTCGCATCTGTACAGTCAAAAACACATCGTGCGGCTCGAGACAAGACAAGGGAATGAGTTACTAACGAGCCGACTACGTATATACGTGCACAATGATATGGATAAATCCATCGGGAAAGCTGTGACTGCCATTCTGGAGCTGCATCCGAGAGCTACCAAGGTATACTCTTGGTTCTGATGATTCAGATTGTGCAGGCATGCTGAGTGACGACATGACACTTGACCCGCAGGAGGCCACCTTCATTTGAACGGGCGGACTGTAAAGTTCTACATTTGAGTTTCAGACAATCCAAAGTTTAAAAAACATTTTCTCTGCATGTGATATTAAATTCCAGAATCTTTCCCTATGGTGCACAGTCGGTGCAGATGTGCACCAACGATATCATTGTGCAATTTCTACTGCTCTGCCATGCAGAGCATTCAATGTCAAAGGAAAATGAAGATCTGAGGGAATATCGAAATTATCAATTATTCGACATCGATGTGAGAAATCACGTGGAGGATCACCAGTTAGTTTGAATTTTGCCACACACATTTAGCCCAGCAACTCATGGTCCTTCAGCTAGAGATTCACCACTGGGGAAAAATGCAAATGCATCGACAGCAAATGTATAAGAATGTGGACCTGAGATGAAACGATAGGTACACAAAGGGAAAGGCAGACAAACACGTCAGAAGTCGTATTGGTTATACTCTGCCATCGCCCTTGATCGAGAGCGGAAACACAGTTGATGTAAAATCCATCTTCAAAGCCTCAGTCAACACGTCGGGGTGAGTTTCCGCTGTGACCAATTGTCTCTACTCAACAAGACCTCAATTTGCAGCGAGAAAGACAAAACACCTCCATTCCTTCTCCTATTCGCATATTCTCTTTGACAATTCTCAGGCCATTGTATTCATCATTCCAATGGAGGATGGAACTGTTACCAACGAACGGTAATTACATGAACGCGTGTTTGGACGTCTCTCAAAACTCACCTGCTGGAGGAAAGAAATAGAGGGAATAAATTGGAAAATGTTTTTTTTTGTTTCTTCTTTAAATGGGATGGACTGAGAAATGTGTGTTGGGTATACAACACATGTACTAAGTGTATCGAACACACCTGTTATATACACATCTTAAGTATCTGACAAATCAGCCAATGCTTGATGTGTTCGACATGGAACAACGATTTTTTTATTCTTTAAACTGGCACTTTTTGCACAATGTCGTCGATATATATGTGTATTTCTATATATCTGCCATTCATCATCCTATATATATGTTTGTCTCAAGACAGTGTATTAACATATCAATGAATATATAATATTTATATATATCTAATATAATATATATATATATATATAATATATATATTATATATATATATATATCTTGATCTCTGAGCATGGCAGCATGTTGGATCTTTCCCTTCTCCTCTCATGACCATAAAAGCAGCGACAGTCATTCTCACATTTCTGTGAAGAACACTACTTTTACTGCTCACTCACTTGTTGAACCTCCTTTGTACCTTTGACCACACAATAAATATATATATATATATATGTATTATATATATAATATATATATATTATATATACGTATATTGCAGATTTTTTAGCCGAAGTTCGATCTTGACCCGACGATAAACCCACGTCTTCCTGGTGTTGCACAGGAAGTGAGTTGCATAACAGAGTGTGCCTTCCTCGGATGACATTATAAGCTGGGTGTTTTGTCTGTTAGCATGAGTGGTGGATGTTAAAGATCCAAAGTGGTTTATGGAAAAGTAGACAATTCGTCGCCAAATACTGAACAAATGGCAAAACTTGCACCATTGAGAAAGCAAAGACAACCCACTCTGTGTAATCCTTGTCATGGGCTCTTTTGGCAACACTAAACTGTCTTTGGGAAGAGCACCATACATACTGTAGATGTTTAGTATATATGTATATGTATATATGTAATGTATGTAATGTAGATATAATATGTAAGTTATATATATATACATGTATATGTATATACTATATATTATATATATATTATAGTGTTATATATTATATAGTGTATATATATACAATATGTATGTGTGTATTATATATGCATATATATATACAATATTTATATGTGTATATATATATATATATAATATACACAATATGTATATGTGTATGCATATAAATATATTGTATAGTGTATATATATATTATAGTGTGTGATATAATATAGTATATATGGTGTATACTGTATACATTATAATATTATATATTATATATGTATCAATAAATATTAATGTATATGTCTATATATGTTATATAATATATATATATATATATATAGTATAAACTGTTTATATATAGTATAAAACTGTTATGTATATATATAGTATAGTATATTATATATAGTATATATATACATAATTATATTTATATAATATATATATTAATATAATTACCGGGTGCCCCCAGAATCCGAACGCCCATTGTTTGGAACAAATTGGAATCCGAACAATTTTTTCGAGAAAATTTTGCCTAAAAAACCAACAATTTTCAAAAACCGAACCAACGTGGCGTTTATGTTTGTTCACGTGCGCTCCCCCGCCTGTTCGACCCGCATCTTCGCGCTTTGTTCATTCAGTTCGTCGGTGGAAGTACTCGTGAAAGCATCTCTCGTGTGTCGACGCTACTTTATCTCGTGTTTTCACCTTGATTTGTGCTGTTTTTTTTTTTTTTTACTCATCTTGTGTTTTAATAATAACAAAAACGCAATCCGATCACGTGGTGTACGGGACTGTCGGGCAAGGATTAATTTCACAGAAAAACCGGTTGTAATTTGGAATATCCATGATTACCTCAGCCCGATGCGTTTGATGAAAGTGATTGTGGTTCTGGGGCATCATGTTTCGAGGCTGCCCTGGGGGCAGCGCTCTCGCAGAGTGCGCAAGCGATCGGAACCAGGCCGAGCACGAGCCTTGTGGACCTTTGGATTTGGTGATGTACATTCAACAATACGCCGCCACCAAGGTCATTACTCATCTTATTTTACCTTAAACTTGGGTAATTTCAGTTGAAAGTGTCTTGAAAGTGGGTTTTCTTGGGTCCAGGAACGGATTAATTCACTTTCCATTATTTTATTGGGAAAATATTTGGAATCCAACTTTGCAATCCGAACAGCCTCTGGAACGAATTAATTCGATTCTGGAAATATATATATATGTTTTGATATATATATGTATAATCACTAATAAAAGGGGTAGTGTGTGTGTGTGTGTGGTGTGTGTTGTGTCATATGTTATATCTCTCCAGTGTGACCACTCCTCATTTTCATAAATGCCAAGGTGAGCCAATGAAAAAGCCAAGAATTCACAACGTTTCGGAAAGGCGAGATAATGGAAAACCTATACGCCAAGAAAACCTATAGAAAACCAAGATGCCAAGGTGAACAACGAATAGCCAAGATCTGTGAAAAATCCAAGGAGTGGTCACACTGGTCTCCTCCATAACTCCAAAACTATAAAACATAGCAGCCTGAAACTTTGCATGCATACCAAGAAAACTCCAAGGAAGTGCAAGAGTGAAAATTGGGTGTTTTGGTCAATTAAAACACCACTTTTGAAGATAATTAACGGCCTTATTTAATTACATCCTTCATCAGGCGATCCTTGGCCACCTTGTTGTCTGGTGTCTTTCGGTGTTTCCTGGGTAACCTTGCTGGGGTCTGAAGCCACTATGTTTTTTTGGACTACCCAACGCATGCCTTTCACTTGGAACAGGCCCACAACGATTTTTAATGACAAGTTTTTTTTTTTTCATTTTCCTCACTCATCTATCTATAATTCCAGCAATGTGTGTGTGTGTGTGTGTGTCTGTGACCGCCATTTCTGCGACAAACAATGGTCCGATCTAATTGAAACTCGCCAAGATATATAGCTGGGGACCTGAGGATGTGCCTTTTCAAGTTTAATATTAATCGGACGAGTGCTTCCCAAGTTATGGCCATTTATTTACCAACCAATGACAGACGTTGCTGCGGCCATTTTTTATCAACCAATGACAGGAAGCGTTGCTGCGTAGCGTGGTCGATGGGGAGAGAAACTCAGGCCGTGCGTTCGCACATTACGGGTTTTTTCTCTCTCTTCTCTTCTCTCCTCTTCTCTTTGTGTTTTTCCTTGCGAAAAAGGCAAAATAAGTTGGCGCTAATTGAATAATTGGCCATTTAAAAACTAATGATTTATCAAAACGTTGGCAGATCCAGCAGCCTCCGTATTCCTGCCCTGGACGAGGAACAAAGAAGAAGCGCCATTCTCAGCGATGTGTTTATGAAGAGTGCTAACGAGATAAAGGTGTGTACATGGAGACGATTTTATTATTATTATTTATTGAAGAAAAATTGTTCAAAAATAATTTATCAAAAAAAGTCACAACTTTTTTTTGTTTCCAATTGTCAAAACGGTGTGGCCTTTGGAAGTGTTAAGGAATTCAGCTCTACTCAACATGCTTGCCAACGAAATACATCTCAATTGGTGGTAAAAACGATTCACAACGACGGGTTTCCTTACTCATTGCTCTGCAGTCTGCATTCAACCCCTTCATTTGTCATCTCATTGACCTCATTTCATCTATCTATAATTCCAGCAATCTCTGTGTGTGTGTCTGTGTTCTGTGTGTCTGTGTGTCTGTGTGTCTGTTCTGTGTTTCTGTGTGTCTGTGACCGCTGTTTCCCGACACCACTGGTCCGATCTAATTGAAACTTGCCAGCTAATTTCTGGGACCTGAGTATGTGCCTTTCAAGATTGATATATTAATCGGACAAGTGTTCCAAGTTATGGCCATTTATTTACCAACCAATGACAGACACTGTGCGGTAGGGTGGCCGATGCGCCATTTAGTTACAATCACAGGACACGTTGCTGCGTGGGCGTGGCTGCGTAGGCCGGTGCACGGCCGGCGCGATGACGTCACGTGCCGTGCGGTTACGATGGGATCGATCGTGCCTTAGTTACCGTGGGGTAGGAGTGCAATGGTAAATGGCAGCGAATGTCATGGCAAGCAAAGACAGGGAGGTAACTTTGATTTTAATTAACTCTGTGTGTAAGTATCACAGCAAGTTGTTACTTCAATGCAAGCGATAATTCGTGGAATGATGTGAACATTCCGTAAGGGCACGACTACTTTTGGATAGTGATGACTTACTGTATTCTAATAATTTCTCGATTTCTTATCCGCATTTATAGATAAACACAATGCCCAATCCAGTCGTCGTTTATGAGAGCGAAGGAATGGCCTGTGTGGTTGTTTGAAAGTTTTTTTTTTTTTGCATGTACGGCCACGCACATATGGGCACGTGAGAGCGAAGGAAACGGCCTGTGGTGTTGTTGTTTCTGGCAGCCGCGTTTGAAAAGTTTTTTTTATTTTTTTTTTGTATGTACGGCCGCACGGTATGGGCACGCACGTACGGGCACGCACGTACGGACACGCACGTACGGCCACGCACGTACGGCCACCGCGAGAGCGAAGGAACGGCCTGTGTGGTTGTTTCTGGCAAGCGTTTTTAAAGTATATATATATATATATATTTTTTTTTTGCACGTACAGCCACGCACATACGGGCACGTGAAAGCGAAGGAACGGCTTGTGTGTTGTTGTTTCTGGCACGCGGTTTGAGTTTTTTGCGGGGGGCGGGGGGGAGGGTTTGCACGTACGGCCACGCATCTACGGGCATGCACTAGTCTATCTATAATCCAGCAATCTGTGTGTGTGTGTGTATCTGTGTGTGTGTGTGTGTTGTGTGTGTGTGTGTGTGTGTCTGTGACCGCTGTTTTCGACAATCACTGGTCCGATCTAGTTGAAACTTGCCAGGTATATTGCTGGGGACCTGAGGATGTGCCTTTTCAAGGTTGAATATTAATCGGACAAGTGCCTCCTAGTCCATAGTTATGTCACATTATACCAACAATGACAAGACACGTTGTGCGTGGGCGTGGCGATGGGGAAGGAAGCTCAGCCGCGTTCCCCATTATGGGTTACAACGTACGGGCTTCCGGAGAGTGATGACTTCGTGTTTTCTAATAATTTCTCGATTTCTTACGTGCATTTATAGATAAACACAATGCCCCAAGTTATGATCGTTTTCATATTAGACGGTGCATAAATTCGGTGACATCAGTGAGCTGGTGTGCTCCGAACCAGGAAGTAATTTTTTTTGCTCTCTCTCTCTTCTCTTTTTGTTTTTCCTTGCGATGACATTGCGAAAAGGCAAATTTCGTTGGCGCTAATTGAATATTGGGCATTAAAACTAAATTGCGAAATAATCGTAACTGCGAATAATATGCGAACTTCCGGCCATGCACGTACGGGAACGCGAGAGCGAGAGAAACGGCGCGTGTGTGGGTTGTTGTTTCTTGCTCGCGGTTTGAATATTTATTTAGTTATTTATTTATATATATATATTTTTTTACGGCCACGTACTAGTATTATTGAATGCCTGTTCATCATAGCTACAAATCGCTGGATACATTGCAGTGCTTATAAACGCCTGGAGACACCAGCATTCGTGGCTATATTTCATTTGCGTATATGAATAACCGAGAGAATCTCTTCGACTAAGGATTATTACAAAATGTAAGCTCCAGATTTGAAAGTATCGGCAGTTCAGACTCTCCAAAAAAGTGTTGATTTGTCCAATTCAGACATTCCATGGGCGTTTCTGGGTGCATAGTTGTATTGACAGCTATTGGTAATCGCTTGCAAAGCCAGGTGTTCCGTTGGAGTGCTTGACTGAGTGCTTAAGCCACTTACCGAGCTGTACAGCACAGTTCATGCACTGATCGGGATGTGCAGTTGACAGTGACTACAGGGTAGAAGTACGTATACAGCACACACGGACGTGTGGTACATGTGGATAGATTTGGATCTGTATGGACTCTCTGCGATGTGTGGACATGCCTTGCCTGTTACGGTTACCGTGGTGGCATCCCCTATCTTATGGAGGTTCTAGCAGGTTTTCCTTTGTCCTCGTGCCTGTTTCTAAAGCATTTGGTTATCGGATTTGATTTACAAAGGTTATCTGTTTTTCTTTGTGAGTTTCAAAGCAAAATATATTTGATAAAGCCCGATTTCTGAGCCGTTTGCCATATTAACGCGTTTTCTAAATTACCGAGCCAATTTTTTTTCCACCCATCATGCGCAGCTGTTTAAAAAGGATAATGTTTGTGATCATACCCTTGCAATGTCTCCATAAATGTAACATTGTTTTTCGGTGAAAGCTACTCAAGGTTTCTGGGTTGTATGCAGTGAAGTACTGGTGAGTTAGTAATCACACTCATTCGCAACCTGCGATTCCCGAAAAATTGCCGATATCGGCCAAGCGTGTGGTGTGATGTGTGTGTGTTGTGTGTGGTGTGTTGTTATTCACAAAGCCATAACATTCTCTCTGATGACTCCCCTACCCATCACTCTCTGTCTCTCTGTCTTCGACGTATCCAGACGGCCGTTATGTCTGGAACAGTAGTTATCTCCATATATGTCTGGACGGTGGTTATGTCTGGGTGGAGTTTGTCTCCAGACGTATCTGGATGAGTATGTCTACGGACGTGTCCCGGATGGGAGTTTGTCTCCGGATGTGTCCGGGCGGTAATGTCCGGACAGGAGTTTGTGTACGGGTGTTGTCTATGTCTGAATGGGAGTTTGTCTTCGGATGTGTCCAGGCGGTGTTCATGTCTGGATGGGAGTTTATCTCCGGACGGGCCCAGGTGGTGTTTGTCTCCAGACAGCTTGGCTCTGGACACGTCCGGGTGGTATTTATGTATGGGCGGTGTTTTTCTCCAAACCTATCCGGGCGGTGTTTTTGTCCGGATGGGGTATGTCTCCAGACATGTCTGGATAGTATTTATCTCCGGACGTGTCCGGATGGGAGTTTGTCTCTGGATGTGTCCGGGCGGTAATGTCCGGACAGGAGTTTGTGTACGGGCAGTGTCTATGTCCGGATGGGAGTTTGTTTCTGGACGTGTCCGAGCGGTGTTTAGGTCTGAATGGGAGTTTGTCTCTGGATGTGTCCAGGCGGTGTTCATGTCTGGACGGGAGTTTATCTCCGGACGCGTCCAAGTGGTGTTTGTCTCCGGACAGCTTGGCTCCGGAGACGTCCGGGTGGTATTTATGTTCGGGCGTTGTTTGTCTCCGAACCTATCCAGGCGGTGTTTATGTCCGGACAGGAGTTTGTGTCTGGGCTGTGTTTATGTCGGGACGGAAGATTGTCTCCGGACGTGTCCAAGCAGTGTTTGTATCTGGACTGTGTTTATCTCAGGACGTGTCCGGGCAGTGTTTGTCTCTCGGTGGTCTTTATAGCATGACCGGTAGAAAATGGATTTCAGACATTATTTTGTTTCCATCTTCACTGTCATTCTATGCAGAATCATTTTGATGAGATTGAATCGTAATTGGACGCTCCACCACACATCTGCCTTCCCTTCCTCTCATCTCTCGCTGTCTTTCTTCCCCTCCCTCCCCTCCTCACTCTCCCCTCCATCCTCACTCTCCCCCACCTCATTCTCCTGTCCCCTCCTCACTCTCTCTCCCTCCTCACTCTCCCCCTTCGTCACCTCTCCCCCTTCGTCACTCTCCCCCTCTCACTCTCCATCCCCGCTCTCCTCCTCTTCGCTCCCCCCCATCTCTCTTTCTCACTCCCCCTCACTCCTCTCTCTTTCCCCTCCCTCCTCTCCTTTCCCCCTCCTCTCTCTTCCCCCCTTCCCTCTCTCTCTTTCCCTCTATCTCCTCACCCTCTCCACCCCCTCTCCATCACCCCCCTCTTTTTCAATTTATCAGTGTTCCGTCAGTGAAGCGACGGGTGGTATTTGCTCGTATATATGAGGCGCCGCGAGGAGGGGTGTAAGGGACACATTGGCCATTTGGAGTTAATGCCATATAGCACTATTTTAACCCTTACCCTATCATCGAGCCTATCATCATCTATCATTAAAAAAATGTCGCTTACATCACTCCTCTTCGCGTTGCCTCATTATGTGTGTTATTTATAATATATATATATATATCTACATATATATAATATATATACATATATATATATATATATATATATATCAGTGGGAGAACAGTATTTGATACCACTGCGATTTTGCAGGTTTTCCCACTTACAAAGCACCGTAGAGGTCTGTAATTTTTATCATAGGTACACTTCAACTGCGAAAGACGGAATCTAAAACAAAATCCTGAAAATCACATTGTATGATTTTTAATAATTAATTTGCATTTATTGCAGAAATAAGATTAGTCACCTTCCAACCAGTAAATTCGGCTCTCACAGACCTGTTAGTTTTGTCTTAAGAAGCCCTCACATTCTCCACTCATTACCTGTATTAACTGCACCTGTTTGAACTCGTTATCTGCATAAAAAGACAGCTATCCACACTCAATCAATCAGACTCCAACCTCTCCACAATGGGCAAGACCAGAGAGCTGTCTTAGGACATCAGCGACAAAATTGTAGACTTGCACAAGCTGGCATGGGCTACAGGACACATAGGCAACAACTGTTGGCGCGCAATTATTAGAAAATGGAAGAAGTTCAAGATAACAGTAATCTCCCTCGGTCTGGGGCTCCATGCAAGATCTCACCTCGTGGAGCCTCAATGATCATGAGAAAGTGAGGGATCAGCCCAGACTACACGGCAGGACCTGGTCAATGACCTGAAGAGAGCTGGTACCACAGTATCAAAGAAAACCATAAGTAACACACTCGCGTCATGGATTAAATCCTGCAGCGCACGCAAGGTCCCTCTGCTCAAGCCAGCGCATGTCCAGGCCCGTCTGAAGTTTGCCAATGACCATCTGGATGATCCAGAGGAGGAATGGAGAAGGTCATTGTGGTCTGATGAGACAAAATAGAGCTTTTTGGTTTAAACTCCACTCGCCGTGTTTGGAGGAAGAAGAAGGATGAGTACAACCCCAGAACACCATCCCAACCGTGAAGCATGGAGGTGGAAACTCATTTCTTTGGGGATGCTTTTCTGCAAAGGGGACAGGACGACTGCACCGTATTGAGGGAGGATGGATGGGGCCATGTATCGCGAGATCTTTGGCCAACACAACTCCTCTCCCTCAACAAGAGCATTGAAGATGGGGCGTGGCTAGGTCTTCCAGCATGACAACGACCCGAAACACACAGCCAGGGCAACTAAGGAGTGGCTCCGTAAGAGCATCTCAAGGTCCTGGAGTGGCCTAGCCAGTCTCCAGACCTGAACCAATAGAAATCTTTGGAGGGAGCTGAAAGTCTGTGTTCCTACGCGACAGCCCCGAAACCTGAAGGATCTGGAGAAGATCTGTATGGAGGAGTGGGCCAAAATCCCTGCTGCAGTCTGTGCACAACCTGGTTAAGAACTACAGGAACGTCTGATCTCTGTAATTGCAAACAAAGGTTTCTGTACAAATTTAAGTTCTGTTTTTCTGATGTATCAAATACTTATTTCATGCAAAAAATGCAAATTAATTATTTAATAATCAAACAATGTGATTTTGCAGGATTTTTGTTTTAGATTCCGTCTTTCACAGTTGGAAGTGTCCTATGATAAAAATTACAGACCTCTACGTGCTTGTAAGTGGGAAAACCTGCAAAATCGGCAGTGTATCAAATACTTGTTTCCCCACTGTATATATATATATATATATATATATATATATATATAATATATATATATATATATATATATTATATATATATACATACATACACACCCATACACTGTTCTGCGTGACTGACTATCTTACTATTGAGCGCAAATAGCATTCTTTGCTTCTTTTTGTTTTTTTCACTAGCCCTTACCCCTTGTCCCTCCTCCCCACCCCCAACTGGTCATAAAACGTCAGAAATGAAACAAAACGTGTTTCCCACTAACCGCAGCTAAGCCTTGTTTATTTGTTTACACAAAACACCAATTTTAGAGCAAAGCATGCAGCATAAAACGGTCTTTTTCCTTACACTCCTCCAGCAAGTTGAAATGCATGGTCATGTTGCTCATAACCGGCTGGCAGGCTGGCTGTGCTGAGCTCAAACAGTCGAATGTTTCTAATTGTACAACTCAAAAGGCAATGGTTCATCAGTTTTTTTCATTCGAGCAGAGGAACTACTATAATAGGCACAGCAACAACAAGACGCAATTACTGCAATAAAACAATGCCAATGGCCTCCTCGCACTCATTTATATGTAAAACAATTGTCATGTGATTCGTCATGCGATCTGATATGCACATTTCCATCGACACGGACTAAGTTACACCATAATAGTATGTATTTAATTATAAATTTTTTTAATGCAGCATTTTAAAAAGTTTTTCTCCGACAACAATAGTTTTTCGTGGCAGTTTTACCCAAATGAAAAGCATTCACCATTTGTAATGAGTATGCAGGGATCTCAGCGATGGATGAGAACATACCCACATCTGCTCCTTAATTGGTGGCCATAATTATTCCCACCCTCTTGAGCAGGTTAGTAGTGGAGGAGGGTGTTTGGCCCAAGTCTTTCACGAACCGGCTGATCAGGCCAGACGATTCTGCAACTGACCCTCTGGGAAGCACCAATCCAACAGTTCATCATCGAGTCGGGAATCGAACCCATGCTACAGAGCTGAAAGGTAATTGCATTACTTCTGCACAGTCTTGTCAGACTGAGAGCATATCCCACCTGACACTGCCTAATGGATTACATAGGTGGGATGTAGAACACCCTTCCTCGAGGAATTTAATTAAACAAGATAGTACAGAGGACAGGGCTGGTAGGAGAGCTGAGAGGTTTGCACACTTTCCTCTGAGGTGTCGAGCCTGCGTTCGAATCCCGACCCAGCTTTAAGCTGTAATCCTGGCGTTTTGCATCTCGGGCATTTCATCATGGCGTGTGCAATCCCTCAGATGGACGTTAAACTGGGCGTCCCGTCTGCTGGCATTAATTGGTGGACAAAGCCTGGCATTGGCTTTGTGGTTTGGGTGGCTGGCTTCAGCCTGAGGGTCCTTAGTTTCAGTCCCGTTGGCTGCTGAATTAACACCAGGCGGGGTTGACTCGGCCTGTCATCCTTCCGTGGTTGGCGAAATGAGTACCAGTGTACTCGTAAAGGGGCACAGCATCAGCGGCACAGCCATGCTTCCAAGAAATGGTAGCTACCCAGCAGCTAAGCTGCCATACACAAGAACAGAACAGTTGGTGGACGCACTAAAGATCCCATGGTGTCCTTCGCGAGGAGTTGTCGAATTATCGCCGGCACCCTGAACAAATTACAAATTCCTGTGCCGAGTGGCGACAAGACCGTGATTGTAGCCGAGTAGCTGTTTCAGCAGCACCAACTCTCTGCCTGGAGTATGATACATGATGATGATGATGATGATGAGTAAAGAGGAAAGAACACATCAAACTAAGGTAACACATCCAACAAAGGTAACACATACAACAAAGGCCACACGTCAAATAGAGGTAACACATCCAACAAAGGTAACACATCAAATAGAGGTAGCACATCCAACAAAGGTAACACATCCAACAAAGGCAACATATCCAACAGAGGTAACACGTCCAACAGATGTAACACATCCAACGAAAGTCACACATCCATCAAAGGTAGAACACGTACAACGAAGGTAACACATCCAACGAAGGTAACACATCCAACGAAAGTAACACATCCAACAAAAGTATAACACATCCAATGAAGGTAACATATCCACCGAAAGTAACACATCCATCAAAGGCAACACATCCAATGAAGGTAACACATCCAACGAAAGTAACACATCCAACAAAGGTATAACACATCCAATGAAGGTAACGTATCCACCGAAAGTAACACATCCAATGAAAGTAACACATCCAACAAAGGTATAACACATCCAACGAAGGTAACACATCCAACGAAAGTAACACTTCCATCAAAGGCAACACATCCAACGAAGGTAACACATACAACAAAGGTATAACACATCCAATGAAGGTAACATATCCACCAAAGGTATAACACATCCAATGAAGGTAACATATCCACCAAAGGTATAACACATCCAACTAGAGGGAACACTTGTAGAGTGCAAAACCTCCGCCGCAATACTGCTAGGTCACTCAAGTGAACCTGATATCCTATCATTCAATTTGACGTCACAGTGCTCACAGAGTTATAGTTTGCAACTTTCCTTTACTTTTAACCTTTACATACTCAATTCATTCGTACTCACTACTTCAATTCGTACTCCACATACTCATTCATTCTCTAAAAAAAATTGTTAAAGAAAAAAACAGACCAAATTTTCTGTTTTTTTTTCTCTAACATTTGGGGGGGGGGGGGTTGGAAATCACTTAAACATGTAGAATGCAAAGACAAAAATTCAAATATTTTTTCGAAATGGCGCCATGCGGCCATATTGGCTTGGGACCAGGTCAAAATCTAATGGATGATCCTTGGACCATACCTATCCCCCACAAGTTTCGTTGAAGTCCGTCGAGAGTTTTTCCGTATCTGTTCACAAACAAACAAACAACAAACAAACAACAGACGGGTAAAACAGTAACCTCCGTCCATCTTCGATGGCGGAGGTTAATGGAAAGTCAACAGTATCACCGAAAGTAACACATCCAACAAAGGCAACACATCCTACTAAGGATACACATCCAACTAAGGATACACATCCAACAAAGGATACACATCCAAATGAGCTTTCCAGTGTTTCCTTTTGATAAGGTCGTAAACAGAAGCACTTCGTCACAGTGCCATGGTAATCGTGACAATCAATTTCCTTGGCAGCCAATCATTTTCTTTTGCATAATCAATTATCGATTCATTCAGAACGCCCCTTTCAATTCATTTCCTGGTTCCTTTTGGTGCCACCGACTTCTTACGTATACATGAGCTGTGGGGAAAGGAAGAGAAGGGCGTGTGGGTCCTTGTCACTCCTGGGTGTACATTTTGTATTATACTGTACACGACTAAAATATTTATTTACCTGCACAGTAATCGTTTTGCCTCAAAAATTTTCCTTTATTTTTTTTCTTACTTTGTTTTAATCATTAAATCGTCGATTTTTGTAAATCGTCAAGCCTCGTAATACACTGTACATAACACACCCAATAACACCCCCAGCCATGGTGTGTTTAACAGAAGACAGTGCAGGTTATGATCGAACTGATATCAGTGTTGTAAAGTTATACGTATCTGTTACAAGTCTGGCAGAGAATAATGGAATGGTTCCATCACAGGATGCGATAGTTGTGGCTAGAGTTTGTGCTGCAAGTGAAAGTAAAAATCACCGCTTTTGAACCTGATCGTTTTGTAAACTTGTCCCATTTCTTTGTGGATGTTTTGTAAGCTTGTCCCATTGCTTTGTGGATGTTTTGTAAGCTTGTCCCATTGCTTTGCGGATGTTTTGTAAGCTTGTCCCATTGCTTTGTGGATGTTTTGTAAGCTTGTCCCCTCACTTTGTGGATGTTTTGTGAGCTTGTCCCCTCACTTTGTGGATGTTTTGTAAGCTTGTCCCCTCACTTTGTAGATATTTTGTAAGCTTGCCCCATCGCTTTGTGGATGTTTTGTAAGCTTGCCCAATCGTTTTGTGGATGTTTTGTAAGCTTGTCCCATCACTCTGTGGATGTTTTGTGAGCTTGTCCCCTCACTTTGTGGATGTTTTATGAGCTTGTCTCCTCACTTTGTGGATGTTTTATGAGCTTGTCCCCTCACTTTGTGGATGTTTTGTGAGCTTGCCGCTTCACTTTGTGGATGTTTTGTAAGCTTGTCCCATCACTTTGTGGATGTTTTGTAAGTTTGTCCCATCACTCTATAGATGTTTTGTAATCTTGTCCCACAACTCTGTGGATGTTTTGTAAGCCTGTCCCATCACTCTGTGGTGTTTTTTTAGCTTGGCTCTCACTCTGGAGTGCTTTTGAAGCTTGGCCATCACTCTGGGTGTTTTGTAAGCTTGTCCCATCACTCTGTGGATGTTTTGTAAGCTTGTCCCATCGTTTTGTGGATATTTTGTAAGCTTGTCCCCTCAATTTGTGGATGTTTTGTAAGCTTGTTGCGTCGCTTTATGGATGTTTTGTAAGCTTGTCCTATCACTCTGTGGATGTTTTATCAGCGTGTCCCATCATTTTGTGGATGTTTTCTAAGCTTCTCCCATCACTCTGTGGATGTTTTGTAAGCTTGCCCCATCACTTTGTGGGTGTTTTGTAACCTTGTCCCTCACTTGGTGGATGTTTTGTAAGCTT
>CM068953.1:96378134-96396385 GCA_035128595.1 Eptatretus atami
ATTGCATGTTCGATATCGTGTGAGCCGAATGTTCCTACAAAATTAAGTTCTGTGTTCTGCTCATTCGGAAGAAGATTCCTATGTATCCCAGTTTGTCACAGCTTTGGAAAACAAAATTTGATATAAACCCAAGCTAAAAAATATGGCTGTCCAAACAATACTGCCCCAACACATGCAAAGAAAACGCAAGTTACCTGATGAGGAGGAAGAACTAAGGTTACAGCACAACGTTTTGATGAAAATGCCTGGCCCAGTTTCTCGAGTGTGATGACACCCGCACTGTGTGTGTGTGTGTGTGCGTGTGCATGTATGCGTGCATCCATATTCTTCAGCTACTGACTATTACCATGTCCTCTGGGATCGACCAGCTGCCTGATTCAGTGGTTCTCTGAATCATCAGCTGGGAACAATTCCTCATCAATATTTCTACGCTTCAACCTTAGAAGCTCTTCAAGCATGGGTCCGTAACTTTAGTTGTCTAGTTAAAGGTCATCCAATCAGGCAGTGAGATAGTAAGTGTATAGGTGAGATAGACTATATTCAACTTACTGACTGTCTGATTTAAAGGCCCAGTCACACCTTGACGTTTTAGCCAGCTTATGCCAATTTTTGAAAAATTTGTCTAAAACGCTGTGGCGCATGCAATACGTTATGGGTAAGTTTTGGAAACATTGAGAGCACGCTGAAAAACACTGCCATACGTCGTAGTACGCTGGCTTTCATCGTTGTACTTTGCGGTTGTCCTCAAATTTTAGCATGCTTGAAATTTTACGACTTATGTCAGCGTATGACTCACAAGTTCCGCTACGCTGGCCATAAGTTTTAGGTACGTTATGTGATCGTTGACACACGTCGACACACGTTACTTGTAAGTTACTCATAAGTCGAAACACGTCGAGGTAATGTTTAGCGTCAGTGTCCAGACTCCCTGGTTTTTTTTTTTTTGGTTTTTTTTCTTCGGTATGACGGTGATGTTGACACTTCGATTTCTAGTGCGGTTATAATTAATAGGCTTCCGCTCAACGATTTAAATCATAACCGCACTAGAAATCGAAGTGTCAACATCACCGTCATGCCGAAGAAAAAAAAATAAACCAATGTCACCCGCAGGGTGACCCGTATCTTGCCAAAAGGTGACCACGTGTGACTTCTTTAAGGTCACACTGAGGTGAACAGAGCTGCTATCCACCAGGAGCGACTCCTTGAGGAATATCTGCCTACGAGAGATTCCGATGAGAATCGTTCTACAGAGTAACCATGAAAAATATGCGTTGCCTCAAAACGTCACCAAATGACGTCATAATGTCTCAAGCTTGACATATCTAGAAAGCACTCATCGAGGTGTTCAATTTGAGGTACTACACGAATGGTTCCTAAAACTTGAAAATTTGACCTTGGGGTCAAATATGTTTGACCTTAGGCACTAACCATGAAGGTCAAGCCAATCGCCACCAAAAATTAATCCTGAGCGCCAGACCATGAACTATATTCCCATGAAGTTTGAAGACGATCCGATCAAAATTACTCAAAAAATAAGGGTTCGTCGACTCCCCTGATTTGCGACAAAGTGACCTTGACCTTTGACCTTGACCTTCAAAATTTTATGCCTGAAAGGGACCTCTATAGGCCTCTGATATGCGAAGTTACAAAAATTTCCAATGATAACTGTGCTCTGCAGAGTGATTTATACGTGATTACAGACAACAAAAAAAAAATACAAAAATAAAAAAACAAAAACATATGAAGGTCAAGGCCAATCGCCACCAAAAATTAATCAGCTGAGCGCCAGACCATGAACTATATTCCCATGAAGTTTGAAGACGATCCGATCAAAATTACTCAAAAATAAGGGTTTCGTCGACTCCCCTGATTTGCGACAAAGTGACCTTGACCTTTGACCTTGACCTTCAAAATTTTGTGCGCTGAAAGGGACCTCTATAGGCCTCTGATATGCGAAGTTACAAAAATTTCCAATGATAACTGTGCTCTGCGAATTTTTTATACGTGATTACAGACAAACAAAAAAAAAACAAAAAAACAAAAACATACAAGCTGACTAACATATCTTGCAAAAACTTCGTTTGGCAAGATAATAAAAAACCATGGAGTCTGGAACACTGACGGGTTCCTCCTGTGTGAACCCCATTTTTATATACCAATTCCCCTAAACGCTGCCAATACGCCATTATATGGTATTGTAAGTTAAAACACGTTCATTTAGTTCTTTGGTCGTCCGGAAGACGTCAATGAAATACGTCTACATACGTCAATGTGCGTTGGAAATACGTAAGGAATTGGTTCAAACCACGTTACTCATAAGTTAGAAATAACTTTCGGGTACGCTAGACATTAGCTCGACGTGTTTCGACTTATGAGTAGCTTACAAGTAACTTTTGTCGACGTGTGCCAACGTTCGCATATCGTGCGTACAACTTATTCCCATCGCATGCGGAACGTGTGAGGCATACGGCAAGTACGTCGTAAAATTTTTAACACGTTTAAAATTACAAGACGTACTCCACTTACTACGACGTATGATAGCGTATTTAGCGTTCTATTCACGTATACCAAACTTACCCATACTGTATTCGACGTGCGCCAGCGTTTTAGACGCATTTTTCAGAGGTCGGCATATGCTGGCAAGATCGCCAAGGTGTGACTGCGATGTTGACACTTCCATTTCTCCGGCGGTTATGATTTGAATCGTGTGCGGCAGCCTTTTAATAGGCTACGCCACGTGATCGTCGGCGATACGTGCAGCGCGCTATGCATAAGTTAGACTATCGTTGGGCATAGGTTGTGAACGCCGACAACAGGCTAAGCATTCGTTGGTATAAGTTATCTATAAGACAACGAAACGTTCTGGTCCGTTACTAATATGTTATGCATACGACCAACTCGTTATGAATACGTCCGAATCTTTAAAAAAACATCAAAGTTTCACGTAAGCCAGCGTTTTACATACATTTTTAATACGTTGCCATTGCTGGCTAAAACGTCAAGGTGTGACTGGGCCTTAATGTCCATCTGGATTACTAGTATCATCTGGGAACCATACATCATCAAGGTTTTGAGTCATTCAATCCTTGAAACCCAGAACCCAGAATCCCAGAGCTTGAATACATGTTCACTGTATGTTTTGTTAAAATGAAATAATTTTGTTATTAAAAAAAAAAAAATCTTTTTTGTGGGTAAAAAGCATACACCAAAAATTCTTCGGTTAGGATATGTATAATGCATGTAAGAGCTGAGTCAGACCTAAAAATCCTACAAAGCAGGTTTCTTTTCACGTATCAGCCAGGAAATATAATACTATGTGAATTTCAAATGTAATTATTAGAAGTGTGATGTCATCACACCGATTAAATACTTTACAGCAAGGAGACTTGGCATACATTACCCATGCGATTTAAAAGAGAGGAAAATTTATTTTATCCATAAACATAGATTTTACACCAAAATATAATATTTATGAATCAGATAAATATTATATAAGTGGGAAGTTGTGGAAATTATGCGATAAAGCAATAACGACGTATAACAATCTATTAAAAGAGCGAAAATATGTGAATTTAAATTTGATACGACAGCATGTGAGATTAATGACTCCCAAGCATGTTACAATCTGGAGAGAAGCTCTATTAAGGAAATCTTAAGAAGATGCGGGTTATATAAGATCAACAATAACTCTTTACATGAGCTCATCTCATGAAAATCAATATCGGACCTACACATTCCAGCACCGTGTCGCTGTTTTGGATGAAAGTTCACAAAAACTTTTCACTTGACCATGAATGCTGTTGCATCACTTAGATATTTCTACATCATCCCCAAGTTGCATATCAACGTTATGGACTGTTAAAAAATATGATGTGGGATGATGCCATTTGTAATGGAAGAATGAATTGCAATCCTCCAAATGAATGTACTGTATGCTATATACTTCCTCATGCATTACCCTCTCAGGATGGGGTTTGATGTAGAGCAACAAATGTAAGGTGCTCGTATGATATTTTATCAATTATTGGCAAGGTAATGGGTTTGATGAAACCGTTAATCTGACACTTAAGTCAATTTGTTGTTTGGTTGCAACTCTGCCAACAATATGTCCTTCGAAGCAATCCTAAAGAACCCACACGTTTTGATCTATGCACACAAAGCAAAGTGGGGTTAATGCAATTAGTTCATGTCCCTCCATCTGTCTTATCAGTTTATGATCGAGGAACAACTTATTTGAATTGAATGTTGTATTTTGAACAAAAAACGAACCTGTAGTTTAGCAGTACTTTGGCTCTGAATTCGGTACTTTGGCCCAATCACACATGTGTAGGGAGGAGTAAGATAAAAAAATTTTTTTTTACTGTGTCTGCCTGCCTGGAAATCAAACAAAATGAAAATCATTCCAAAAAGGAAACACTTTTTTTAGGATGTCATGATTCATAAAGGACAAACAGTAATGCACGTGTTCGATAGTGTGATGCAACACATTGCGTAAACTGTGGTAAAACCGCAGTAAATTCCGGAATTTATTTATTTATACGACTTTTACAATCTTTATTTTATTTAAATTGAATTAAATACTTGAACACTGCAGAACACAAATCACCTTCTTGTCACTTCCAGAACCTGTCTGTTTAGCAGTACGTGGGCATGTTAAATGAGGTGGTGCATAAGGGTGATATACTGTACAAGACTGCTTCAAGAGTGCTAAACTTCTGTACTTTTTTGAACAATCTTTAAAATCATTATTGTATTAAAATTGAAGTATATACTTGAACACTGGAGGGGGTATCATATTCTGTGAATTCTCCAGTTGGAAATGTGCAGATTTTGTGTATGAAGTGTCGGTCCCTTGTGTCGATCAAAATGCCTCTAATGAAGTGTCTGGCTAACAGCTCTTGCCCTCTTAACAATTCGGCTGCTTCCTGTCATGGTAATTTTTTATCTCAATCCGTGCGGTCGTTCATAATAACGCAATAATTATGCTTGTATAGAGTGCAAATCGAGAGCCTGGCTAACAATCGCAAGACCCCAATTAACAACTAGACATTCACCAACTACAAAGTTGGAACGGCAGAAATCTCTTGCCACTCACTTAGAGACAGTGGGAGCGACGAAGCGGTCGAAAGTGTGGAGATCGAAAATCCTCAGAAGGCCCTATAGTAGCAAGGCCGAGTTGGCGGGTAAATTGAGAGGAGAGATGCATCGTGTCGCGCAATGATTTGTGATTTTCTGCCCGGATGCCTCTGTGCTGGGAAGCGAGCGGGACACTCTATCTGGTACACACGCTGTGCTCCGCGCGTGAGCACTCCACATCCAGATATACGTCACATCAAAAACAAAACTGGTGCATTGACACGAAGAGGTTCCTTGTTCTGTCAGTGTTGCTCAAGGTTCCTTAGCTTCTTTCTCAGATTTTGCATCTGGATCTTATTATTAGCGAGAGAAGGTTATTGTATCTGTTTTTATATTCGCACTTACAGAACAAAGAAAGCTGACTCGAAAAAGACAGAGAAAGTGTGATTTGCTCCGTTGGGATGACGTGCATGAAAGGGCTCAGGGAAGTGGATTCTATCTCAGCCTTCACTGCCCTGACATTTCCGTCCACTGACATCCATCCATCGCATGAATTGCTAATGTATGGCTTGCTGCTGTGAAAGCCAAGAGCTGGTTTTTTTAGTCTGATCAACTGCTTGAGCTATGTTGTATTGCAGTGCTCTAGAGAGTGGTGTTGATGCCATGATATTTAGTACAGTGGAACCTCTTACCATGACACAGGGGGACTGTTGTTCATGGCATACAGGGATATTGGTCTGCAGTATGTCAATCTATATGAGGTGAGATACAATTCCTCAGCCTTGAGATCTGTAAAATATAGGTTTGATGGTACTTCAGTTTAGACTTCGATGGAGGCTTGGCCCAGTGTTTGGTAAATCCACAATCTTATAGTGAGGTGCAACTTGTGTATCTGTGTCATATTTTGCTAAAATATTGCTTTTCTCAACAAAAGATGAAATAAATAGAATTACTCCAACAAAAACCTGCATGAAATAATTATGCTGAAGATGCAATGAGCGTCACAGATTATGGAAACAAAGTAAGGGCAGTGGCTGATTACTGAAATCTCATTATTTATTTTGTGCTCCCTGTAGTTTTGTGTGATCGACAATATCAACTGTTAATCAACATCACGGTTAGATAAAGGACAAGTAAATATATACATATATATATATATATATATATATATATATATATATATATATATATATATATATATATATATATATATATAAATATAAATATATCTATCTATCTCTATCTATCTATCTATCTATTTGGTCGACGAAATAGGTGACCCTTATTGTTGGGTCGCCGAAATAGGTGACCCTTATTGTCAGTAATTCTGTCTGTTTGTTTGGATGTTTGTTCGTTTGTCATCAGCATAATTGGTAGTAAACGTGGGTGGATTTTGGCCAAACTCGGGTGGTAGGTACATCTTATGACCTAGTGCTTTGGAAATTGTGATGGTTGCTAGGGACGCTTTGGTTCCCTAGCAACAACCAAAAAACCTTCAAAATCGGTACCGTTCACGCGAAATCGATTCCGAAAGCCATTATCCCACGTAGGGTTATGAAATTTGGCACGACTGATCTACAGGTGATGCTCTATCAAATGTATTCCGGTTTTTGTGATATATGGAATACTTTACCCGCAGCGCCCCCTACAATTAGGGTATGCGCGAAAATTGGCAAACTGAAGGCCCCCTAGCGACCAGGTGAGTGCATCGATACGAATTTAACTTTGCAGGTTCATGGTACTCAATGAGTACTACAACTTTGCCTCAGGACATTTGACGATTTCGCTTAGGTCAGGGGTCAAAGGTCAATTAGTTTTGTCAATTAGTGTCAATTAGTCACTAATTTGTCATTATGGCAAAAATCGATAATATGCGAGAGCTGGAGGTGCCTTCGCGCCAAATGCTACTCCTCCTAGGTTATGGTCGGATGGTCATGAAAATTCACACTAATCGTCTGGAATACATTGGTGCACAAACGATCGAGCTGGATTTTCGATTTAGATCTTTGTTCACCCACAGCACCCCCTCGAACTTTGGGGATTTCCGATTTCAAACTGCATTTTCGGTACTTTTCATTCAAATGGATACCGAGTAGTTATCAGTAGATGGAACTGGATGAGATTTGATATGCATAATCTTAAGGTGATTCCCTATCCGCTATATGACATCCATTTTGCTTTATATCTTATAGTTTCCATGCTCGGCGACCAATCGCCGCCTACCGCTTGTCTATATATCTATATATATATATATATATATATATATATAATATATATATATATATATATATATATAATCTATCTATCTATATATGTATATGTATATATATATGCATATACTAATGTCAATGAGTGTGTGTGTCTCCTCCATAACTCCAAAACCATAAAACATAGCAGCCTGAAACTTTGCATGCATACTAAGAAAACTCCAAGGAAGTGCGGGAGTGAAAATTGGTGTTTGGGTTAATTAAAACACCCCTTTTGAGATAATTAGCGGCCTTATTTAATTATATCCTTCATCAGGCAATCCTCGGCCACCTCGCTGTCTGGGTTCTTGCGGCGTTTCCTGGGTAACTTCGCTGGGGTCTGAAGCCGCTTAACGATTTCTACACGTTTCTTAACGATAGAGTTTTGTTTTGTTTTTTCTTCCACTTTCCTCACTCATATCATTGAATGGCTGTTCATCATAGCTATGAATCGCTGGGTACATTGCAATGCTTATAAACACCCGGAGACGTCGGCGTTCCTTGCTTTATTTCATTTCTGCACATGCGATCACCATGAGTATCTCTTAAATTAAGCAGAATTACAAAATTTAAGCTCCAGAATCGAACTTACAAGCAGTTCTGACTCCTAGAAAAGTGTTCATTTGTCAAATTTGGACATATTTGACATTTTGGGCGTCTCCGGGAGGTGTATGCTTAATGTGTTGCGAATCGCCTGCCAAACGAGCTGTTTCTTATCAACTGTTTCATTTGAGTGCTTGCTTGAGTACTTAAGCCACTTGGCGAGCGCTCTCCAAGCTGCTTGGTTGTTCGTTTCGGTAAAAGTATTCGTGCTCTCAATGGAACTTCGATTAGATGTATGCTTCTGCCTGTGTGGGCCGTGTGGTGCTATCATGCGGTTTGTACCTCAGGAGGTGTCTCATCTGCTGAAAATGTGCAATTTTATGTTTTTACTGGACATCGTTTTGTTTTACCTTTTTGTGTGATCTCCTATTTATCGAATCCACCCCTCACTTTGACATCGATACATTTATCATTGACATTGACAAAAACATTGACGATACATTGACAAAAACAATAAGGTCCATCTGATCAAGTGTTTGCCATGATCTGGCTGTGAAGGCATAGAGCGTAGATCAACATTTTGTGTTATTATGTTTGAAGGTAAATCTTTGTGTTTGTCATTTTATGTATTGTGTGTGTCGTTTGTGGTGTTGTTGGTTGTTATCTCCATGTGCGGGTTTCAGAAGGTGGAACGAATCCCTCTCAGGTCTCTAAGTAGCCACCGTCGTGTGTGTGTGTGTGTGTGTGTGTGTGTGTGTGTGTGTGTGTATGTGTGTGTGTGTAGGTAATGATGAGGAGTAAAGGAGAATGCAAAGGGTAAACGATATGGATGCATAAGCAAAAATTGTGTTTGAACAGTTTGTGATTTTGTCAAGGTTGAGGAGAGGGAAAAGACTGCTGCTGTCTGTCTGTCTGTTTGTTTGTCTGTCTGTCTGTTGTCAGGATGAGAGATGTCGTGGCAGAGAGTGGAGTCATCAGCAAAGAGATAGAGGATTTTCCAAGTCAGCGAGATCATTGTTGAATATTAGGGAATAATATGGGGCCTGGAACACTGCCTTGGGGTACTCCAGCCTTGACAGGGAGAGGAGATGAAAGGCTTCTGTTGAGAGCCACATGTTGATTACATGAGGGAGGAAGTCAGTAATCCAAGAGTGGAGTTGGCCTTGGATTCCATCGGCAGACAGTTTGGAGAGCAGTGCAGGATGCTGGACTGTATCAAGCTCAAAATATGTCCAGAGAGACGGCCCTGATCTCATGTCTGATATTGAGGGCCTCCATCATTGTTGGGAGAGTAGAAGCAGCATGTCCAAGGTAGAGTGACCATGTCTGAATCTGAATTGATGACCTAAGATGAGGCTGTTGGAGAAAAAGAATGATTTTATGTCAACTGCGATGATGGATTCCATGAACTTGCTGATTATTGTCAGTACAGTGAGCTAATTGGGCTGTAGTTAAGGGGATCCATTATTGCACCTTTTTATGTAATGCTGTGATATTGGCTGATTTCCATTTTACCAGGTGGATATAGGAGACCAGTTCTGAAGTGTTAAGAAAAAGAAGTGTGAATACGTGAAGAACAAATGCAGAAGCAGGTCACACTTTATGACTCTCGAAAATGTGGGGTGCGTAAATAGCGGGGTCCAACAGTAATATACACACACACACACACACACACACACACACACACACACACGCTCCATTATGTTAAGAGATATTCACATACTACATAGTGAAACACCCCCTAATTGTGTACATTAAGGCAACACATTACAGCCATTGCTGCATCACTGTAATGGGACATAATTTGTTGCCTTACTAGACACAGTTTGGGGGTTTACCATGTATAAGCCCAAAAGGATCTTAGGACGGCAACAACAGATTATTTTGAGCATGATGCTGTACTGATGAGCTCTAATAAAGATGACGCGTGTCTGCAGCTATGTTATAATTATCTCTACTTGTGGTGTATTGAACTTTGCCATTAAGGCTTGAATTACACTGTGAGATTCCCCGTTGGGGTCACAGTATAGGATATTGTGATGGTGAAGTTATGGTGTGCTGAGATCTGAGAAATTATTCTTTCATTGAAAAATGAAATTTATACATCAGGTTGAATTTACCAAACAAAAAATAAGCAAGCAGTCATAGACTGGTACTTACGAAATCGTCAACTTGACCTCTGACCTTGTCTAATAAAAGCTGTCTCTAGAGAAGGTAGCGACGCAAACCAGAAGTTTCTACGATGATTCTGTACCAAACCATCAAAAATCGAATGTTTGACCTCACTGTGACCTTGACCTTTGACCGATTTTGACCAAAATCTAATCAGCGCTAGCCATCACCCTCCTGAATAACGTGGTGTTATTTGACATTGGTAGCTTCTTCCGTTCTCGAGTTATCGTGCCTACAAACAAACACACAAACACACACACACACACAAACAAACACACAAACAGAGGACGGAAGTCATCAATAAGATTTCGTAAGTAATAAAATAAAATCAAGACATTTACAAGTAAAAAGTAATTAAACTCGTAAGTCTGTTGCTGAGTACCCAAAGCAAAGTTCAACAACTGTATTGTTAGTGAACCAACATCTGTTAGATTCTCATGAGATTTTAGGTCAAGTAAAATGTCAATAAACCTATTGTCCACTTTGACCCTTGTAGACACATTACATGTATTCACAACACCATGTTTGGCTACCATGGAGTGAAAACTTGTCCAATATTTATTAAAACCACCGAAACATTCACAAGTTGGCACGAGCACCCCAATGCTGCCAACAGCACAGGTTTAGCCACCAACCACAATTAGGTATCTGAAAAGTCTCTTGCTAAATGGACTTTCCTCAGAAAGAAACATTTTGGGAATTACAGTTTTGATGCATTTTTTAAATTATTATTATTAAAGAAGCCATTTTTCATTGTCACTTGTTTGAGTAGAAAACTGTATATAGTGGGTATCAAAAGTTGGAATTGTAGCAATGACACTTTAAAAATGCCATGTAGCTTCCTGTGACATTCCCAATGTATTAAAAGGGAGTTATACTGTAGTACATTTAAAATTATTTTATTTCTCTGCTTGGCAGTATCATATATTAAAAGGCACAATGGATTAGATATTTGAATATCTCTACGAGTTGCATTGTAGGAGCACTGGTTGGTTTCACAATTTGAGTAATAACAAAGGAATAACACAGTTAAAAGAAACATGGTGGCATTAGTGCTGGAGATGCTGATTATGAGGGCAGTATAAACCTGGGAGGAAATTCAAACTGAAGGCACCACCGACTTGGATGGCTGCACAGCAGGCAATGCTCAGATCTGATGTTTTGACCAAAAAGTGATCCTGGATGAAGACCACTTTGTTGTAAAAATGTCGGACATGAGCCTTGTTTGATGAGCAGCTATACAAGGTGTCCATAAAGTCATTATGCAACTTTGAACTTTTATAACTTTTTATGTACACTTGGTAGAAACAAACTATAAATGGTGCATGAAAGCATAATTCATTAAAAAAAACATTTCTTTTCCTTTGTTTTTTTAACTGAATGCAGTTCAAATTTGTAGGCTTCAACATAATCGCCATTTTTTTGTAATACATCGCTGAATCTGATTTTCCAACTTGTTGAAAACATTCTCCAGTTGCTGCTGAGTAATTGCATGAATTGCATTTGTGATCGTAGCCCTAAGATCATCCAAAGAATGTGGTTTTGACGAGTGAACAACAGTTTTACATAGCGCCATAAAATGTTGTCCACTGGTGACAGATCAGGCGAACGAGGTAGCCAACAAATTTGTCTACGTATACCGATCCACTTTCTGGGAACATGTCATTCAAGAACCATCACACGTTCAAAGCATAGTTCCAGGGAGCCTCGTCTTTGTGGTACAAGGTTATGATAGGTGAATGATTTGATCATCGTAGTTCGGGAACAAATAAATTCCACAACATTGCAAAGTAATGTTCTCCATTGATTGTTACTTCTTCCAAAAAAGGAAAGGACCAATGATGCATGACTCCCTGAGAGAACACCATGACATTGATTTTTTGGTGAATCTCTTTATTGTTGCCAAACTTCCTGAGGTTTTTCTGTCCCCCAAATGCAGTAATTGTGGTGATTGACTTTACATTTTCTGATAAAGCAACTTCTACATCAGTGGTAAACTCATTGAGAAACCCAGGGGAAGTGTGGATAACAACAGCAACAACAACAACATCAATAAAACTGTATGAATTATGCTTTCATATGCCAGTTACAGTTTGTTTCTATCATATATACATCAAAAATTCAAAATTCGCACAAGGACTTTATGGACACCACTGCAGTAGTCGTTGGTACCTTCAGTTATGAATATGGATCTTCCCAACCATAAGTAGTTTTTCTTTTGTGAACCCAGAGACAAGCATCCATCTCAATCATCCTGATGTACCTAAGGCTGCTCTTCTTCAAATATTTGTTGGTGAAATCTCTGGAAATAGAAACAAAATAAGAAGTGTACTTACTTTTTATGTTTAGGTCTCCCAATTGAGCACACAAAGTTTATCTTGATATTTTACTTGGTGTATGCATTTTAGCACTGGCTTCACCATTTTGAGAGAGCAAGTTCAGTTCCTGTACTTTGTTGAACATCTCTTGATGTCTTGTCACTTTTGTAATGGGACACTGATGACTACTTATGTCCATGGTTGTAAGGTATAAGGTCCTCCATGAGCCTGAGACACTGTGTAGACTTGCTGTTTATTGTTAAATTGTGGACTTTGTTATTCTGTTAAATTTACTTTGGAGGAATAACAGCCCATAATGTTTTTTGCCGAAGTAGGCCTACGTGCACTTAAGATGGCACATCGACTCTGACTATAAAAGGAACCGTGAAAAAGTCGAGGTGATTTGTATATGTAGATACTGGTAATTTGAAAAAGGTCGTCGTCGTCGTCGTCGTCGTCATCATCATCCTAAATTTTCCTATTTCAAGCTTCTCTTTCATATTTTATTGTGACAATTGATGCATACCTGAATTCAAGTCATAAATCTGCAATGAAAAATGCTAGAGGCATTTTTTAGAGATTAAAAAGCGACACATGTGGTTGAAGTATTGAAGATCAGTTCCATGTGGAGGAGCTAGGGATGGTGCAATTGAAGTGCTAGGTTTTGACCAACTGGGTGTGGTAGAGATTGATACAAGTCGAAGGTCAGGTTATGAGATTGCACTGCATGTATTTTGGACTTTCTTTGGGGCTCTCATATGTAACAACTGGGAGGTGAAGAACAGCAGGAATGAAAGTGTCTGCATTCGATCAGGAGGTGCTAGGATGCTCGCGCAGCATTTTGGAGTCTCAGGAGTGCTCGGCACACAGATCACCCTCCGGCCTTCATGCTGATTGATGCGAAAGCCTTTGAAGTGTTACTCCACTGTGCATGGAATTTTAACACAAGTAGCCGAAGGGAGGGAGAGTAAATCTGCTCACCCATGATTTTTTTTTCACGATTGCTTAAATTTGTTTCATGTTCGTTTCTCTGTTTCAGTTTTAATGTATGTTTGTGTGTATATGTTATTTTGTCCTTGCAGGAGTCTGTTTGTATTTGTCAATTTGTTTGCCCATTTTTCCCCACATTGTCTCTACTTTGATATGATCCAAGTAGGTTGCCTGAGGGCTTGTTACAAAAGTCTCCATAGTAAAACTTTGAGGTACACATCACCTTACTGAATTTTCTGGGTCAGGTATGCCCTAGTCTCAGACAGAGAAATCTCATACAGGCCTTCGGCTCAAACAGCAAAAATCACACAGGCCACGGGAATAGGGCTCTCGGATACAGTGTTGATGCAGACAACTTCAAGACCTACTGTCACAAGAACTCTGTTTTCTTTATTTCCTCATTGTCTCTTTTATAGGAAAGCAATTATAAAGAGATATGATTGATCATTCTCAAAACAATTACCAGTGAATGACATCACTGCAATATTGGCCGATGGGGTTAAGTACAAATTACATCATTGCACCATTAGCCATTGGTGCCCATTGGCTGAGCCCACTCCTTACACAATGTTTTTAACAAATAGAAAATGCAAACATCAAAGCTTTTGACAAAAATGTTTGGATCCCTTATCACCACAATTTGGATCCTTTGTCACTATATAATGATTTGAGCTGTGTTTAGCATCATGGTCACCTTGTAACAAATCCATCTAAACGTACCCATCAGTTAAATTATCAAAACGATCATGCATTGAGATATTCGTATTGTATTGTAGAGTTCACTGGATTTCTTTTCCACACTCCGTAAGGCTAATGGAGGAGCTTTCACATTACAGTTGCACATGCTGGACTGTACAGCATAAGGAGACGTCAGTCAGTGTATTTTTACATTAATTTACAAGGACGTCAGTAAATGATGTTCAAATAAACACGGTATATGGAATTTGAACCTGGGATCTCAGCGTCATGAGCTATGTGCTCCAATGGGAATGCCAAAAATGCCACCCCAGATGTATTTTAATGCTCGTGTGTATTTTTGCTGAAATTAAATGGAATGCTATTTATGAAAAACACTGCAAGAAAGCATTATGGAAAGATTATACAATTCAAGCAAAAGATGGACACGAGGGAGCAACCACAAATTGTTGAGGCATATGAAGGTACTTCTGGATTGATGCAATGTGTGAAGCATAGAATGATTTTCTACAAATAAAGCTCCTCATTAATCATCATGCAATTGGCTGGACAAAGCATGGCTCTTCTTATACCAATTATCACTTTTATATACACTCGATTTTCAGAATAGGTTAACCATGGAGTTGTATTTTGTGACGATAATGATACAAATGCAATTATTTCAAAGCATAAAACTTGACTCTTTCAAAAAGGGTCAGCATGTAGTTGTTGAATTATGATGCATTTCCACCACCAAGCTGTCAGTTTCCAGGTTCCGATACCATGTAAATACATTTTATACATGATTAAAGCTGCTATTTTTGTGTGCATATAGGGGCATTGCAACTCAACTTGAACTTGCTTTTGACTGCTCGGAGCCTTGTGCTCTGTGTTGAAAGACTAGCCAATGTGTGCCAGCACCATGGATAAAATGAACACTTCATGTTGATTCACTCACTTCATTGTGATCCTTATTGCCTACTTTCATGGGTACCTCGAGGGTCGATTGAACTGATGGCTCAAGGAAATTTCAACTTTCTTGATCCATCATTTCATACGATTGATGAGATCAAAAGTTCGCTCATCCACCAAGTTTTGTTAGAATCCATCCACAATTTTTTGAAAAATCGTGCTACATATCGTTTTTTTTTGGTACTACCCCCCCCACCCCCCCCCCCCCAAATAGGAGATATTTTAAAAGTGACATTATAAATGCCATTGTACTTATGTTCAATGTTTCTTGCTGTGTACCTTATTATTATTATTATTATTATATTTCATTTTCTAATAGAAGCAGAGTGGCTGGAGATTGCACATCATTTGCTGGAAGAAGTAGTGTCTGTATATTGCAAGATTATTGATGTGTGGTGTGCGTCAAATGGGGTATAAAGGTGTCTTATTGTTCCAAAGGATCTATAGGGGTCGATAATGGTATATAAGGTTCTTAAGGGGTCTGAAGATCTAAAGGGTATTTTCCAATATTAGTGAGACCTTTAGACCCATTTATTAGAAGGGTCACGGGCAGTCGAAAGGGTGTAAATGTCTTCAGGAGTCTAAAGGATTTTAAAAGGTCTAAAGGGGTCTATAGGGTCTTAATCCTTTGAACCTTGAGCTCCTTGGACTTTATTCTCTCTCTCACCCTGAGCTCCCTGGAGAACAATCCGGCCGCTCGGGTATATGGAGATTTGAATAGCATCCAGTAAAATGGCTGCTTGGGTTCAAAGGGTTAAGGAGCAAAGAGTCTAAGTGGTCTAAAGGGTGTATAAGATCCATCCATCCATTGGGACCATACTCTGTGCAGAGCGTTGGTGCTGCCTAAGCAGTCTCCTTGGCTCTTGGACACAATCCTGAATGGGTCGCCACTCCGACACAGTATACCAGCAAGCTGGTACTTGTTTTGCCGACCTCGGAAGGATGACGGGCAGAGTCAACCCCACCTGGTATTAATTCAACAGCGAAGGGGGATTTGAACTCAAGATCCGAGGTACTCAAGCCCACCACCCTCACCATTAAGTCAACACCAGGCATGAAAAGATCTTACAGGTCTTAAAGGTGTAAGAGCTCGAAAGATATGTTCCAATAGTCTATAATTACTTGATGTAGTCAAGGTACAATAATACGTAATGAATAGACCTACTCATAGTCCAACTCAAAAAGTATGTAAAAAAAAAGGACACTCGGTAGAGCGCATACCTCCGCCAAGTAATGCCTGATTCACAAGAACATATCGGGCCCAATACATTTTCGAGATATGCAATATATTGGTTTATCACGATCTCTCAATGGTAAAGAATCACTTAAAAAATTATCAGATCCGCATCCGGATCCTCACCAAAATTGAATCAATTCTTTCTTGTCACACACCCAACACGTCCACAAAATTTCATCCAGATCCGTCCACAACTTTTTGAGGTATCTTGCACACAGACAAACAAACAAACAAGCCGGTAGGCGGCCATGGGTCGCAGAGCATCCGATGACCTTTGACCCCCGATCTGAGTTATTGTAGTACTAAGTACTTACGAAATTGCAGTCAAATCGGTTAACCCGTGTATGAGCAAGGGGGCTTTGAATGGTCATTTTGCCCGAACAATGCACTCATTGACCTTTGACCCCTGACCTAGCCGAGATAGGTCAATATGTCCTGAAGCAAAGTTGTAGTACCCATTGAGTACTCTGTATACTATGAACTTTCATTCGTATCGGTTAACCCGTGTAGGAGCAAGGGGGATTTGAATGGTCATTTTGCCTGAAAAATGCACTCATCGACCTTTGACCCCTGACCTAGCCGAGATAGGTCAATATGTCCTGACGCAAAGTTGTAGTACTCATTGAGTACTATGTACCTATGAACTTTCATTCGTATTGGTTAACCCGTGTAGGAGCAAGGGTGCCTTGAATGGTAATTTCGCCCGAAAAATGCACTTATTGACCTTGACCAGCCCGACCTACTCGAGATAGGTCATTATGCAAATGAGCAAAGTTGTAGTACTCATTACGGTCTATAAACATGTAAAGATTCATTCGATTCGGTTCAACCGTCTTGGAGCTAGTGTACTTTGAATTTTCAGCGGGAATGCTTAATGGCCCTCGGACACCCAAGTTGAGAGGGTTACCATTTGGAAACTATAAGATATAGAAAAAAATGGATGTCATATAGCGGATAAAGAATCACCTTAAGATTATGCATACCAAATCTCATCGAGTTCCATCTACTGATAACTACTCGTATCAATTTGAATGAAAAGTACCGAAAATGCGGTTGATATCGGAAATCCCCAAAGTTCGAGGGGGTGCTGTAGGTGAACAAAGATATAAATCGAAAATCCGGCTCTATCGTTTGTGCACAATGTATTCCAGACGATTAGTGTGAATTTTCATGATCATCCGACCATAACCCTAGGAGGAGTAGCATTTGGCGCGAAGGCACCTTCAGCTCTCGCATATTATCGATTTTTGCCTTTGACCCCTGACCTAAGCAATATCGGTCATTATGTCCTGAGGCAAAGTTATAGTACTCATTGCGTGCTATGAACCTGAAAAGTTTCATTCGGATCGATGCACTCACCTGGTCGCTAGGGGCCTTCAATTTTCGCCAATTTTCGGGCATACCCTATTTGTAGGGGGCGCTGCGGGTAAACTATTCATATATCACAAAAACCAGAATATATTTGGTAGAGCATCACCTGTAGATGATGCATGCCCAATTTCATAAGCCTACGTGGGATAATGGCTTTCGGAATTGATTTCGTGTGAACGGTACCGATTTTGAAGGTTTTTCGGCTGTTGCTAGGGAACCAAAGCGTCCCTAGCAACCATACAATTTCCAAAGCACTAGGTCATAAGATGTACCTACCACCCGAGTTTGGTCAAAATCGGCCCACGTTTACTACCAATTATGCCGATGACAAACGAACAAACATCCAAACAAACACAGAATTACTGACAATAAGGGTCACCTATTTCGGCGACCCAACAAGAAGACGTTGTGCAGAGCAATGATCTTGCAAAATCCAGAAAAATATATTTGACCTCAAAAATAATTGGAGGTTGAATTCAATGACAAAATATGCAACTCCTTCAAATTTCAAGTGAACTAGATGAAAATTGACAATTTTAGAAATTCGGCCTATGTTGACCTGTTGGCCTATGTGGACCTCCAAAATAATTGGTGGTTCAATTCAGTAACCTGAAATATATATCCTCTTCAAATTTCAAGTCAATCAGATGA
>CM068953.1:96396510-96411497 GCA_035128595.1 Eptatretus atami
GATGAAAATTGAGGATTTTAGAAACACCACCTTACTTGTTGACCTTTGGCCTATGTTGACCTTTTGGTCCATGTTGACCTCAAAATTAATTGGCTAGTTGAATTCACCTAACCTAAAATAAAAATGATCTCAAGTATAAAATATAAATGATCTGAAAATTGAGGAATTTAGAAATCTCACCTAAGTTGTCGACCTTTGATCTATGTTGACCTTTTGACCTCAAAAACAATAGGCTTCCTTATGACAAACTCTACCATGTGGTGAAGTTTCGTGAAGATCAGTTTAAAATTGTGACCTGTAGGTGGCAAACAGTCAGACAGAATAACAATATCGACAAACCAATACACTTGAAAAATCTTCGACTTTGCAAGCAGCAAGCAGCGAAGGGGGATTTGAAACGAAGATTTGATTTGATTTGAAGGGTTATGCTATTTGAAGGGCCCGGGATTTGAAGGGTTATGTTATTCCAAACATAACCACCGTCACCTTCGGTGGCAGAGGTAACTGGAAGGGCACTCTTTGATGTCGCAAGTCACCAGATATGCCGCCGCCCACATTATTACATCATTATACATACTTATACCAACTACCAAGTTTGATATAAATCCCTGAACCCAGATTCAAATATTTAATAATTCTGGCTGCCAGACAATGCATCCAATCAGGTTGAAATTTAAAACATATATTCACCATGATTACTATATCATAATTGTGAAGTTCTATGTCGATTGATGAAGCGGTTCAAGAGAAATGAGTTTTTTTTTTGAAGATTTTTATTCAATCCAATATGGTTGCCAGATCATGTGGTCTATTAATTATTCGTGAACACCCTGGTATCCCCAAAGCTTGTAGGTGAAGTTTTCCCTCGATCTGTAAAGCCGTTCTTGAAAGGAAGATTTTAAAAAGGTTTATTCTTCAAAAAATCATCGCTGCCCAAACCATTTGACCCATGATGTCATAGGTGGAGAACGTGTTGTTCCTCATGGATGGGCGATCATACCTGTAAAGTTTCGCCTCGATCTGTTCAGCCATTTTCGAGAACATTTTTGAAGGTATTTATGTTAAAAAAGAAAAAAATGGCTGCCGAACCACATGACCGACGTCATCAAAAAAATTTCTCCATACAATTTCGCCTGAGATGACGTAAAAATTTTTCATACTGATCGGATAAAGCGTTCGACGTATGCCCTTATAATGTCGTCAAAAAAAACATCGCACGTTTCCCATGGGGAGTACAAGTTTTTCCTTTTTTCCAACATGGCTGTCATACCATGTGACCTATAACGTCATAATTATCATTACACCATTCTACATGTGTAGTTGCACCGATAGTGAAAAATTTGTTTCAATCGGATAAGCGGTTGCAGAGAAAACAGAAAATTAGCACAGATGTACATATGGACGGACAACCCGAAAACATCATGCCTTCTGCGACTTTGTCAGCGGAGGCAAAAAATCGCTCCAAAACTCAAGTTGGTGAGATTAGAAATCAAGTTCTGGGAAATACACAATTGTATTGTTTCAAAATGCACTTAACTAGACCAATTAATAATAAAATCTGCAAACGTTACTTGCCTTCTTAATGTCAAATTTACTCCGTTTCAGAAAAGATTGTCTTAAGAGAAGATCAATTCTGGTAGGTTAAGTCATATGAGAGATCACAGAATTCGGCCTCTGGGAATCATTTTCAATATTTTGATAAGATTCGGTCCTTTAACCTCGATCCAAAACAGAATTTTCATCCATGAAGGAGATCTGATCCATGGCAATAAAGACAATATAGAGTAAGTGTTTGGGAGTTTTTGTGCTATCATTTTGAAACAGAGGATAGGTTGGATTTGGAGAAGTTTTTCAGGAGTCAATATGACCCCGTTCTCCCGCACTACTTAACCCAACCGTTTTATGAGCTGGGTGGACCGATTCCTCCCTCCCTTTCTCTCCTTTGTTCCTGTTCGTTCATTCCCTTGCTTCTTCTTTTTCTTTAGTATACAGCACAAGGTTGCAGGTAGCATCAGTTGCTAGGAATGCAGCTACGCCATTGATTTAGTGCTCCTGTAGGTTAGAGCAGGAATTTGGAATTCCTTAAGGGTGCTGGCAATAGCTGGCCTACTCACGAAGGACAACATGGGATCTTTGCCATCCAATAACTAATGCTGACAGTTTAACGTCCATCCAAGGGACGGGACACACATTGATGCCTCGCCCTGCCTGTGCAACGCCGGGATGACAATTTATAACTGGGCTGACGATTGAGCCCAGGCTAAACAGCTTAGAGGTGAGTGTGCATACCTCTAGGTCAGGGAAGGATTAAGGATGTCCTGTGCGGTAACCCAACCATGAACCCCCTCCTACTCCCCTTCCCATTCCGTAGTAATAAACATCAGTGGGCTAAGTCACAGTACACTCTGCTAAGTATACATAAAGTCAGGTCAGGTCTAGATCTCAGGATATGTTCTTATCGATATTGTGGCGATACTCATTTAGAATGTTATGTTAAAAAATAAACAATGAAACCCTGTCCAAACAATAAACAAGAACACTTCAATGAAAAAAATTGCTACATTTTGAAACTGAATTGACAATGACAACTACATATTTAAAACAAGACAGCACAATTTATTTGTAAGACCATCATTTGTAATTTACATTCCAAGGTGCAGGCAGTTTCTCCACAGAAAACACGGCGTGTACAACATTACATCAGTCTTTTCCTCGATTTAAAAATTTTTTATTTTTATTTTTTGGCTAAACTCATTGATGATTTTGAGAAATCAAGTCTTCTCGGTACGCCACTCTCCACGCTCATGATTGATAATATTAAGTCTAACTTGTGCCATTCGGTGGTTCCTGACCTCATCCTTGAGATCATGCATTTTAGTTTTAGGAAGGACCGCTCACCCTCACCACTGCAATTCGATACCATCATCGACAGACACATAACATGGCCAAAAGTATGTGGACACCCCTTCTAATTTGTGGATTCGGCTATTTCAGCCACACCCATTGCTGACAGGTGCATAAAATCAAGCACACAGCCATGCAATCTCCATCGACAAACATTGGCCGTCAAATGGGCTGGACTGAAGAGCTCAGTGACTTTCAACGTGGCACAGTCATTGGATGCCACCTTTCCAACAAGTCAGTTCATCAAATTTCTGCCCTGCTAGAGCTGCCCCGGTCAACTGCAAGTGCTGTTATTGTGAAGTGGAAACATCGAGGAGCAACAGCTCAGCCGCGAAGTGGTAGGCCACACAAGCTCACAGAACAGGACCACCAAGTGCTGAAGTGCATAGCATGGAAAAATCGTCTGTTGTCAGTTGCAACATTCACAACCAGGTTCCAAACTGCCTCTGGAAGCAACGTTAGCACAAGCACTGTTCATTGAGAGCTTCATGAAATGGGTTTTCATGGCCGAGCAGCCGCACACAAGCTGAAGATCACCATGCGTGATGCCAAGCTTGGCTGGACTGGTGTAAATCTCAATGCCATTGGACTCTGGAGCAGTAGAAACGCGTTTTCTGGAGTGATGAATCACGCTTCATCATCTGGCAGTCCGACGGATTAATCTGGGTTTGGCAGATGCCAGGAGAATGCTACCTGCCCGGCATAGTGCCAACTGTAAAGTTTGGTGAGAAGAAATAATGGCTGTGGCTGTTTTTTCATAGTTCGGCTAGGCCCTTCGTTCCAGTAAAGGGAAATCTTAGCATGACAGCATACAATAACATTCTAGATGATCTCTGCTTCAACTTTGTGGCAACAGTTTGGGGAAGGCTCCTTTCTCAGCATGACAATTTCCCCGTGCACAAAGCGAGGTCCATACAGAAATGGTTTGTCGAGATCGGTGTTGGAAGAACTTGACTGGCCTGCACAGAACCCTGACCTCAACCCCATTGAACACCTTTGGGATGAATTGTAACGCCACCTGCGAGCCAGACCTAATCACCCAACATCAGTGCCCGACCTCACTAATGCTCTTGTTGTGGCTGAATGGAAGCAAATCCCCGCAGCAATGTTCCAATATCTGGTGGAAAGCTTTCCCAGAAGAGTGGAGGCTGTTATAGCAGCAAAGGGAAGACCAACTTACCATTATTAATGCCCAATGATTTGGAATGAGATGTTTGGATTGAGCAGGTGTCCTGCATCTTTTGGCCTGTCTGTGGTGTACGAAAGTATTCTAATGTTTGGGTGAGGGTGTGTGTATTGAGGAATTGGTACATTCTTGGCTCTGCTGACTTAGTTTGTTTGTGTGAGGTTTCAAGCTCTGTTGAAGATGCCAGTAAGGTAGAAAACCGGATACATTTACTTTTAATCGTAGGTTCCAGACCGTTGGGATGGGAGTGGGAAAGATTTTCTGTGGCTTGCTTGATCTGAGAGATAGACAGAGAGAGAGACAGACAGACAGGACAGACAAGAAGAGAGATAGAGAGAGACGAGAGAGAGAGTAGAGAGAGAGAGAGAGAGAGAGAGAGAGAGAGAGAGAGAGAGAGAGAGAGAGAGAGAGAATGTGTGTGTGTATATATACTAGTACGTGCCCGTAAAAAAAAAACAATAAATAAATAAATATTCAAACCGCGAGACAGAAACAACAACCACACAGCCGTTTCTTTGCTCTCGCGGCGTACGTGCGTGGCCGGCGAAGTTGGCATATTCGCATTTACGATTATTCGCAATTTAGTTTTAATGGCCAATTATTCAATTAGCGCCAACGTATTTTGCCTTTTCGCAATGTCGTCGCAAGGAAAACAAAAAGAGAAGAGAAGAGAGAGAAAAAAAATTACTTCCTGGTTCGGAGCATACCAGCTCACTCTGATGTTACCGAAATTTATGCACCGTCTAATATGAAACGATCATAACTTGGGGCATTGTGTTTATCTATAAATGTGCATAAGAAATCGAGAAATTATTAGAAACACGAAGTCATCACTCTCCGGAAGCCCGTACGTTGTAACCCGTAATGGAAAACACGGCTGAGGTTCCCTTCCCCCATCGGCCACGCCCACGCAACAATGTCTTGTCATTGGTTGGTAAATAAATGGCCATAACTTGGGAAGCACTTGGCCTATTAATATCAAACCTTGAAAAGGCACATCCTCAGGTCCCAGAAATATATCTGGCAAGTTTCAATTAGATCGGACCGGTGGTTGTCGAGAAACAGCGGCACACACACACACACACACACAACACACACACACACACAACACACACACACACACACACACACACACACACACCACACACACACAACACACACACACACACACACACACACACACACACACACACACACACACACACACACACACACACACACACACACACACACACACACACACACACACACCACACCACACACACCACACACAACACACACACACACACCACACACACACACACACACACACAACACACACACACAACACACACTGCTGGAATTATTGATATATATATATATATATATATTATATATATATTATATTATATTATGAGCTGTGTTGGCGTAGTGGTTAGGGTAGCGGCTTGGGATCCAAAAAGTCCTGAGTTCAATCCCCGTTGGCCGCTTGAATTAATACACACAGGAGGTTGACTCAGCCTGTCATCCTTCGGAGGTTGGCGAAGTGAGCACCAGTGTACTGGGCCCGGTGTATGCCCGTTTAGAATAGGTGTACCATAACCCTGTGTCGTAAGAGGCGACCAAGGTTGCGTCAGAAGGGCATCCGGCGTAAAACCTGTGCAAATCATTATGCGGATCATAAGGATGATCGCTGTGGCGACCCCTAACGGGAGTAGCCGAAAGAAGAATAAGAAGAAGATAATATTATATATGTATATAAATAAGAGAAGATATATATATATATAGTATATATATGTAATATATACATACTGTATATATATATAAATTATATATATTGGACATGCATCCAAACTTATCGTTGATTTTCTTCAATGCTTCAAAACGGTATTTCAAGGCACTGGTTAGCTGATCAATGATAAGGAACACCTCGGTCTTGAATTCTCCTTGGATGACAGCATGGTCTTCAGCATATCCATTGTCAAAGTGGCAGTTGGCTATCAGGATGCGCCTCTGGGCTGAATTGTATTCGGTATGGTTAAGGATTGACTGAGATTAATTTCGACACTCAACTTTCTGTTCCATGTCAGTTGCCAGGTATTCCAACACTTTGCAGGTAGGAGTGTAACCTTTGATAATACCTGCCATTGCTCCACACCTTGCTGACCATCAAGTACCTGAAAGCTGCAGTTTTTCACAAAGCAGTCAGCGATAAGTCAATGCAGAGACTAGTGTACAACTTTTGTACAATGTCAAAGAATCTGAAGACCACTGAGCAGCATTCAGCAGCACTTTTCCCCACAAGGTTGAGTGAGTGAGCTGCAAATGGTACAAACATCACATATGGGCATTGCTCCTTGATGATGGTTTGGACACCGATGTATTTCACACTCATCCGCACCTGCACGGGCCCCCTCTTCACTTGTACCTTGGGCGGCCACCACATCCGCCCTCCCCCCTTAATCTGTCATTGTTCTCGGCTATCGTAACAGCCCATTACCTTGGTAATCATGTCCCGCTGTAGTCCACCTGCCAGTCCATACTGTCTGTAACCTTGCTATTCCTTTGATCTGGTCAAGAAAAAAAAGAAAAGAATGCTTGCACAAAGTAAAACAGACCTTTTCAAAAGTATGCTGTGAGCCAGGTTCTGCAACATTTAAAGCAAATGAAAAGATTTCACATTTCTACTTTAAAGAAAATCACTTTCATGTCAAGCAGTTTCCTCTGCAAAAAATATAATTGCAATGTGACAGTGCAATAACATGATGTCAGCAGTGCTTCAATTATCAATATGGAGAAAGGAGGGGAAAAAGAATGTATTTTATCCTGCAAGCTTGATAGGTGCTCTGTATCATGTTAAATAAGGGCCTTTCAAACGTGTGAAACATCATGATCAAAAGAAGAAGGCACCACTCTAATCATTTTCATATTACAGTTATGTGATGCTTCCTTCCTCTTGGTGGGCTACTTAGCACTTTGCCTGCACAGTCCTGGATGAATACCGCTCCGTGGTCAATGTCCAACTGTCAAACCTAGGCCTCACTTCTGAGTAGCATATTAGTTGGTGGTGACATAATTTTTTAATATGGATCTTCAAAACTACTGTCAAACCAGCATGTTGCAAACCTGAAAGCACCATTAACTTCTCAATTGTTTAAAACATAGGTTAATAGTAAACTACATCACTACTCATTACGACCCATACAAAAGATTTTCATAAGATCTATTGAGAATCTAATAACATAAGAACATGATGTTTTTTTTTTGTATGGTACAACATTATTTCGAAAGGAATTTACCATTAATAGCATACCAGACTTATCTTTGATAACGTTAAGAACAACTTTATTCATCAAGAGGGAATACAGTGAGTAGTATGTTTGAAAAATTATCATGAGATCCTTTAAAAACCTTTAGTGAGCTCCTTGTCATTGACAAAGTATTGCCTGGTGTTTTAAGCATGACTCTCCCACACATGCTCAAGCTTTCGAGAGATGCAATCGAGTGAGACCAAGACCAGGGCACAAAGACAAAACTTTCCCATGGTATGTCAACTGCAGATAGATAGGTATCTTCACGAGTAGGAGCAACGCTTCGAGCTTTGATAAATAAACAACTTAATGGGCTTTGCTGTTCAAACGTCTACATTTCTGTGGTCCTCTATAAACTATACAAATGCAAACCTTTTTGTGGCTACCATTTGTTGTTTGGAGAAATCTGATCATGAGTATCAGCAGAAGTCGGATGCGACTTGACGGAACTAGATGAATTACATTATTATTATTATTATTATATTTATTATTATTATTACTAGTACTGGCCCGTAGGGGCGGGCCCGTAGGTGGCGTAAACGACGACTGGATTGGGGCATTATTTCAATTAGATTGGGACCAACCGTATCATAAATGGCCATAACTTGGGAAACATACTCAGGTCCCCAGCGTCAATTGTGACGTCATATCAAAAAGAAGATTGTGTTGTCCTGTCATTGGTCGACAGTAAATGGCCGTAAATGGGAACCGCTTGTCCGATCGATATCAAACCTTGAAAAGCACATCCGCGGGGCCCGGCAATATTCCTGGCAAGTTTCAGTCAGATCGGCCGTCGATCGTGCAAATAAATAAATAATAAATAAACATTAATTGTGACGTCATTCGTGATGTCATAGCACCGTGTCTTGTCATTGGCCGACAGATAAATGGCCGTAACTTGGGAACCGCTTGTCCGATCGATATCAAACTCGAAAAGGCACATCTCGCGGGGCCCGGCAATATTCCTGGCAAGTTTCAATCAGATCGGACCGGCGGTCGTCGAGAAACGGCGCGGTCGGACAGACAGACAACACACCACACACACACACACAGATTGCTGGAATTATAGATAGATTATTATTGTTGTTATTAATATTATCCATGCGAGTTCTTTTTTGTTTGTTCCTCAAACATTTCCAAAGCCCTGGGTCAATTTCCTCAAGATTTGTTGTGTTGCGTTACTGTATTTTTAAATGCGGAGGTCAACATCTCAATAAAAACGTTCAATTCTCTGATGTAAAAAAAAACAAAAAAAAACATGAAATAACGCTGCTTTGGCCAATCAAGCATCATATGTTGGGTTAAGAAGGGTGGAGCTTGAACTCCAGCTCTGCCTTTTGAAGGTCAATGTTCTGTCCGGAATCATACCCACAGCATTTAAATATTTATTTGCTGTATGCAGAGTGGAAATTAATATACAATGGGTCCTCGGTCTTCATGGGACAACGTAATGTTTGTCTCACGATCATGTACTACATTAAATAAGGAAATTAGGCCGTTTGGCCCATCATTACCATGTTTCACTCCTGAATTTTTATTTTTTTTGCTACAGCTGCAAACAATCTTCTTGATGTTTCACTAAAGTCTAAATAATCCGACCTTGATTGGGTGACTCAATACACACTCAGATATATTCTCCGCCAGCCAGTCTGTCCGTTCGGAGAGGGGCTTCCCCATTCAGGGAGTGACTTCAAAATCAAATCACCACCATTTTGTTCGCTCTGAATCGCCTCTTTTGTAAGGCTTGCACTTTCTTACTCTCACAGCTTTATCCTAACTCTAATTCGATATTGGATTTCATTTTTCATGGTTGCTGTCATAAAAGTCTCCCTCATGGCTATGTCTTAACTCAAACTCACCATCGGTTTTCATTTTTGTCGTTGCTAAGATGGTTTAAGTTTCAGTTCAGCAAAAGGTGAGAAAATTGGACAAATATTGGTGTTTTTAGACCAAAAATGCATTTTAGTGGCCATTTTGAATGTATCTGGTTGGACGCGATGGGAGGTGGGGAGGGGGGACATAAGGCGGAGAGGAGAGAAGGGTTCGTGAGAAGGAGGGGGGATAGAAGAGCGAGGGTATTCTTCCCTGTCGGGAATTAGTTATAAACAAGCAAATACCACCTGTCGCTTCGCTGATAGGAACATTGAAAGGGGGGGGGAGGGGAGATCGAGAGAGAAAGAGAAAGGAGAGAGGAGGAGGAGGAAGGAGAGAGGAGGAAGAGAGGAGGGGAGGAAGGAGAGAGGAGGGAGAGAGGAGGAGGAGAGAGGAGGAGGAGAAGAGAGAAGGAGGGAGGGAGGAAGAGAGAGAGGAGGAGGGAAAGAGAGAGATAGGAGGAGGGGGAAAGAGAGAGAGAGAGAGAGAGAGAGAGAGGAGGGAGGGGAAAGAGAGAGGGAGGAGGGGGAGAGAGAGGAGGAGGGGGAAGAGAGAGGAGGGAGGGGGAAAGAGAGAGGAGAGAGGACGATGTGGGTGAGTGGGGGGGGGGGTAGAGATGGGTGAGCGGGGTGAGAGAGAGATGGGTGAGTGGGGGGAGAGAGATAGGTGTGTGGGGGAGGGGACAGAGATGGTGAGAGGGGGGGAGAGAGGGGGGGAAGAGATGGGTGACAGTGGGGGGGAAGGATGGGTGGAGAGGTGGGGGGAAGAGATGAGTGAGAGGGGGGGAAGAGATGGGTGACAGGGGGGGGGAAGAGATGGGTGAGAGGGGGGAAGAGGATGGGTGAGAGGGGGGGAAGAGATGGTGAGAGGGGGGGGAAGAGATGGGTGAGAGGGGGGGAAGAGATGGGTAGGGAAGAGAGGGTGGGGGGGAAGAGATGGGTGAGAGGGGGGGAAGAGATGGGTGAGAGAGGGGGAGAGAGGGTGAAGAGGGGGGGAGAGATGGGTGAGGAGAGGGGGGAAGAGATGGTGAGAGGGGGGGAAGAGATGGGTGAGAGGGAAAAGAGATGGGGTAGAGGGGGGGGAGAGGGGGGAGAAGAGAGAGAGAGAGGGTGAGGGAGTGATCGATAGATGGACATAGCTCTGACCCATCTCCAACAAAAAATTGCACTTATACCCACCCTGCCAATTTTGCACCAAACCTAATGAGTAGACTTGGTTAATTCACTAACTTATGGACTTCGTCCTGTCAAAAGACCTTTATTATTTTTCGAAAAATTATTTCTTTGCTTGTATATGGAAAATTTGCTTGGAACGAGTCACCAAGTTACCTGTAACTTCTCAACTTTTTCTCGTGTTTACAATTATTTTCTAGTGGCCTATCTCTAACACATTTATGTTTTGTTTATCTGCATACATTTCATTCAATGAAATATAAACAAAAATGTACTACTTCTTTACTCTTCTGTTCCCAAATAATATTATAAGAATTATTTATCCATATATTCTGAATATTTATATATAATATAAAAGTGTATGCTGTAACAGCACATGTATCTATGTACACATTTGTGGGCTGAAGACAATTATTGGAGTGCAATACAAGTTGAAAACATTTTATATCTGTTTCACCAATAACTTTTTATGCTTCAGTATATGTAAGGATTGATTCTACAGCTGCTGTTCAAAAGAATAGTCAAACTAAACACATGAGAGTATTATCTTAGCCATTCTTAAAGAGCATAACACTGCTAATTGCAATTAAGGGTTAACTATTGAAATAAAGTAGCTGCTTTAATGCTGTGTTGGCATGGATACAAGGCAAACATTGCTGTCTCATGGCGTGAATGAATTTTTTTATGGTGATTAGTTGAAGGGATTTTCTGCCTTTCATCAACTAAAGTATCCACCAACTCCTTCAATATTGTCTGGAATTCCGGCAGTGGTGAATCTCCGTACCCAGGACATCTCAGAGATATTCTTTTGGGAGCATATCTGGAGAAAATACAGGTTATAATCGTGAGCTTTGCCTAACATTAATTTGTAAAAAAGTCTCCAGTTTTGGAATTGTAATTTTAGAAAATGTGCTGTTGTTGTGACTGCATGTAAATGACATAATTATGGGCTTAAGACAGACAGCAGTAACACTTTTCTTGACAAGATTAACTTGGTTCTTTTCCAATATATGCAGATAAGGGTGTCATGGTGACCTTGTATCAAGGACATCCCAATATTTTTAGAGATTCAAATCCAGAAAAAAGCAGCAGAAATGACGATTTGAAACCTACGATTCTGAAATCAGAAGCTACTTGGACATATATTGATATCCAAAATATATCTAAACCCTTCTTCTGGCATCTTTGCAGTCCAGGTTGAAAAAATACTTATATGAAAACACATTAGGTCACCCATCCATAGTCCACCACTTACATCACTGAAACATGACAATCTTACAACCAGTGACCTATTGTCATTGGAAGTGTGTTGTAGGGTGACATGAAGTGGATTACTGACCTTGCAGAATGGCTACATGAAGTATATTATGGACTGCTTTGACAAATGGTCAAGCGCTTCACATTATGGATAACAAAAGCACACATGAATATGTTGATAGAAATTGATCATGGAATTTTAAAAAAAAGAAGTCATGAACAATATATGACAGCTATTATATGAATATTAATTGAAAAAACATATCTCATCGAAGGATGTGAAGTTTTAGTGACAGAGAAATATGGCAAAAAGAGAATGGATTCCACCTTCCGATCATCATTCTTATTTTTTGGCTAAATTCGGGATTAAAGTAGAACTGCACTCGGTGGAGCACATACCTCCACCAGGCTGAACAGTTTACATTTTGTATCCCACTGATAGGCAGAATCTGCATCCGGACCTTAACCAAAATCTAATTGGCTTGTTTTTTTCACCTAACCACCTCATCCACCAATTTTTTTTTTCATCCATCCACAACTATTTGAAATATCATGCTATATATCATGTTTTGGCCCTATCTCTCAATGGTGAATAATAACTTCAGAATTAAATTTTTTTATCATATCCGGATCTGGATATTCACCAAAATTGGACCAATTCACCTGGTCGCACTTCCAACCTGTCCAAGTTTCGTCTGAATCTCTCCATAACTTTTTGAGATATTCTGCTCACATACAGACAAACAAACAAACAAAAGTGACAGACTGGGGTGAAAACATTACCTCCGTCCACCTCCAGTGGCGGAGGTAACAATAGTTTAAAAAAATATATCATGGAGTACGGTAGTACTCCATATAAAGGGATGACATGGGAAAAAAATGGCCGCCCATTCAAATGTGAACACAAAGATAGGCTTATAAACTACTATAGAGTGAAACCATAAACATTTAAAAGCCATACCTTTTATTCTCGAGCGTTTTCTGAACTACCAAGATTTAAAAAGACACCAGGATACATCAATAAAATACCACTTGGAGAGATCACCAAATTGCCAATTTGTACTTCTCCTTCTGCTTCCCTTCTAAAAGTGTTAAAACTGTAGCCCAGCCGAACTCAGTTACTTTGTCTCTGGGCTTGTGCATGGAACCCAAAATTTAAAAATACATCAAACATTAATCGTTTTATTACGAAAAGAAATCAAACGTAAATGTGGACTCAACCAAACTAGATTAGGATTGGGGGGGGGGGGGGGGGGTGGATATAACCATTCCAAGTGTGATTCATATCCAACTCATCCCCCAAATTAGCTAGTATTAAAACAATTTCATAACATAGATGGATTTAATCCATACCAAAATGTATAAAACATTAAGCATTTTATTATTTTAAAAAACAATAATCACATCGACTTTTCTGCACATGATATGTTGTAATCTGACCAAAAGCCAGGATTGGGGTAAGGTGAAGGGGTAGAATGTGCCATAAGCTGAATTTAATAACATGGATAGATTTAATCCACACCATAATAACAAAATATATAAAACATTAAGCATTTTATTACTTAAAAAATACAGAAACAAAACAAAAATTGAAAAAAAGGAAAAACAGAGGAATAAAATCTCAAAAAAACAACCAAATGAAAAATCACTCGTAGAGTGACACTTGGCAAAACAGAATGAAGTTGAACAGCACTTTGTACAGTGTATACCTCCACCAGGCTGAACAGTTTACGATTTGTATCCCACTGATGGGCTGGATCTGAATCAACATCTAATCCGCTTGTTCTTGCTCACCGAACCAACTCGTCCACAACTTTTTGAGATATCATGATGGATATAATTTTTGGCCCTATCTCTCAGTTTTAGAAATTAGGACTAGGTTGACCTTTTGACCTTAAAAATAATTGGTGGTTGTATTCATTGACCTGATATGCAAATCCTGTTGATATTTCAAGTGAATCGGATGAAAATTGAGGATTTAAGAAATAGCACATAAGTTGTTGACCTTTGGCCGATGTTGACCTCAAACATAGTTGATGGTTGAATTCAGTGACCTGATATGCAAATCCTCTTCAAATTTCAAGTCAATCGGATGGAAATTAACAATTTTAGAAATTTGGCCTATATTGGCCTCAAAAATAATGGGTGGTTGGATTCAATGACTTGATATGCAAATGCTCTTCAAATTTCAAGTTAATACATTGAGTATTTTAGGAATTTGGTCTATGTTGACCTTTTGGCTTATGTTGACCTTTTGGCCAGTGTTGACCTCAAACAGTTAGTCGTTGAATTCAGTGACCGGATATGCAAATCCTCTTCAAATTTGAAGTCAATCGGATGAAAATTGAGGATTTTAGAAATTTGAAAATGACGACCTTTTGACCTGAAAAAGAAATAGGATTTTGCCAGACCACCAACTCCACCATTTGGTGAAGTTTCGTGAAGATCAGTTTAAATTGTCACCTGTAGGTGATTTAAAGATGAGCGGCCAGACAAACAAACAGAAGCGTTCAACATATTTGTCAAAAAAAAATGATATTGCTAAGTAACAAGGTGGGAATGACACCACATTATGATGCCACAATATGACACCACAATCCTCTTATGGATTACCATCACGACATATTTTGACATTTTACGTTTATTGTGCGATTGTGATGGTTGAAGAAGAAGAAGAAAAATGAAGAAGGGTGTCTCCAGGGGGTTGTCCCCTAAAATAGGTATTTGCTTTCTTCTCTGAAACTACACACACAATTCCCATGAAACTTGACCACAACCTTCATCATCTGTGATCTACAAGGTTTGTTCACTGCATTAAAAAAAATCCATAGGTAGTTACTTTCTTCTCCGTTACATATTTAGTGGGTTATCGACAACTACCAATGGTTCCCTGGTTTTCTTATCCAGCCGCTACCAGGTGAGCGTCTGTTTTTCCCCGGGTATTTTCCATGTTTTTCAAGAATATTGGTAGGTCTTGTGCGTTACCCTGTCTGTCTGTTTGTCTGTCTGTTTGCCTGTTTATCGCCTACAGGTCACAATTTTAAACCGATCTTCACGAAACTTCACCGCGTGGTGGACTTCATCATAAGCAAGAAGCCTATTGTTTTTGAAGTGAAAAGGTCAACAGCTTTGTCAAATTTCTAGAGTCCTCAATTTTTCATCCAATTGACGAGAAATTTGAACAGTATTTCCACATCAGGTCACTGAATTCAACCACCAATTAGTTTTTGAGGTCAACATAGGCCAAAAGGTCAGCATGGGCCAAATTTCTAAAATCCTCAATTTTCATCCAATTGACTTGAAATT
>CM068953.1:96421845-96443068 GCA_035128595.1 Eptatretus atami
ACCGACATATGACATCACTTTGACGTCATATCCATTTTTATGACGTCTTCCTATTTTTGACATTTTTTGTTTCACAAACCAGAGTTTTCATCGGATCTTCGTGAACTTACCACGTATATATTTTATATATATATTATATATTATATTATATATATATATATATATATATATACATATATCACATATATAACATATATATATATTTACATATATATATTACATGTAAATATACATAATATTATAACATACATAATATATAATATATTACATATATACATATACTATACAAATATATATATACTATATACTACAATATAATACATACATAATACATATAATATTATACATGTATACATCACATACATTATATATACATATTATATATATATATATATATATATATATATATGGGGTCCGTCTAAGAAGTAATTGACTGAGCCTGCTGTGTGCTCCACTTCCACAACTTGAATGAACAAGTTGCGTCACAGTCTTTCGCAACATTCCAGCAATATATATGATTGGTGAGGGTTGACTGCACTCATTGTGTGATTTTTTTACAGGTCGTGCTTCACACGTTATCTAGTCTGAGTTGTCGCGCTATGAGTTGTGAGCAGAGAGCCAATCTGAAGTTTCTTGCCAAGCTTGGCAAAACACTTCCGATCCTTCGCAATGCTGCAGCAAGTCTACGGCCAAGAACATGTCACTTACACGTGCATTTGAATGCAGAGGTTCAAGAAGGCACGGAGGAGGTTGAAGACGATAGCATGGTCGGAAGACCTTCAATGAAGAACGGCGGACAACATCGAGCGTGTGAAGCACATGGTGCAGCAGATCGTCGACTCATGGTGCGGATGATGCTGAGGAACTTTCATCAACAAGGACACTGTCTGGAGCAACATCGCTGAAAATCTCGAAATGCGCAATGTGCGCAAAGATGGTCCAAGCTGTTGTCGGAGACAGAAACAGCAAAGAGTCACCGTTTGTCAAAACATTATCGCGCGCATCAAGGACGATCCACACCTGTTCGGGAGAGTCATTACTTGCGATTAATCATGTATATTTGAATACGATCCCGACACCAAACGGCAGAGTCGTCAGGGAAAAGTCCGGCTTCACCAAGACCAAAGAAAGCAAGGATGTCGAAGTCGAAGTCAGTGATGCTCATCATGTTTTTTGAAATTAAGGCATCGTCCACTTCAAGTTTCTACCACAGGGTCAAACAGTGAATCAAACACGTGTACAAGAAGATCCTCCGTGCCTCATGATCAGTCCGGACAAGAGGAGATCTGTGGGAGACAATGTCTGGTGCTCCACCATGACAATGCCCCTGTTCAGTGCCTGAGCATCGACAGTTTCTTCAGAGGGAACGTGCCAACTCTGGAGCAACCCTCGTATTCGCCAGACTTGCCCCTTGTGATTTCTTTCCTGTTCCCAAGCTCAAAGGGTGATCATGGGACCCGATTTCCTGATGAGAGGCCATCAAAAGGGCTGTGATGATGGAGCTCCGGAGGATTCCAGAAGAATCCTTCCGGGATGCATCGAAGCATGGAAGAAGGATGGACAAGTGGTGAGACTAGAGGAAACTATTTTGAAGGGAAAGCTGTGATTTCAATATTTTTTCTAGAATAAAATCTCTGTGAAGTCAGTCCCGTTACTTTTTAGACGGACCTCCTATATACATCTTCTTCTTTCGGTGCTCCGTTAGGGTCGCCACAGCGATCTTCGTTATGATCCGCTCATACTGATTTGGCATAGGTTTTATGCCGGATGCCCTTCCTGACGCAACCCTGGTCGCTCTTACACAGGGATAAGGATTGGTTTCACCATGATTGCAGGCTGCCCTACACCCTCTCGTAGCCGGCCAAGCGCAGAGCAGAGCTCCCGTCCTCAAGCGATCCTCCAACCAAGCCTCCGAGTAGCCGGATACAGGGCACGCACTACGCCGGGTACATTTATATGCATATATATATAAATATGACAAGATTGGACCATACTCTTCGCAGAGCATTGGTGCTGCTTAAGCAGTCTCCTTGCCTTGGCCCAATCCTGGATGAGTCGCCATCCGACACAGTTATCCAGCAGTGCACTCATTTTGCCGACCTCGGAAGGATGACAGGTCAAGTTACCCCACTGGTTTAGTTCAACAACGAGTGGGATTTGAACTCAGGATTGGATCCAAGCTCACACCCTAATCATTAAACACAGACAGCGCGTGTGTGTGTGCGTGCCTGCATGCATGTGTGTGTTATTGAGGTCTCTCTAAGTTTGTTGAGGTTTTGAAATCTTTCTCGATTTGGCATCTTTTAACCGTTGCTTTGTCTTACACCGTTTTCCTGACCTTTTTTTGGAAATGTTTTGAGATTTTATTTAAAATGGATAGAGCTGTGCAGAAATAAAATAGTTTGATTTGACTGGTATATAGGATGTGTCTAAATTGCATGATCACACAGAGCTACTAACCTTGTATCTTCTGCCAGAAGACCAAGTGCTTCAAAAGCAAGAAAACAAACGAGCACAGAGCAATTTTCACAAAGTAATTGCCATTACCTACAGTAAAGTGTACTCGTTTAGCAAGAAAAGGAAAGAAAAGCAAAAAAAAAAAAAGAAGGAAATATGGATGCCCCTCACCTGTGTTGTGACTCGGCAAAATGGGGCTTGACGCAAACAGCTCGGAGATGAATTTAATGAGTCGAGCTGTTTCTGCAAAGGGCAATGGGAAATGGGTAAGAGCGAGGCCAGCCTGTTACCTCCGAAGGCTGCTTGTCCAGAGCATATAAGGCAACATGTTTACTTGAGGACCTTTCAGGGCCAAGACCATTGAACATCTCCCGAGTTCATGTAAAACTGTTTGTAATTTTAAGTGTTTTGTTTTCATTTGAGTTTGTTCAAAACATTGTTAAATAACATTTAAATTATATCTTAGACATTCAGATTAGATGGGAAATTGATTGGAGTAGGCCTCCTTTCTATACATTTTGTTTTTTGTAATGCTCCTCAAGAGGTGAACAATAAAATGCTAGTGCTTGAGTAATAGTTCTATACAAAACATCCTTTTCCTCAAAATGCTGAAAATATTTCTGCTTTCCTTTAACAAGGTGAATGTTTTGGTGATGAGGGAAGCGAAGCCTCAAGAGTTTTCCAGAACTGAAGTTAGGCTTCTTCTGGCCTAAACATGCAATTAAAGGTAGTGATATATTGTCGAGTGTGGGTGATCGGGTCGGCCATCTTGCTTATCAGCATGGATTACGAGCAAAGCCAGGCCCATGTGTTAAGCAACTCGGCTGCCCACTCCCACCCGTCACTCGTGTTTTGCTGTGGAAGGCACCACTGTCGGCTGCATCCCGCCCCGTCCGTTAATTACGAGTGGAATGGCAGACTGCCCGCGAGGAAGGAAGGGGTGAGTCGGCGCTGAGAGGAGCCATTGCTGCTGAGCACTGCAAATCTCCCTTTCATTTTCTCTGGAATAGCTAATGAGACAAGCATTACAAAAGCGCTCAATATTCAGATTGCCTGCACCTGAGTTCCCATCTACTGCAGAAATGCCTACCAAGCAGTTCATGACCCTGAAGTATTTCCATGTCTTTTTCAATAGGAGAAATGAAGTCGATCACATTATAAATTTGAAATGCAAAAAAAAGATACATGTACAAATATTGTCTTGTCTTGTATGTTTTTCTGGCTGTTGAGTCCTTAACGCATCACAATATATCTTAGCATCCAGCACATTTATGTGAGCATTGCTATCTGGAGGTGCTCATCTCAAGTGTAGGTCAACACAATAATTTGGAAGGTAGCCAGAATACCAGAATGTAATGGCTACGTTTTGAAAAAAGTCAGGGATCAATGTAGAATACTCATATAAGATTTATTAGAAGACTAAAAGCAATACTCTCTAATGCAATGCATACTTGTGCTATAATGGTGGGCATCCACTCTGAGTCTGGAGGTCAGTGTTGGAACCCGGCGAGTTACCAGACTGCTTCCTTGTTTACATCAGCAGTTAAAAAATAAAGCATGACAAGCAAACATGTGGCAACTATTCACACAGGCTTGATGGCCTAATGAGTTCATTCAAGGAACTCGTATTATTATTAATATTATACTTGAAGAGCACCAGAACGATAGTTCAACCTGGATCCCATTCCATTAGAAATTAAACATCAATAGGTAATTAAAGGTTAGCACCATCTCTGACTACCCAGTCATGACATTTACTTATTTAAGTATTTATAGACAATGACATGCATGCCTCAGAAATGAATTAATATGACTAGAATAACATTATATTGGAGTTCAGGCCGAAAGTAAAGAACACTCAAAAACAAGACCCGAAACAGAAATACTTCTACATAAAAGAAAAAAGCAGAATTTTCCATAATAAATCGTGCACACATATGCGCTTCCTACGAGTTGCTTATTTCCAAGTTCTCTTATCTGTGTTCCAAAACAAATTGTTTGCTGACTGCAGTCAACTGTCATTCTAGTGCTATGAAGACAAAGGTGCATTTGAGTGTACACTGTCCTTCAATGGAATATATAATATTGGTTGTTTTCTCTTCAAAAATAACTACTGACATTTAAGTGATTTTGTATTATTGAAGAAGAGAAACAATTGTTTTGTGGGTGCACGTGCGTGTATTTTTTGTTGTTGTTGTATAGGCTCGTGGAAGAGCTGGAACAGAACGGATCAGGATGCAACAGGATGAAAGGAACAGTGGAAGAGACGTGGGGAGGGGGGGGGATAACAACAGCAAGGTTGAGGGACAAAATTGAGAAGACTTGGACAAATAAGGGATGTGAGAGGAAGGAGAGGAAGAGAGATGCACAGGTAGACAGATGGATAGAGAAGCAAACTCCCAGAGGGAAAGCTGGAAATTTGCAATGAGTGGGCTTGGGAGAGGGGGTGGTAAGGAGAGGTTACGTGGTGGAAAGATCATGGTTTTGGATGGGAGCAATCTGAGATTTAATGACAGCATCTTGAAGACCTGGAGGAGAATGAGATTTAAGAGAATGGGAAGTTGTTCCACAGGTGGGGGTGGGGGAGGAATGAATCAGTGGAGGTGAGCAGCCATTCTGGATTTGGAGCTTTACAGATAGGGGTTGCAGTAGACCACGTGCACCTGGTCAACTCTTCAGGGACCACTGTCTGATGATGCATGGTGGTTCGTATTTTGGATGTTCATACATTCTGGCCCTTTGAGTTAGGATGCATGTGTTTATTTGACCATGTGCTTCAGCTTCAGGCTGAAGTATATGTTACACTAGTTTGACTTATGAGTACATTGTCATGGTTACCAGTTAAGATGCCGCCTCCACCATGACACTGTTTCCAACGTCAGGCCATTAGCCCTCCTCCTTCCCGAGACCCATACCCACCAGGTAACACCGGGGCATACCCATTGGAGCAAGATGAACCAGTCCCCTTATTGGGGGGAGGGGGTTGAGGGAACCATACAGCTAGAGGCCTTGGTCCTTGTAGACAACAGAGCAGGGGCATCCTTGCCCACCTAGAAGCCAATCACAGGTATTAGTGCATTTATAATCCTCCCTAAATAAGTGATCATGTTACTGAACTAGTATCTTTGGTAAGCGAATCTACCACACGAGTACTATAACGAGTTTAATGGCACACTCAATGTCACACTTGTGGAGTGGGCCTTAGGTGGAGTTTGGCCCAAGTTTTGACATGAACTTCGAATGCAACCAATTTGGGCAGGAATTGGAATTTCTTCAAAGTGTGAACAATATTCACCGACTCTTTCTAAAAGTCCGTGGGTCTTTAATCGCCATCACTAATGCTAGCAGAAGGACAGAGTGTCTCGTCCAACCGAGAGAATGCGCATTTTGTGATACAACACCAAATCTGTGAAGACCATTCCAACATTAATATATTTGGGTTGAGAATCAAGCCCAGGAGAGATAGACATGGAAAGGTAAGCACCTACCTTTGCACCCTCCTGTCAGACTTGTAAGGTATGTAATGGATTTTTTTCAACATAAGAGTATGTTAACCGTCATGGAAGTGAGGCAGCTGTCATTTTGAGCATTTCATCAGACAAACAAAAGGCCTTTTTCTCTCCATCACTATAGCTCACGCCCCTCACCTCATGCATGCACCACCACCCCCATATGTACTATTATCACCACTCCCCTAACGTGTGATCTTACTGATATTAGAAGTATCCGTTCTAATTTCACTCATCTCTCAATTATGTCACTGCTGCAGCTCTGAATATATGCGAACAGAAGCATTCCTCTCACAGGATTTTCCAAATCGTCGTCTCTCCCTGGATATTCTCTTCCATTTTGACCATTTGACTGGTGCTGTTCTTGTTCCATTATGTCAACAACCCTTTTTACTGCCCAGTCTGTGCTTACCTCTATCAGCACACTGAAAATGATCTTTACAGGCATTCCTCTCCACAACAATCTACCGTAATATTTATCTGTGTGCTGTAATGTGCCATCATAATGACAATCCATATCTAACTCTTTTGCTACTAATTTGTATCAACTAGTAACCAGCCATCCTATCTCACTCTTCATCTCTGGCTACGTTCACTGGCGCCATATCAGATGGCTTTTTGTTGGCTCTGCAACAACCAATGGTGCATTGCTTGTCAGCCTTGTGTGATTCCCATAGATCTGACACAATATGAAAATTTTCCAACTCATCTCTGGTAATGGTACATCTGCGATGAGACAGAAGCATAAAGCCTGTTTGTTTCACCTCGCGACAGGTTGATAGCCTTTTCTTTAACAACCTCTCTTCCAGTCGTGATCATTGTGCTCTCTCAGCCTCCGACTCACTCTCTCCTCCAATATGCGTGCATTCTTCCAGTACTCCCTCTTAGTTGATATCCAAAATCTAGGTTGACTGCACACATCTCCACTTTAGTTCCATTACTTTTTTCTGGAAGCCTTCCTGAGGTTGTTCAATCTCACTCTTCTCCAGGGCTTGAAGAAGGTGATGTACTGCTATCTCATGCCATCATACATCCCTACCTATAATCTTTTTTGACTCACATTAACCCTGCTCAACCCAATACATATGACTTGCAGGATTGATATGCATATACACACATTCCATTGCTGGCTGTATGCAACTGTTGCCCACTGCCCAATATCAATACATTGCCTTTTCCCTTTGGAAGAGTGCCATACCTCTCCATTAGCTTAGATTTGTATACAAACGAAACATTGTTTCGTTGGGACAACATTGGCTTTTGAAGTTACTGATGAACAACAATGTTAAAATTGAAATTTACAGGACAATCGATGTTCAGTTTTTATAATTGTCTTTATCATGTGCAACCTGTGGCTGCTGGTTGCATCATTTCCTGGGCATGCAGGTGTGCTGCTGATGTAGCACCCTCTATTATCAGTACATTGGTAAAATTTTGCCTACCTCGGAAAAATAACAGGCTGAGTGAACCCCACCTGGTGTTAATTTATTAGCCCACAGAGGGCTCAGATTCAAGACCTTAAGATCTTAAAACAGCCACCTTAGCTGTTAGGCCAACACCAGGTTTACTTGTCTCTTACACAAAGGTTTGCATGGTAAAAAAAACGTTTAACAATGGATATTATCAGTAACGTATGATGAACATTGTCAAGTGTTGTGACTCCAATACCTAACCTTTGATCAGTTGATTTTGGGTAGTTGCCAGATCATTTTGGGTTGGAATGCAGCAGAACTATATCAGATGATGAAGTATGGAAACCATCTTTCGTATTTTCACACTGCAATTAGATAAAGTAAAATATACCAGAGGGCTTCCAAAAATACTCTTGTTTGATCATCCACTTGGAAATAGAAAAGCTAGGAAGTCCTGAGCCACTACTATATTAATCCAAGTTTTGACCCGTGATTTCCATATCTTCAGACCACTGAAGCAGCATCTAGCAAAAATCAAGTACAAGTTATGAGAATATGTAAACAGATGCCTGGAATGTGCTATCTGTCCCAAATATTTCTGTGCCTCTGACATTAAGGTGTTACTACACAATGGGACAATATACACAAGGAAATACCTTGAAAATTGTAAGTTGCATAAAATTCACTTTGCTTTCACATATTCTCAAACAAAAAGTGCAGGTTACCTTGAAGTATTTCTTGTTATTTATTATCAAACTGAGATGTGTGCAAATTGATTTGTTTCCTCCAGGATTCGTTTCATGGAGTAACAGGATGTGGCATTGCTGCATGTTGTTTTCTCTGCTCATTAGCATCTACTTCATTTGACAAGATGTTGTGATTTGCATTGGATGGGTTTTTTGAATGATTCATCTTCCTTGCACTGTGAACTTGTTTGATAGATGAGTGAGTCACTGTGATTGCTGCATATGGAATTGCTCCCTCATTGTACCAAGAAATGATTCATATACTTTGGTTGCTTGATGAAATAGGTTAAAGTGGTCTGAAACAATGAGATAAGAAGTTTGATGATAAATTTCCAGATGCAGTGTTTACATCAAATTTGTTGTATTATTGAAGAGCCCTTCCCAACGGGAAGGTTAATTCCCCCAGAGTTATGGATTGATTAATTATCCCCACCGGGAGTTGCGCTCTCCCATACGCATTTACATAGATGGACTTGAGGTCCTCCCTCCACCCTGAATTGCCAGGACTGTTTTTTAACCACCTTGAAACCCTCCAATACTGTACATGACGAGTACAACACCAGTTTTCAACTCATTCAGTCCAGCGGTTCAGGACTACATAGAAGTCAAACAAACAAATACACAAACAAGAAAGATGTTGTGCATAGCACAATACTTGCAAATTCATAAAACAAATTTGACCTTTAAAATAATTGGTTTTGAATTAAATGACCAAATCAGCAATTCTCTTCAAATTTCAAGTCAATGGGATGCAAATTTAGGATTTTAGAAATTTCACCTAGTTGTTGACCTTTGGCCATGTTGACCTTTTGGTCTATGTTGACCAAAAAATAATTGGTGGTTGAATTCAGTGACCTGAAATATATATCCTCTTCAAATTTCAAGTCAATTGATGAAAATTGAGGATTTTAGAAATTTGGCCCATGCTGACCTTTTGGCCTATGTTGCTCAAAAACTAATTGGTGGTTGAATTCAGTGACCTGATGTGGAAATACTGTTCAAATTTCTCGTCAATTGGATGAAAATTGAGGACTCTAGAAATTTGACAAAGCTGTTGACCTTTTCACTTCAAAACAATAGGCTTCTTGCTTATGATGAAGTCCACCACGCGTGAAGTTTCGTGAAGATCGGTTTAAATGTGACCTGTAGGCGATAAACAGGCAAACAAGACAGAAACAGACAGACAGGGTAACGCACAAGACCTACCAATATTCTTGAAAACATGGAAAATACCCGGGAAAACAGACGCTCACACTGGTAGCGGCTGATAAGAAACCAGGGAACCATTGGTAGTTGTCGATAACCCACTAATATGTAACGGAGAAGAAAGTAACTACCTATGGATTTTTTTTATGCAGTGAACAAACTTGTAGATCACAGATGATGAAGGTTGTGGTCAAGTTTCAGGGAATTGTGTGTGTAGTTTCAGAGAAGAAAGCAAATACCTATTTTAGGGACAACCCCCTGGAGACACCTTCTTCATTTTTTTCTTCTTCTTCAACCATCACAATCGCACAATAAACGTAAAATGTCAAAATGATGTCGTGAGGGTAATCCATAAGAGAGATTGTGGTGTCATATTTGGCATCATATGTGTGTCATTCCACCTTGACTTAGCAATATCATTTTTTTTTGACAATATGTTGAACGCTTCTGTTTGTTTGTCTGGCGCTCATCTTTAAATCACCTACAGGTGACAATTTAAACTGATCTTCACGAAACTTCACCAAATGGTGAGAGTTGGTGGTCTGGCAAAATCCTATTTCTTTTTCAGGTCAAAAGGTCGTCATTTTCAATTTACTAAATCCTCATTTTCACCGATTGACTTCAAATTTGAAGAGGATTTGCATATCCGGTCACTGAATTCAACGACTAACTGTTTTGAGGTCAACACTGGCCAAAAGGTCAACATAAGCCAAAAGGTCAACATAGACCAAATTCCTAAAATACTCAATGTATTAACTTGAATTGAAGAGCATTTGCATATCAAGTCATTGATCCAACCACCCATTATTTTGAGGCCAAATATAGGCACAATTTCTAAAATTGTTAATTTCATCCGATTGACTTGAAATTTGAAGAGAATTTGCATATCAGGTCACTGAATTCAACCATCAACTATGTTTGAGTCAACAATCGGCAAAGTCAACAACTTATGTGCTATTTTCTTAAATCCTCAATTTTCATCCGATTCACCTTGAAAGCAACAGGATTTGCATATCAGATCAATAGATACAACACCACCAAATATTTTTGTAGGTCAAAAGTCAACCTAGTCCTAATTTCTAAAACTGAGAGTATAGGGGCAAAAATTATTTCCATCATGATATCTCAAAAAGTTGTGGACGAGTTGGTTCGGTGAGCAAGAACAACGGATTAGATGTTGATTCAGATCCAGCCCATCAGTGGGATACAAATCGTAACTGTTCAGCCTGGGAGGTATACACTGTACAAAGTGCTTTCAACTTCATTCTGTTTTGCCAAGTGTCACTCTACGAGTGATTTTCATTTGGTTTTTTTTTGAGATTTTATTCCTCTGTTTTCCTTTTTTTCAATTTTGTTTTGTTCTGTATTTTTAAGTAATAAATGCTTAATGTTTTATATATTTTGTTATATGGTGTGGATTAAATCATCCATGTTATTAAATTCAGCTTATGGCACATTCTACCCCTTCACTTACCAATCCTGGTTTTGGTCAGATTACACACATATCATGTCAGAAAGTCGATTGATTATTGTTTTTTAAATAATAAATGCTAATGTTTTATACATTTTGGTATGGATTAAATCATCTTATGTTATGAAATTTTTAATACTAGCTATTTGGGGATGAGTTGGATATGAATCACACTTGGAATGTTATATCCACCCCCCCCCCCCAATCCTAATCTAGTTTGGTTGTCACATCTTTTACTTCTGATTTCTTTTTTGTTATAAACGAATAATGTTTGATGTATTTTATTTTGGGTTCCATGCACAAGCCAGAGACAGTACTGAGTTCGGCTGGGCTACAAGTTTTAACACTTTTTAGAAGGGAAGCAGAAGGAGAAGTACAAATTGGCAATTTGGTGATCTCTCCAAGTGGTATTTTATTGATGTATTCCTGGTGCTTTTTAAATCTTGGTAGTTCAGAAAACGCTCGAGAATAAAAGGTATGGCTTTTAATGTTTATGGTTCACTCTATAGTAGTTTATAAGCCTATCTTTGTGTTCACATTTGAATGGGCGGCCATTTTTTTCCATGTTCATCCCTTTATATGGAGTACTACCTACGTCCATGATATATATTTTAAACATTGTTACCTCGCGCACGGAGGTGACGGAGGTAATGTTTTCACCCAGTCTGTCACTTTTGTTTGTTTGTCTGTATGTGAGCAGAATATCTCAAAAAGTTATGGAGATATTCAGAGAACTTGGAAGGTTGGAAGTGCGACCAGGTGAATTGGTCCAATTTTGGTGAATATCCAGATCCGGAATTGATAAAAAAATTTATTCTGAAGTTATATTCACATTGAGAGATAGGGCGCAAAACATGATATATAGGCATGATATTTAAAATAGTTGTGGATGGATGAAAAAAAAATTGGTGGATGAGGTGGTTGGTGAAAAAAAACAAGCAATTAGATTTTTTGGTTAAGGTCTCGGATGCAGTTCTGCCTATCAGTGGGATACAAAATGTAACATGTTCAGCCTGGTGGAGTATGTGCTCCACCGAGTGCATTTCTACTTTAATCCCGATTTAGCCAAAAAATAAGAATGATGATCGGAAGGTGGAATCCATTCTCTTTTTGCCTTATTTTCCTGTCACTAAAACTTCACATCCTTCGATGAGATATGTTTTTTCAATTAATATTCCATATAATAGCTGTCATATATTGTTATGACTTCTTTTTTTTTAATTCCATGATCAATTTCTATCAAACATATTCATGTGTCTTTTGTTATCCATATGTGAAGCGCTTGAGCCATTTGTCAAGCAGTCCATAATATACTTCATGTAGCCTTCTGCAAGGTCCAGTAATCCACTTCATGTCACCTACAACACATTCCAATGACAATAGGTCACTGTTGTAAAGATTGTCATGTTTCAGTGATGTAAGTGGTGGGACTATGGATGGGACCTAATGTGTTTTTCATATAAGTATTTTTTCAACCTGGACTGCAAAGATGCCAGAAGAGGGTTTAGATATATACTTGATATCATATATGTCCAAGTAGCTTCTGATTTCAGAATCGTAGGTTTCAATCGTCATTTCTGCTGCTTTTTCTGGATTTTTGAATCTCTAAAAATATTGGGATGTCCTTGATACAAGGTCACCATGACACCCTTATCTGCATATATTGGAAAAGAACCAAGTAATCTTGTCAAGCAAAAGTTTAGTCTGTCGGTCTTAAGCCGATAATTATGTCATTTACAGCATCCACAACAGCACTTTTCTAAAATTACAATTCCAAAACTGGAGACTTTTTTACAAATTAATGTTAGGTCAAAGCTCACGATTATAACCTGTATTTTCTCCAATCTGCTCCAAAATAATATCTCTGAGATGTCCGGGTACGGAGATTCACCACTGCCGGAAGTCACATATGTGCGGTAATTCATCTCTGCTAATGCCCTGTTCTATTCTCGCAAACAGAATTTAAAAAGCTTGCCTAATTTGAGATAATTTTTTAGGCAATTTCCATTAGCGGCGATATTTTGACGTCATAACTTTTTTTCTAGGAGGAATTTTCAAAATAGGAGATGGTTACTGTCTGCACAGGGTATTTTTACATATATATGCCAAGTTTCAGGAAGTTTCGATGAAAATTGTAGGCTGTGAAACAAATTATATATGTAAAAAATACCCTCCGCAGACAGTAACCATCTCCGATTTTGAAAATTCCTCCTAGAAAAAAAGTATGACGTCAAAATATCTCCGCTAATGGAAATCGCCTAAAAAATTATCTCCGAAACTAGGCAAGCTTTTTGAAATCTGTTTGCGGGAATCGAACAGGGCATTAGCAGAGATGAATTACCGCACATATGATACATCACTATGACGTCATATCAATTTTTATGATGTCATTCCTATTTTTTGACATTTTTTGTTTTTGTGTTCATTTGTTCACACCTACAATTTCATCGAAACTTCCTGAAACTTGGCATATATATGTAAAAAATACCCTGTGCAGACAGTAACCATCTCCTATTTTGAAAATTCCTCCTAGAAAAAAAGTTATGACGTCAAAATATCGCCGCTAATGGAAATTGCCTAAAAAATTATCTCAAATTAGGCAAGCTTTTTAATTCTGTTTGCAGAGATAGAACAGGGCATTAGCAGAGATGAATTACCGCACATATGAACATCACTATGACGTCATATCCATTTTTATGACTTATTCCTATTTTTTGACATTTTTTGTTTCACAACCCAGAGTTTTCATCGGATCTTCGTGAAATTACCACGTATATATATAATATATATATATATATATATATTATATATATATTATATACATATATATACATATATATACACATATATACATATACATATATATATTTACATATATATATATACATGTAAATATACATATATATATACATACATATATATATATATATATATACTATATATACATAACAGTATACAAATATATTACATACATTATACATACAAATATATACATACATACATATACATATATATATTATACATGTATACATACATACATACATATATATATACATATATATATATATATTATATATATATATATATATATTTATATGGGGTCCGTCTAAGAAGTAATTGGACTGAGCCTGCTGTGTGCTCCACTTCCACAACTTGAATGAACAAGTTGCGTCACAGTCTTTCGCAACATTCCAGCAATATATATGATTGGTGAGGGTTGACTGCACTCATTGTGTGATTTTTTTTACAGGTCGTGGCTTCACACGTTATCTAGTCTGATGTGTCGCGCTATGAGTTGTGAGCAGAGAGCCAATCTGAAGTTTCTTGCCAAGCTTGGCAAAACACCTTCCGATCCTTCCGCAATGCTGCAGCAAGTCTACGGCCAAGAAACGATGTCACTTACACGTGCATTTGAATGGCACAAGAGGTTCAAAGAGGCACGGAGGAGGTTGAAGACGATGCATGGTCTGGAAGACCTTCAATGAGCAGAACGGCGGACAACATCGAGCGTGTGAAGCACATGGTGCACGCAGATCGTCGACTCATGGTGCGGATGATGCTGAGAATTTCCATCAACAAGGACACTGTCTGGAGCAACATCGCTGAAAATCTCGAAATGCGCAAGATGTGCGCAAAGATGGTCCCCAAGCTGTTGTCGGAGGACCAGAAACAGCAAAGAGTCACCGTTGTCAAGACATTATCGCGCGCATCAAGGACGATCCACACCTGTTCGGGAGAGTCATTACTTGCGATTAATCATGTATATTTGAATACGATCCCGACACCAAACGGCAGAGTCGTCAGGGGAAAAGTCCGGCTTCACCAAGACCAAGAAAGCAAGGATGTCGAAGTCGAAGGTCAAGGTGATGCTCATCATGTTTTTTGAAATTAAGGGCATCGTCCACTTCAAGTTTCTACCACAGGGTCAAACAGTGAATCAAACACGTGTACAAGAAGATCCTCCGGTGCCTCATGAGATCAGTCCGGGACAAGAGGAGAGATCTGTGGGAAGACAATGTTCTGGTCCACCATGACAATGCCCCTGTTCACAGTGCCCTGAGCATCCGACAGTTTTGGCAGAGGGAACGTGCCAACTCTGGAGCAACCCTCGTATTCGCCAGACTTGGCCCCTTGTGATTCTTTCCTGTTCCCAAGCTCAAAGGGGTGATCATGGGACCCGATTTCCTGATGAGGAGCCATCAAAAGGGCTGTGATGATGGAGCTCGGAGGATTCCAGAAGAATCCTTCCGGGGATGCATCGAAGCATGGAAGAAGAGGGATGGACAAGTGTGTGAGACTAGAGGGAACTATTTTGAAGGGGACAAGCTGTGATTTCAATATTTTTTCTAGAATAAAATCTCTGTGAAGTCAGTCCCGTTACTTTTTAGACGGACCTCCTATATACATATCTTTTCTTTCGGTGCTCCCGTTAGGGGTCGCCACAGCGGATCTTCCGTTATGATCCGCTATACTGATTTGGCATAGGTTTTATGCCGGATGCCCTTCCTGACGCAACCCTGGTCGCCTCTTATGACACAGGATAAGGATTGGGTTTCACCATGATTGCAGGCTGCCCTACACCCTCTCGTTAGCCGCGCCAAGCGCAGAGCAGAGCTCCCGTCCTCAAGCGATCCTCCAACCCAAGCCTCCGAGTAGCCGGATTACAGGCGCACGCCACTACGCCGGGTACATTTATATGCATATATTATATATATGTATATGACAAGATTGGACCATACTCTTCGCAGAGCATTGGTGCTGCTTAAGCAGTCTCCTTGGCTCTGGGCACAATCCTGGATGAGTCGCCACTCCGACACAGTATACCAGCATGCTGGCACTCATTTTGCCGACCTCGGAAGGATGACAGGTCAAGTTAACCCACCTGGTATTAGTTCAACAACGAGTGGGATTTGAACTCAGGATCCTTGGATCCCAAGCTCACCACCCTAATCATTAAACCAACACCAGGCGCGCGCGTGTGTGTGTGCGCGTGCCTGCATGCATGTGTGTGGTATTGAGGTCTCTCTAAGTTTGTTGAGGTTTTGAAATCTTTCTCGATTTGGCATCTTTTAACCGTTGCTTTGTCTTCACACGTTATTTTCCTGACCTTTTTTTTGAAATGTTTTGAGATTTTATTTAAAATGGATAGAGCTGTGCAGAAATAAAATAGTTTGATTTGACTGGGTATATAGGATGTGTCATAAATTGCATGATCACACAGAGCTACTAACCTTGTATCTTCTGCCAGAAGACCAAGTGCTTCAAAAGCAAGAAACAAACCGAGCACAGAGCAATTTTCACAAAGTAATTGCCCCATTACCTACAGTAAAGTGTACTCGTTTAGCAAAGAAAGGAAAAGAAAGCAAAAAAAAAAAAAGAAGGAAAATTTGATGCCCCTCCACCTGTGTTGACTCGGCAAAATGGGGCTTGACGCAAACAGCGCTCGGAGATGTAATTTAATGAGTCCGAGCTGTTTCTGCAAAGGGCAATGGGAAATTGGGTAAGAGCGAGGCCAGCCTGTTACCCGTCCGAAGGGCTGCTGTCCAGAGCATATAAGGCAACATGTTTACTTGAGGACCCTTTCAGGGCCAAGACCATTGAACATCTCCCGAGTTCATGTAAAACTGTTTGTAATTTTAAGAGGTAGTTTGTTTTCATTTGAGTTGTGTTCAAAACATTGTTAAATAACATTTAAATTATAATCTTAGACATTCAGATTAGATGGGAAATTGATGGAGTAGGCCTCCTTTTCTATACATTTTGTTTTTTGTAATGCTCCTCAAGAGTGAACAATAAAATGCTAGTGCTTGAGTAATAGTTCTATACAAACATCCTTTCCCTCAAATGCTGAAAATATTTCTGCTTTCCTTTAACAAGGTGAATGGTTTTGGTGATGAGGGAAGCGAAGCCTCAAGAGTTTTCCAGAACTGAAGTTGAGGCTTCTTTCTGGCCTAAACCATGCAATTAAAAGGTAGTGATATTATTGTCGAGTGTGGGTGATCGGGTCGGCCATCTTGGCTTATCAGCATGGATTACGAGCAAAGCCATGGCCCATGTGTTAAGCAACTCGGCTGCCCACTCCCACCCGTCACTCGTGTTTTGCTGTGGAAGGCACCACTGTCGGCGTGCATCCCCTCGTCCGTTAATTACGAGTGGAATGGGCAGATGCCCGGCCGAGGAAGGAAGGGGTGAGGTCGGCGCTGAGAGGAGCCATTGCTGCTGAGCACTGCAAATCTGCCTTTCATTTTCTCTGGAATAGCTAATGAACAAGCACATTACAAAGCGCTCAATATTCAGATTGCCTTGCACCTGAGTTCCCATCTACTGCAGAAATGCCTACCAAGCAGTTCATGACCCTGAAGTATTTCCATGTCTTTTTCAAATAGGAGAAATGAAGTCGATCACATTATAAATTTGAAATGCAAAAAAAAAGATACATGTACAAATATTGTCTTGTCTTGTATGTTTTTCTGGCTGTTGAGTCCTTAACGCATCACAATATATCACTTAGCATCCAGCACATTTATGTGAGCATTGCTATCTGGAGGTGCTCATCTCAGGTGTAGGTCAACACAATAATTTGGAAGGTAGCCAGAATACCAGAATGTAATGGCTACGTTTTGAAAAAGCATCATGGATCAATGTAGAATACTCATTATAAGATTTATTAAGAAGACTAAAAGCATACTCTCTAATGCAATGCCATACTTGGTGCTATAATGTGTGAGCATCCACTCTGAGTCTTGGAGGTCAGTGGTTGGAACCCGGGCGAGTTAACCAGACTGCTTCCTTGTTTGACACTCAGCAGTTAAAAAGATAAAGCATGGACAAGCAAACATGTGGGCAACTATTCACACAGGCTTGATGGCCTAATGAGTTCATTGCAAGGAACTCGTATTATTATAATATTATACTTGAAGAGCACCAGAACGATAGTTCATACCTGGATCCCATTCCATTAGAAATTAAACATCAAATAGGTAATTAAAAGGTGATACACCATCTCTGACTACCCAGTCAGCTGACATTTACTTATTTAAGTATTTATAGACAAATGACATGCATGCCTCAGAAATGAATGTACTAATGACTAGAATAACATTATATTGGAGTTTCAGGCCGAAAAGTAAAGAACCACTCAAAACAAGAGCCCGAAACAAGAATTACCTTCTACATAAAAGAAAAAAGCAGAATTTTCCATAATACATTCGTGCACACATATGCGCTCTCCTACGAGTTGCTTATTTCCAAGTTCTCTTATCTGTGTTCCAAAACAAATTGTGCCCTTGACCTGCAGTCAACTGTCATTCTTGTGCTATGAAGACAAAGGTGCATTTGAGTGTACACTGTCCTTCAATGGAAATATTATATTGGTTGTTTTCTCCTTCAAAATTAACTACTGACATTTAAGTGACTTTTGTATTTATTGAAGAAAGAGAAACAATTGTTTTTGTGTGGGTGCACGCGTGCGTGTATTTTTTTGTGTTGTTGTATAGGCTCGTGGAAGAGCTGGAACAGAACGGATCAGGATGCAACAGGATGAAAGGAACAGTGGGAGAGACGTGGGGAGGAGGGGGGGGATAACAACAGCAAGGTTGAGGGACAAAATTGAGGAAGACTTGGACAAATAAGGGATGTGGAGAGGAAGGAGAGGAAGGGAGATGCACAGGGTAGACAAGATGGATAGAGAAGCAAACTCCAGGAAGAAAAGCTGGAAATTTGCAATGAGGTGGGCTTGGGGGAGAGGGGGTGGTAAGGAGAGGTTAACGTGGTGGAAAGATCATGGTTTTGGATGGGAGACAATCTGAGATTGTAATGAACAGCAGTCTTGAAGACCTGGAGGAAGAATGAGATTTAAGAGATGGGAAGTTGGTTCACAGGTGGGGGGGTGGGGGGAGGAATGAATCAGTGGAGGTGAGGCACATTCTGGATTTGGAGCTTTAACATAAGGGGTTGCGAGTAGACCACGTGCACCCTGGGTGCAACTCTTCAGGGGAATCCACTGTCTGATGATGCATGGTGGTTCGTAGTTATTGTATGTTTCATACATTCTGGCCCTTTGAGTTAGGATGCATGTGTTTATTTGACCATGTGCTTCAGCTTTCAGGCTGAAGTATATGTGTACACTAGTTTGACTTATGAGTCGACTTGTCATGGGTTACCAGTTAAGATGCCGCTCTCCAACATGACACTGTTTCCAACGTCAGGCATTAGCCCTCCTCCTTCCCGAGACCCATACCACCAGGTAACACCGGGCATACAGCCCATTGGAGCAAGGATGAAGCCCAGTCCCCTTATTGGGGGGGAGGGGGTTGGAGGGAGCCCATACCAGCTAGAGGCCTTTGGTCCTCTGTAGACAACAGAGCAGGGGCATCCCTTGGCCCACCTAGAAGCCACATCACAGGTATTAGTGCATTTATAATCCTCCCTAAATAAGTGATCATGGTTACTGAACTAGTATCTTTGGTAAGCGAATCTACCACTACGAGTACTATAACGAGTTTAATGGCCACACTCAATGTCACACTTGTGGAGTGGGCCTTAGGTGGAGTTTGGCCCAAGTTTTGACATGAACTTCGAATGCAACCAATTTGGGCAGGAATTTGGAATTTCTTCAAAGTGTGAACAATACTTCACCGACTCTTTCTAAAAGTCCGTGGGGTTTAATCGCACTCACTATATGCTAGCAGAAGGGCAGAGTGTTCTGTCCAACCGAGAGAATGCGCATTTTGTGATACAACACCAAATCTGTGAAGCACCATTCCACAAGTTAATATTGGGTTGAGAATCAAGCCCAGGAAGATAGACAGTGGAAAGGTAAGCACACTACCTTTGCACCCTCCTGTCAGACTTGTAAGGATGTAATGGATTTTTTTCAACATAAGAGTATGTTACCGTCATGGGAAGTGAGGTGCAGCTGTCATTTTGAGCATTTCATCAGACAAACAAAAGGCCTTTTTCTCTCATCACTATAGCTCACGCCCCTCACCTCATGCATGCACCCACCACCCCATATGTACTATTATCCACCACTCCCTAACAGTGTGATCTACTGATATTTAGAAGTATCCGTTCTAATTTCACTCATCTCTCTAATTATGTCACTGCTGCAGCTCTGAATATATGCGGAACAGAAGCATTCCTCTCACAGGATTTTCCAAATCGTCTGGTTCTCTCCCTGGATATTCTCTTCCATTTTGACCATTTGACTGTTGCTGTTCTTGTTCCCATTTATGTCAACAACCCTATTTCTTACTGCCCAGTCTGTGCTTACCTCTATCAGCACACTGAAAATGATCTTGACAGGCATTCCTCTCCACAACAATCTACCGTAATATTTATCTGTGTGCTGTAATGTGCACCTCATAATGACAACTCCATATTCAACTCTTTTGCTACTAATTGTATCAACTAGTAACCAGCCATCCTATCTCACTCTTCATCTCTGGCTACGTTCACTGGCGCCATAATCAGATGGTTTTTGTTGGCTCTGCAACAACCAATGGTGGCATTGCTTGTCAGGCCTTGTGTGATTCCCATAGATCTGACACAATATGAAAATTTTCCAACTCATCTCTGGTAATGGTACATCTGCGATGAGACAGAAGCATAAGGCCTGTTTGTTTCACCTCGCAGACAGGTTGATAGCCTTTTTTTTAACAACCTCTCTTCCAGTCGTGATCATTGTGCTCTCTCAGCCCTCCGACTCACTCCATCTCCTCCAATATGCGTGCATTCTTCCAGTAACTCCCTCTTAGTTGATATCCCAAAATCTAGGTTGACTGCACACATCTCCACTTTAGTTTCCATTACTCTTTTTTCTGGAATGGCCTTCCTGAGGTTGTTCAATCTCACTCTTCCCTCCAGGGCTTGAAGAAGGTGATGTACTGCTATCTCATGCCATCATACATCCCTACCTATAATCTTTTTGACTCACATTAACCCTGCTCAACCCAATCATATGACTTGCAGGATGGATATGCATATACACACATTCCATTGCTGGCTGTATGCAACTGTTGCCCCACTGCCCAATATCATTACATTGCTTTTCCCTTTGGAAGAGTGCAATACTCTTCCATTAGCTTAGATTTTGTATACAAACGAAACATTGTTTCGTTGAGGACAACATTGGCTTTTGAAGTTACTGATAACAACAATGTTAAGAAATGTGAAATTTACAGGACAATCGATGTTCAGTTTTTATATTGTCTTTATCATGTGCAACCTGTGGCTGCTGGTTGCATCATTTCCTGGCATGCAGGTGTGCTGCTGATGTAGCACCCTCATTATCAGTACATTGGTACAAATTTTGCCTACCTCGGAAAAATAACAGGCTGAGTGAACCCCACCTGGTGTTAATTCATTAGCCCACAGAGGGCTCAGATTCAAGACCTAAGATCTTAAACCATCTCTCTCTGT
>CM068953.1:96443551-96455339 GCA_035128595.1 Eptatretus atami
ACATACACATATTTTGACATTTTACGTTTATTGTGCGATTTGTGAATGCTGAAGAAGAAGAAGAAAAAATGAAGAAGGTGTCTCCAGGGGGTTGTCCCCTAAAATAGGCTAATTTGCTTTCTTCTCTGAAACTACACACACAATTCCCATGAAACTTGACCACAAACCTCATCATTCTGTGATCTACCCAAGGTTGTTCACTGCATTAAAAAAAAATCCATTAGGTAGTATTTCTTCTCCGATTACATATTTAGTGGGTTATCGACAACTACCAATGGGTTCCCTGCGTTTCTTATCACCGCTACCAGGTGAAGCGTCTGTTTTTCCCGGTATTTCATGTTTTCAAGAATATTGGTAAGGTCTTGTGCGTTCACCCTGTCTGTCCTGTTTTGTCTGCTCTTGTTTGCCTGGTTATCGCCTAACAGGTCACAATTTTAAACGCATCTTCACGAAAGAAAACTTTCCCCACCGCGGGTGTGGACTTCAATCATAAGCAAACACTTATTGTTTTTGAAAGTGAAAAGGGTCACAGCTTTGTCAATTCTAGAGTCTCTCAATTTTTCATCCAATGACGAGAAATTTGAACAGTATTTCACATCAGTGTTCACTGAATTCAACCACCAATTAGTTTTTGAGGTCAACATAGGCCAAACAGCGACATGGCCCAAATTCTTAAATCCTCAATTTTCATCCAATTTGACTTGAAATTAGAAGAGGATATATAATTTCAGGTCACTGAATTCAACCAACCAATATTTTTTGTCAACATAGACCAAAAGGTCAAAACATGGCCCAAACGGTCAACAACTAGTGAAATTTCTAAAAATCCTAAATTTGCATCCCATTGACTTGAAATTTGAAGAGAATTTTGCGATTTGGTCATTTTAATTCAAAACACCAATTATTTAAAGGTCAAAATTTGTTTTATGAAATTTTGCAAGTATTGCTGCTATGCACAGGACATCTTTATGTTTGTGTATTCGTTTGTTGACTTCTATGTAGTTCCTGAAGCGCTGGAACTGAATGAGTTGAAAAACTGGTGGTTGTACTGCGTCATGTTACAGTATTGGAGGGTTTCAAGGTGGTTAAAAACACAGTCCTGGCAAATTCAGGGTCGGAGGGAGGACCCTCAAGTCCATCTATGTAAATGGTATGGAGAGCGCAACTCCCGGTGGGGATAATTAACCAATCCATAACTCTGAGGGAATTACCATTCCCGTTGGGAAAGGTCCTTCAATAATACAACAAATTTGATGTAAACACTGCATCCTGGCAAATTATCATCAAACTTCTTATCTTCATTGTTTCAGACCACTTTAACCTCCATTTCATCAAGCAACCAAAAGTATATGAATCATTTCTTGGTTACAATGAGGGAGCAATTCCATATTGCAGCAATCACAGTGACTCACCTCATCTATCAAACAAGGTTCACAGTGCAAGGAGATGAATCATTCAAAAAACCCATCCAATGCAAATCAAACATCTTGTCAAATGAAGTAGATGCTAATGAGCAGAGAAAACAACATGCAGCAATGCCACAACCTGTTTACTCATGAAACGAATCCTGGAGGAAACAAATCAACTTGCACACATCTCAGTTGATTAATAAAATAACAAGAAATAACTTCAAGGTAACCTGCACTTTTTGTTTGAGAATATGTGAAAGCAAAGTGAATTTTATGCAACTTACAATTTTCAAGGTATTTCCTTGTGTATATTGTCCCATCTGTGTAGTAACACCTTAATGCAGAGGCACAGAAATATTTTGGACAGATATGCAGCAATTCCAGGAACATCTGTTTACATATCTCATAACTTGTACTTGATTCTTGCTAGAATGCTGCTTCAGTGGTCTGAAGATATGGAAATCACAGGGTCACAAACTTGGATTAATAGGTAGTGGCTACGGACTTCCTAGCTTTTCTATTATCCAAGTGGATGATCAAACAAGATTTATTTTTGGAAGCCCTCTGGTATATTTACTTTATCTAATTGCATGTGAAAATACGAAAGATGGGTTTCCATACTTCATCATCTGATATAGTCTGCTTGCATTCCAACCAAAATGATCTGCAACTACCCAAAAATTCAACTGATCAAAATAGGTCATGTTATTTTGGAGTCACAACACTTGACAATGTTCATCATACGTTACTGATCAATATCCATTGTTAACGTTTTTTTTACCATGCAAACCTTTGTGTAAGAGACAAGTAAAGCCTGGTGTTGGCCTAACAGCTAAGGTGGCTGGTTTAAGATCTTAAGGTCTTGAATCTGAGCCCTCTGTGGGCTAATGAATTAACACCAGGTGGGGTTCACTCAGCCTGTTATTTTTTCCGAGGTAGGCAAAATTTGTACAATGTACTGATAATAGAGGTGCTACAATCAGCAGCACACCTGCATGCCCAGGAAATGATGCAACCAGCAGCCACAGGTTGCACATGATAAAGACAATTATACAAAACTGAACATCGATTGTCCTGTAAATTTCACATTTCTTAACATTGTTGTTCATCAGTAACTTCAAAAGCCAATGTTGTCCTCAACGAAACAATGTTTTCGTTTGTATACAAAATCTAAGCTAATGGAAGAGTATTGCACTCTTCCAAAGGAAAAGCAATGTAATGATATTGGGCAGTGGGGCAACAGTTGCATACAGCCAGCAATGGAATGTGTGTATATGCATATCCATCCTGCAAGTCATATGATTGGTTGAGCAGGGTTAATGTGAGTCAAAAAGATTATAGGTAGGGATGTATGATGGCATGAGATAGCAGTACATCACCTTCTTCAAGCCCTGGAGGGAAGAGTGAGATTGAACAACCTCAGAAGGCCATTCCAGAAAAAAGAGTAATGGAAACTAAAGTGGAGATGTGTGCAGTCAACCTAGATTTTGGGATATCAACTAAGAGGGAGTTACTGGAAGAATGCACGCATATTGGAGAGAGATGGAGTGAGTCGGAGGGCTGAGAGAGCACAATGATCACGACTGGAAGAGAGGTTGTTAAAAAGAAAAGGCTATCAACCTGTCTGCGAGGTGAAACAAACAGGCCTATGCTTCTGTCTCATCGCAGATGTACCATTACCGAGAGTGAGTTGGAAAATTTTCATATTGTGTCAGATCTATGGGAATCACACAAGGCCTGACAAGCAATGCCACCATTGGTTGTTGCAGAGCCAACAAAAAGCCATCTGATATGGCGCCAGTGAACGTAGCCAGAGATGAAGAGTGAGATAGGATGGCTGGTTACTAGTTGATAAATTAGTAGCAAAAGAGTTGAATATGGAGTTGTCATTATGAGGTGCACATTACAGCACACAGATAAATATTACGGTAGATTGTTGTGGAGAGGAATGCCTGTCAAGATCATTTTCAGTGTGCTGATAGAGGTAAGCACAGACTGGGCAGTAAGAAATAGGGTTGTTGACATAAATGGGAACAAGAACAGCAACAGTCAAATGGTCAAAATGGAAGAGAATATCCAGGGAGAGAACCAGACGATTTGGAAAATCCTGTGAGAGGAATGCTTCTGTTCCGCATAATATTCAGAGCTGCAGCAGTGACATAATTAGAGAGATGAGTGAAATTAGAACGGATACTTCTAATATCAGTAGATCACACTGTTAGGGAGTGGTGGATAATAGTACATATGGGGTGGTGGGTGCATGCATGAGGTGAGGGCGTGAGCTATAGTGATGGAGAGAAAAAGGCCTTTTGTTTGTCTGATGAAATGCTCAAGAATGACAGCTGCACCTCACTTCCCATGACGGTTAACATACTCTTATGTTGAAAAAAATCCATACATACCTTACAAGTCTGACAGGAGGGTGCAAAGTGAGTGTGCTTACCTTTCCACTGTCTATCTCCCTGGCGTTGATTCTCAACCCAATATTAACTGTTGGAATGGTGCTTCACAGATTTGGTGTTGTATCACAAAATGCGCATTCTCTCGGTTGGACAGAACACTCTGTCCTTCTGCTAGCATTAGTGAGTGGCGATTAAAACCCCACGGACTTTTAGAAAGAGTCGGTGAAGTATTGTTCACACTTTGAAAAATTCCAAATTCCTGCCCAAATTGGTTGCATTCGAAGTTCATGTCAAAACTTGGGCCAAACTCCACCTAAGGCCCACTCCACAAGTTGACATTGAGTGTGGCCATTAAACTCGTTATAGTACTCGTAGTGGTAGATTCGCTTACCAAAGATACTAGTTCAGTAACCATGATCACTTATTTAGGGAGGATTATAAATGCACTAATACCTGTGATGTGGCTTCTAGGTGGGCCAAGGATGCCCCTGCTCTGTTGTCTACAGAGGACCAAGGCCTCTAGCTGGTATGGGTCTCCCTCCAACCCCCTCCCCCCCCAATAAGGGGCCTGGGCTTCATCCTTGCTCCAATGGGCTGTATGCCCGGTGTTACCTGGTGGTATGGGTCTCGGGAAGGAGGAGGGCTAATGGCCTGACGTTGGAAACAGTGTCATGGTTGGAGGCGGCATCTTAACTGGTAACCCATGACAAGTCGACTCATAGTCAAACTAGTGTACACATATACTTCAGCCTGAAAGCTGAAGCACATGGTCAAATAAACACATGCATCCTAACTCAAAGGGCCAGAATGTATGAACATACAATAACTACGAACCACCATGCATCATCAGACAGTGGATTCCCCTGAAGAGTTGCACCCAGGGTGCACGTGGTCTACTCGCAACCCCCTTATCTGTTAAAGCTCCAAAATCCAGAATGCTGCTCACCTCCACTGATTCATTCCTCCCCCCACCCCCACCTGTGGAACCAACTTCCCCCATTCTCTTAAATCTCATTCTTCCTCCAGGTCTTCAAGACTGCTGTTCATTACAATCTCAGATTGTCTCCCATCCAAAACCATGATCTTTCCACCACGTTAACCTCTCCTTACCACCCCCCTCTCCCCCAAGCCCACCTCATTGCAAATTTCCAGCTTTTCCTTCCTGGAGTTTGCTTCTCTATCCATCTTGTCTACCCTGTTGCATCCTCCCCTTCCTCTCCTTCCTCTCCACATCCCTTATTTGTCCAAGTCTTCCTCAATTTTGTCCTCAACCTTGCTGTTGTTATCCCCCCCCTCCTCCCCACGTCTCTTCCCACTGTTCCTTTCATCCTGTTGCATCCTATCCGTTCTGTTCCAGCTCTTCCACGAGCCTATACAACAAACAACAAAAAAAATACACGCACGCGTGCACCCACACAAAAACAATTGTTTCTCTTTCTTCAATAAATACAAAAGTCACTTAAATGTCAGTAGTTAATTTTGAAGGAGAAAACAACCAATTTATCATTTCCATTGAAGGACAGTGTACACTCAAATGCACCTTTGTCTTCATAGCACTAGAATGACAGTTGACTGCAGGTCAAGGGCACAATTTGTTTTGGAACACAGATAAGAGAACTTGGAAATAAGCAACTCGTAGGAGAGCGCATATGTGTGCACGAATGTATTATGAAAATTCTGCTTTTTTCTTTTATGTAGAAGGTAATTCTGTTTCGGGCTCTGTTTTTGAGTGGTTCTTTACTTTTCGGCCTGAAACTCCCAATATAATGTTATTCTAGTCATTAGTACATTCATTTCTGAGGCATGCATGTCATTTGTCTATAAATACTTAAATAAAGTAAATGTCAGCTGACTGGGTAGTCAGAGATGGTGTACTCACCTTTTAATTAGCCTATTTGATGTTTAATTTCTAATGGATGGGATCCAGGTATGAACTATCGTTCTGGTGCTCTTCAAGTATAATATTAATAATAATAACGAGTTCCTTGCAATGAACTCATTAGGCCATCAAGCCTGTGTGAATAGTTGCCCACATGTTTGCTTGTCCATGCTTTATCTTTTTAACTGCTGAGTGTCAAACAAGGAAGCAGTCTGGTTTAACTCGCCCGGGTTCCAACCACTGACCTCCAGACTCAGAGTGGATGCTCACACCATTATAGCACCAAGTATGGCATTGCATTAGAGAGTATGCTTTTAGTCTTCTTAATAAATCTTATAATGAGTATTCTACATTGATCCCATGATGCTTTTTCAAAACGTAGCCATTAATTCTGGTATTCTGGCTACCTTCCAAATTATTGTGTTTGACCTACACCTGAGATGAGCACCTCCAGATAGCAATGCTCACATAAATGTGCTGGATGCTAAGTGATATATTGTGATGCGTTAAGGACTCAACAGCCAGCAAAAACATACAAGACAAGACAATATTTGTACATGTATCTTTTTTTTTGCATTTCAAATTTATAATGTGATCGACTTCATTTCTCCTATTTGCAAAAAGACATGGAAATACTTCAGGGTCATGAACTGCTTGGTAGGCATTTCTGCCAGTAGATGGGAACTCAGGTGCAAGGCAATCTGAATATTGAGCGCTTTGTAATGTGCTTGTTCTCATTAGCTATTCAGAGAAAATGAAAGGGCAGATTTGCAGTGCTCAGCAGCAATGGCTCCTCTCAGCGCCGACCTCACCCCTTCCTTCCTCGGCCGGGCAGTCTGCCCATTCCACTCGTAATTAACGGACGGGAGGCGGGATGCACGCCGACAGTGGTGCCTTCCACAGCAAAACACGAGTGACGGGTGGGAGTGGGCAGCCGAGTGCTTAACACATGGGCCATGGCTTTGCTCGTAATCCATGCTGATAAGCCAAGATGGCCGACCCGATCACCCACACTCGACAATAATATCACCTACCTTTTAATTGCATGGTTTAGGCCAGAAAGAAGCCTCAACTTCAGTTCTGGAAAACTCTTGAGGCTTCGCTTCCCTCATCACCAAAACATTCACCTTGTTAAAGGAAAGCAGAAATATTTTCAGCATTTTGAGGAAAAGATGTTTTTGTATAGAACTATTTACTCAAGCACTAGCATTTTATGTTCACTCTTGAGGAGCATTACAAAAAACAAAATGTATAGAAAAGGAGGCCTACTCCAATCATTTCCCTCTAATCTGAATGTCTAAGATTATAATTTAAATGTTATTTAACAAATGTTTTGAACACAACTCAAATGAAAACAAACTACCTCTTAAAATTACAACAGTTTTACATGAACTCGGGAGATGTTCAATGGTCTTGGCCCTGAAAGGGTCCTCAAGTAAACATGTTGCCTTATATGCTCTGGACAAGCAGCCCTTCGGACGGGTAACAGGCTGGCCTCGCTCTTACCCAATTTCCCATTGCCCTTTGCAGAACAGCTCGGACTCATTAAATTACATCTCCGAGGCTGTTTGCGTCAAGCCCCATTTTGCCGAGTCCAACACAGGTGGAGGGGCATCCAATTTTCCTTCTTTTTTTTTTTTTGCTTTTCTTTTCCTTTCCTTTGCTAAACGAGTACACTTTACTGTAGGTAATGGGGCAATTACTTTGTGAAAATTGCTCTGTGCTCGGTTGTTTTCTTGCTTTTGAAGCACTTGTCTTCTGGCAGAAGATACAAGGTTAGTAGCTCTTGTGTGATCATGCAATTTATGACACATCCTATATACCCAGTCAAATCAAACTATTTTATTTCTTGCACAGCTCTATCCATTTTAAATAAAATCTCAAAACATTTCCAAAAAAAGGTCAGGAAAATAACGGTTGTGAAGACAAAGCAACGGTTAAAAGATGCCAAATCGAGAAAGATTTCAAAACCTCAACAAACTTAGAGAGACCTCAATACACACACACATGCATGCAGGCACGCGCACACACACACGCGCGCGCCTGGGTGTGTTTAATGATTAGGGTGGTGAGCTTGGGATCCAAGGATCCTGAGTTCAAATCCCACTCGTTGTTGAACTAATACCAGGTGGGGTTAACTTGACCTGTCATCCTTCCGAGGTCGGCACAAAATGAGTGCCCAGCATGCTGGTATACTGTGTCGAGTGGCGACTCATCCAGGATTGTGCCCAGAGCCAAGGAGACTGCTTAAGCAGCACCAATGCTCTGCGAAGAGTATGGTCCAATCTTGTCATATACATTATATATAATATATGCATATAAATGTACCCGGCGTAGTGGCGTGCGCCTGTAATCCGGCTACTCGGAGGCTTGGGTTGGAGGATCGCTTGAGGACGGGAGCTCTGCTCTGCGCTTGGCCGGCTACAGAGAGGGTGTTAGGGCAGCCTGCAATCATGGTGAAACCCAATCCTTATCCTGTGTCATAAGAGGCGACCAGGGTTGCGTCAGGAAGGGCATCCGGCATAAAACCTATGCCAAATCATATATGCGGATCATAACGGAAGATCCCTGCTGGCGACCCCTAACGGGAGCAGCCGAAAGAAGAAGATATGTATATAGGAGGTCCGTCTAAAAAGTAACGGGACTGACTTCACAGAGATTTTATTCTAGAAAAAATATTGAAATCACAGCTTGTCCCCTTCAAAATAGTTTCCCTCTAGTCTCACACACTGTCCATCCTCTTCTTCCATGCTTCGATGCATCCCCGGAAGGATTCTTCTGGAATCCTCCGGAGCTCCATCATCACAGCCCTTTTGATGGCCTCCTCATCAGAGAAATCGGGTCCCCATGATCACCCCTTTGAGCTTGGGGAACAGGAAAGAAATCACAAGGGGCCAAGTCTGGCGAATACGAGGGTTGCTCCAGAGTTGGCACGTTCCCTCTTGCCAGAAACTGTCGGATGCTCAGGGCACTGTGAACAGGGGCATTGTCATGGTGGAGCACCCAGACATTGTCTTCCCACAGATCTCTCCTCTTGTCCCGGACTGATCTCATGAGCACCCGGAGGATCTTCTTGTACACGTGTTGATTCACTGTTTGACCCTGTGGTAGAAACTTGAAGTGGACGATGCCCTTAATTTCAAAAAACATGATGAGCATCACCTTGACCTTCGACTTCGACATCCTTGCTTCTTTGGTCTTTGGTGAAGCCGGACTTTTCCCCTGACGACTCTGCCGTTGGTGTCGGGATCGTATTCAAATATACATGATTAATCGCAAGTAATGACTCTCCCGAACAGGTGTGGATCGTCCTTGATGCGCGCGATAATGTCTTGACAAACGGTGACTCTTTGCTGTTTCTGGTCCTCCGACAACAGCTGGGGACCATCTTTGCGCACATCTTGCGCATTTCGAGATTTTCAGCGATGTTGCTCCAGACAGTGTCCTTGTTGATGGAAAGTTCTCAGCAATCATCCGCACCATGAGTCGACGATCTGTCGTGCACCATGTGCTTCACAACGCTCGATGTTGTCCGCCGTTCTGCCATTGAAGGTCTTCCAGACCATGCATCGTCTTCAACCTCCTCCCGTGCCTCTTTGAACCTCTTGTGCCATTCAAATGCACGTGTAAGTGACATCGTTTCTTGGCCGTAGACTTGCTGCAGCATTGCGAAGGATTCGGAAGGTGTTTTGCCAAGCTTGGCAAGAAACTTCAGATTGGCTCTCTGCTCACAACTCATAGCGCGACAACTCAGACTAGATAACGTGTGAAGCCACGACCTGTAAAAAAAATCACACAATGAGTGGCAGTCAACCCTCACCAATCATATATATTGCTGGAATGTTGCGAAAGACTGTGACGCAACTTGTTCAGTCAAGTTGTGGAAGTGGAGCACACAGCAGCTCAGTCCAATTACTTTCTTAGACGGACCCCATATAATTATTTTTATATATATATAATATATTATATATATATATATATGTATATAATAATATGTATGTATGTATGTATACATGTATAATAATATATATGTATATGTATGTATGTATATATTTGTATGTATATATGTATGTATATATATTTGTATACTGTATATGTATATATATGTATATATATATATATATATATGTATGTATAATATATTGTATATTTACATGTATATATATATATGTAAATATATATATGTATATGTGTATATATGTGTATATAATATGTATATATATGTATTATATAGTATATATATTATTATATATATATATATATATATATAATATATATACGTGGTAAGTTTCACGAAGATCCGATGAAAACTCTGGGTGTGTGAAACAAAAAATGTCAAAAAATAGGAATGACGTCATAAAAATGGATATGACGTCATAGTTGATGTATCATATGTGCGGTAATTCATCTCTGCTAATGCCCTGTTCTATTCTCGCAAACAGAATTAAAAAGCTTGCCTAATTTGAGATAATTTTTTGGCAATTTCCATATTAGCGGCGATATTTGACGTCATAACTTTTTTCTAGGAGGAATTTTCAAAATAGGAGATGGTTACTGTCTGCACAGGGTATTTTTTACATATATATGCCAAGTTCAGGAAGTTTCGATGAAAAATTGTTAGGCTGTGAAACAAATGAAACAAAAAAACAAAAAATGTCAAAAAATAGGAATGACATCATAAAAATTGATATGACGTCATAGTGATGTATCATATGTGCGGTAATTCATCTCTGCTAATGCCCTGTTCGATTCCCGCAAACAGATTTCAAAAAGCTTGCCTAGTTTCGGAGATAATTTTTTAGGCGATTTCCATTAGCGGAGATATTTTGACGTCATAACTTTTTTTCTAGGAGGAATTTTCAAAATCGGAGATGGTTACTGTCTGCGGAGGGTATTTTTACATATATACGCCAAGTTTTCAGGAAGTTTCGATGAAAACTGTAGCTGTTGAAATAAAAAAGTCCACAACAACAACAACGTGAGAAGACTTAGAGATCCTGCACGAGGATCTAAAAATTTTAATCAGCATCTCTACATGTATGGCAGCCATTCCATTCCAGTGTCTGTTGAATTCCAACACAGGCACACTTCATTCTACTTAGTGAGGTATCTGATTAGATGATCACCTGAACCGAATCTTATTAACAAGGAAAAGTATAAAAACCACTGCTGTGGTCATCACTATCTATCCTCTTGCAATAGGACCACCTGGATGGCAAAACAGTGCTCGTAGTAACTCAAAGTAATTGGAATAAAAAAAAACAATTGACCATTGCCAAAAGAGTTGAAAAGAAAAGTTTTGAGTGAGGAAAAGAAGGGTTCAATTCTGGCTTTACTGGCAGAGGGATACAGTGAGCGTCACGTTGCTTCCATCCTTAACATTTCAAAGACGCGGTTCATAAGAACAAGGTCAAGCAGCAGACATTGGGGACAACAAAGCTACAGACTGGCAGAGGGCGAAAACGACTTTCCACTGACCGGGATGATCGCCAACTCATTCGAATGTCACTCACAACCGTCGGATGTACATCAAGTGACCTATCAAAAAAGAATGCCAAACGGCAGCTGGGGTGAAGTGCATGGGAGGACTGTTCGAAACAGGCTCCTATACAGGGCTGAAGTCGTGCAAAGCTAGAAAAAGCCCTTCATCAATGAGAAAGCAAAGAAAGAGCCAGGCTTGAGGTTTGCAAAAGACCATAAGGATTGGACCGTGGAGTGGACTGGAGTAAGGTCATCTTCTCCTGATGAGTCCAATTTTTCAGCTTTGCCCAACACCTGTCATCTAATGCGTTAGACGGAGACCTGGAGAGGCCTACAAGCCACAGTGTCTCGCACCAACTGTGGAAATATGGTGGAGGATCGGTATGATTGGGTTCGGGCGGGCTTCAGCAAGCTGGAATCGCGGGCCTAGGATGGGTCGTGGCTGGAGAGACTCATGATCTCATGAATCAAGCCACGTACATGGTTGTCCTGGAAGAACACTTGCTTCCTTCTGCTCTGACAATGTTCCTCAACTCTGAGGATTGGTTTTTTTCAGCAGGACAATGCTCCATGCCACACAGCCAGGTCAATCAAGGTGTGGATGGAGGACCATCAGA
>CM068953.1:96472300-96494193 GCA_035128595.1 Eptatretus atami
AGTGGAGTGTTCCAGTGTGGCAGACGCTGCTCACTCGGGCTGGTCTCACACCGCCGATACACCAGAAATGGTGGCAGGAGTGAGCACGTGCTGAGGGAAACCGGTCGCATTACGCTAGATAAAGTGTTCTGCGAATTGAACGTTTGCCATGGTTCAGCACACCATATCATTCACACGTGCTCGGGGATCTGTTAAAGTGTCTGCAACGGGATGCCTAGACAACTCCACACCCGAACTGAAAGAACTCCACTTTTTAACTTCCTGTCCCAGTCGTACACCTGCTGCAGTTGATCTGTGGAAGTGATCGTGGAAGTGATCTGTGGAAGTGATCTGTGGAAATTGATTAAGAATGATGTCTGTGGAAGGGAGAGGGATGGGGATGGGACGGGGGAACATGGGGAAGAGGAAGTGGACATTACAGGGACTTCAGGAAGGAAAGCAGTGGGAATTGAAGGAAGTGGGCTTGGGGTGGATATCGGGGTTAGAAAAGATCGAAGGATTTTTGGATGTGGGGATTGATAAGAGGGTGTGTCGTGAACAGCTGTTTTGAAGGCCTTGGAGGGAAGAATGGAAAGAATAGAGTGAGGGAGTTTATCAAAGGCAAAAGGAGAAAAAAAAAGAGGAATGAAGGAGTGAAGGTGAGCAGTGTTCGTTTTTTGGTAGTTTTACCAGAAGGGGTTGTTGGCGACCTTGGAGCGCCCTGTGCAAATGTTGGTGGGACAAATGGCAGAGAGAGCAGGGGGGCAAGCTGGAGAGGAGACGTAGAAGACAGAAAGACACCTACCAACCTGCGGTGATTGATTGAGAGGCCCAAAGACTCAGCTTCATTGCGGGAGATGCCGATGATTCTAAATGCCCTGGTTTCGGACAGCGTGAAAGCCGAGAAGGTGGGAGCAGGAGCACCAGCCCAGAGGGGAGAGCAGTAACTCTCCATCAGGCTACGGACAAAAGCTTTGTAAGTGGTCAGGAGCTCAACAAGAGAGGCCCGAGGAAGGACTTTGCACGACGGAGGATTCCCAGTCGGCGACTGGGCTTTTGAGGCGAGGTTGGAAATGTGATGACTTTCCCAGAAAGGTCTGGCAGATAGTGAGACCAGAAGCTTGAAGAAAAGACTTCTTCCAGAGGATTGTTGAGAAAGGTGGATGGGGGGTTTTCTAACGGTCCTTTCGAAGAGACATAGTGAGGTGTGAGATTTGTCTGGATTGAAAGACATGTTCCATATGTGTTGGACCAGTTTGTTGATTTTATCCAGATCTGCAGTTGAGCGAAGAAGCTGCTGCTTGCCGGTCTGAGGGATGACAGATGGTACGGCAGAGGGTGGAGTCATCGGCAAAGAGATATAGGATTTCCAGAGAGTCGGCGGAGAGATCATTGATGAAAACAGAAAAAGAACAGGGCCAGAACGCTACCTGAGGAACTCCAGCCTGCCACAGGAAGAGGGGATGAAAGAACTCCATTTAGGGCCACACGTTGACTGCGACAGGAGAGGAAGTCTCGCGAAGCCATGAGTGGAGAGGCCTTGGTTGTTCCCCACTGGTCTGTTCCCCACTGTTTTGTCCCTTCCACCCCCGCCCCTCTTGTCTCCATGCCCCTTGCTGTGCTTGTGTTGTTAGCTCTCATACGAGCCTCGACATGGTATTACAAAAAAAAAAAAAAAAAAAAAAAAAGTGATATCATATTTAGGTATCCTTCATTTGTGAGTAGACATTCGTGAAAATGTCAGATGACATGGGCTGGACACTTGTTGCAGATGGCAGAAGAGAGAATGGCAAAAGAGAGCGAATTAGATTGAGGGCAAAAGTAGGAGGAAAAGAGGTAGATTGAGTTTGAGATGGGAGGATTGTGTGAGGAGGGATATGGTAATGTGGGGGTGGTTGGAAGTGGAGGAGTTGTGTTGAAGACAGAGGGAGATGGAGGAGTATCGTGGTCAAGGCAGGTCAGAATCTTGGTGCCATCGGACCTGAGCTTCTCCCTGCCTTGACCACGATACTGTTCCCTTTGGAGGTAGAGAGAGGAGAACAACATAGCACAATTAATATGATGATGCCGATTGTATGATGTTAATAATTATGAACATCATCAGTTGTGATAAAAATAAAACAATGAAGGCAGCACCATAGATTTATTTATCAGTTATTTTAACACTGAACATTTCATAGCAGATCACATAGTGCATTCACACACAAATCATATTTCCGGGAAAAATACTCAGGACATTCCAGTAACTAACAATGGTGATTTTTCATGGACAGAAAATCAGATTGCCTTTGCCATATATATATATTTCATATTTAGAAATCCGAGAGGAGAGAAGGAACTCTCAGGGTGAGGCCTTAACCCCTTTGTGACGCCGAGTTTCCAACAGTGGACTGATGAAGCATCGTGGCACATGCTCAACACATCCTAATTACAGTTCAAAACGGCCTCTATTTCAAGGACACCACATGACAAAGATAATTTTCATGGTGGTTATATATCAAGTCACAAGCTATGTGGCTGCACTGCTTGAATGGAATGTCGCAAGTCAACGATTGGTGATTTTTCTTTAAAATAAATAAGAGACGATGAAAAGCCACATGCTCATTTAGATGTGAATATCCTACTCAATATGTATAAAAGTCCCACCGTAAATAGAATAAGAAAGGTAATATTGAAATGACAAAATTGAGGAACAATCGTTTTGTTGTGTTTGGTGTGTGGTGTGGTGTGTGTGTGAGTGTGTGTGTGTGTGTGTGTGTGTGTGTGTGTGTGTGTGTGTGTTTCACATGAAAAGTCTTCGTGGCAAATAATTCTCGAAAGCAAACACAATAAAATGACTTTAAAAAGTAATTTTTGTCTTGGTTCAGATAAATTGGTCTGAAGGGCCATTTTTCTTAATGAGGCTTGAGGTTGAGCGCTGTGTAATGTGTTTGTATATTATCAAATGTATTTTCATTTCGCATGCAGGCACCACATTTCAGGGAGTCACCCAGCCACCATGTAATATATTGTTCTTCAAGTTGTTAAAGCATTTAATGAGCAACAACTGCTGGGACATCCCTCCAAGTGGGTCACACAAGGCACTGTTTTTTTCCTTTTGGTATCAATACTCTGTCAGTGGTGCAATGAGAGAAACAGAAAAGGTCCAAAAACAAAGGAGGGACTAATCAAAACTAGTTTTTTTCTGATGCAGTCAAACTCAAGAACGGCTTTGACTTGAGTTCCGATCCCCACACAGATATATAATAAAATAAAATAAACATCAAACAGAATGAACATCAACTCCAACAATATCATTTGTTTTCTGTTGAATATTTGTTGAAAAAAAATGTGAATTAAAAAGGGGTGATTACAAAGTGTCCCACGCTTGGAGTGTGAGATTTGTCCAAAATAAAGCCACCCATGGTGGAGCTATTCGATGAATGTTAAGGAGAAACGTCGTTCGTTGAATGACACAATCACCCATGCACGTTAAGTTAAAAAATAGCTATGGTCGCCTTTGCCGAAAGCAAATCTTTCGTGTAGAGACCACAGAGGTTTGCCTTGTAGCAGACGTGCATGCTAATGTTGGTGACTTTGACTAATATTGGGTCATTGTTGATGTGAAAGACTTAATGAAAATTATCTCAGATGGAATTGCACAATTTTTTGAATTTGAAACGATGATTCTTCGGAAAGAAACGTTTCTTTTTGTTGTTTCAACTGACCAGTTGGTCAAGTTGACCTCTCAGCCACTAAAAAGCCCCCATTCTTAAAAATGCCTTCCTATTGCTGCAGAGTAGTAATGTATTTATATAATCAACACGACATTTCACTCCATCCATTGCCAGCATGGCCAATTATTATGGTACACCGCTCCTTCCCAATTCCATAGCCAGTCGATGCATGACGTCAGCGCCAGCACGAAAGGAAGGAGTACTCAGTTTTTACTCCGTTTGTTAATCTCTGTAAAATCGAAAAGATTTTTCAAGGATATTGGCCAGACGATTTTGTTATTGTCTGTCTGTCTGTCTGTTTGTTGTCAATCGCCTGGAGGTCACAATTTTAAACCGATCTTCACGAAACTTCACCACATGGTGGAGTTTGGCGTAGGGAAGAAGCCTATTGTTTTTGAGGTCAAAAGGTCACAAGGTCAACATACGCCAAAAGTCAACAACTTAGGTGAGATTTTTTTAAATCCTCAATGTTTATCCGATTGACTTGAAATTTGAAGAGGATTTTATATTTCAGGTCACTGAATTCAACCAGCCAATTGTTTTTGAGATCAACATGGACCAAAAGGTAAAACAATAGGCCAAAGGTCAACAACTTAGGTGAGACTTCTTAAAATCTTCAATTTTCATCCGATTGGCTTAAAATTTGAAGGGATTTACATTTCAGGTCACTGAATTCAACCAGTGAATTATAGGAGGTCAACAAAGACCAAAACGTTCAACACAGGCCAAATTTTCTAAAATTTCCCAATTTTGTCATCAGATTGACTTAAAATTTGAAGAGGAGTTGCATATTTGGTCAGTCAATTCAACCACCTATTCTTTTTAAGGCTCAAATTTGTTTTTTCTGGATTTGTTGCAAGTATCGCTGCTCTGCACGACGTCTTCTTCTTGTTACTTGGTGGAAAAAAAAATTGCCAAGTATGTTGGTCTGTAGTGTATCTGTCTGTCTGTCACACGATTTTTGGCCATAGTTTTAAGCAATCGTTCTGAAATAGTTTTTGTGTGTTGGTGACCTAGCAAGGACAGCACACTAATTTGGTGAAGATCCGAATCGGATCGGATCTGAGAATTTTTTTAAAAGTGATTCTTCACCATGAGAGATAGGGCCACAAAACGATATATAGCACAATGTCTCAAAAGGTTTTGGATGGATTCCGACCGAATTTGGTGGACAGGTTGGGTGTGTGACAAGGACGAATCGATTCAATTTTGGTGAAAGATCTGAATAGGATCTGGATATAAGAGTTATTTAATTTATAACTGATTCTTCACCCTGAGAGACGGGGCTAAAAACGATATTGCATGATATCTCAAAAAGTTGTGGACGGATTTGGATGAAATTGTGGGACATGTTGGGTGTGTGACAAGGAATATTGATTCGATTTGCTGAAGATCTGAATCCGGATCCGAATTTGAGAGTTTTTTCAAGTGATTCTTCACCACTGAGAGATGGGGCCAAAAAACTATGTATTGCATGAGATCTCAAAAAGGTGTGGACAATTGTGACACATCTACATGGATGATTTGGTGAGGTGACAAGAACAAGCCGATTCGATTTTGTTTAAGGTCCGGATTCAGATCCGACCTATCAGTGGCATACAAAATGTTAAACTATTCTGCCTAGTGGGGTATGTGCTCCACTGAGTGGTGTTACCTTTCACGAAGTGCCACTGGATGTGTGATTTTCATTATTCTGTCTGTCTGTCTGTCTTTCGCCTACAGATCACCAATCTAAAACCGATCATCATGAAACTTTACCAAGTTGCAGAGGTAGTCTCAACTGAGAAGCCAATTTATTTTGAGGTCAAAGGTTAAAGATCATCTTGAGGTCAAATTTCTTAAAATCGTCATTTTTCATCTGATGACTCGAAAGTTGGAACACGATTTGCATATTGGTGTCACTGAATTGGCAAACCATCTATTTTTGGGAATCAAAATGGTCAAAGATCAACTCAAGGTCAAACTTACAAAATCAATCAATTTCATCCAATTCACTTGAAAATTAAAACAGCAATTGCATTAGGAAATTACTGAATTGGGAAACCAACTATTTTTGAGATCAAAAGGCAAAGGTCAACTCAAGGTCAAATTTTAAAAATCAATTTCAATCTGAAAAATAATCAATTTTCATCCAATTGGCCTGAGCTTTGATTAAGATTGTGAATTTTAATGTTAATGAAATGGACAATTTGATGTATCCATGGCAACCTTTGGAGAGGGGGTGGATTTTGCAAATATCATGCTCTGCATGACGTCTTTTTCTTGTTACCTGGCGAAAAAAAATATATGCCAAGGATGATAGTGTTTGTCTGTCTTTGTTTGTTTGTCTGTGTTTGTCACACGATTTTTGGCAAAGATTACAAGCAATCGTTCTGAAATCTTTTGTGTGTGTTGAGGGGACCGGCCAATGACAGAAATGCTTTATTTGGTGAACATCCGAATCTGGATCTGGATCTGAGAATTTTTCAAGTGATTCTTCACCATTGAGAGATGGGGCCAAAATGGATATTTTGTACAATATCTCAAAAGATTATGGATGGATTCACACGTAACTTGGTGGACAGGGTTGGGAGTGCCATTCGGAAAGAATTGATTCAATTTAAAAGAACCGAATCCAGATCTTTTATACGAGAGTCGTTTAATTTTTAACGGATTCTTCACCATTGAAAGATGGGGCTCAAAACGAGATTGCATGTTATCTCAACAGGTTATAGATGGATTTCGTAGAAACTTTTGTGGACAGGGTTGGTGTGTGAAAAGGACCAATTGATTCTATTTTGGTGAAGATCCGAATCCGGATCCGGATCCGGATTCGAGAATTTTCAAATGATTCTTCACCATTGAGAGATGGGCCCAAAAATGATATACAGCACAATATCTCAAAAGATTATGAATGGATTCCAGATAAACTTTGTGTGGCACGGTTGGGTTTGTGAAAAGACTAATTGATTCTATTTTGGTGGAGATTTGAATCTGGATACGAGAATGTTTTAAAGTGATTATTCACCATTGAGGGATGGGCCAAAAAACTATGTATAGAATTGATATCTAAAAGTTGTGGATGACTTGTGATGCAACTAGGTGGATGAGTTGGTTAGGTAACAAGAACAAGCCGATCGATTTTGGTTCAGGTCCGGATTCAGATCTGGCCCGTCAGTGGCATACAAAATGTAAACTGTTCAGCCTGTCAGAGGTATGTGCTCTCCTGAGTGCCATTCCGTTTCACCAAGTGTTGCTCTACAAGTGTTTTTAGATTCTCGTGGAGGATCTCTAAGTCCTACTCACATTGTTGTTCTTCATCTTCTTCTTGTGGACTTTTTTGTTTCACAGCCTACAGTTTTTCATCGAGAACTTTCCTGAAACTTGGCATTATTAATATTATATATATATATATATATATATATATATTTATAAAAATACCCTGCGCAAACAGTAACCATCTCCGATTTTGAAAATTCCTCCTAGAAAAAAAAAGTTATGACGTCAAGATATCTCCGCTAATGGAAATCGCCTAAAAAAAATTCTCTGAAACTAGGCAAGCTTTTGAATTCTGTTTGGGGGAATCGAACAGGGCATTAGCAGAGATGAATTACCGCACATATGATACATCATTATGACATCATATCAATTTTTTATGACGTCATTCCTATTTTTTGACATTTTTTGGTTTCACAACCCAGAGTTTTCATCGGATCTTCGTGAAACTTGCCATGTATATGCAGAAAGCCCACGCGCAGGCAGTAACCATCTCCGACTTTGGAAATTCTTCCTAGAAAAAAAGTTGACGTCATAATATCACCGCTAATGGAAATCGCCTATACCATTATCTCCGAAACTAGGCAAGCTGTTTGGATTTTGTTTGCGGGAATCAAGCCGGGCATTAGCACAGATAATTTATCGCAAACCTGATACATCACAATGACGTCATATTCGTTTTTATGACGTCATCATTAAGAGACGAGGATATTAGCTCATTTGAGCTTGTTTCATTTGTTTGTTTGTTCGTTCGTTCGTTCAGGCGATATCTCAGCCATCCTTTGAGCTCGGAAGCTGAAATTTGAGGACAAAAATGAGGATGTGATTTGACAAAAAAGCCGTTTTAAAAATTTTTTGATTAATCAATTAATTCCCGAATTATTAATTCCTTATTTACTTTTTTCTCTCTGGGCAATATCTCAGGCAACTTTTGAGCAAGGAAGCTGACAATTTGGAGACCACAGTGAACAAGTTATTTGGCTACAAGGGGTATTTTGATGTATTGATTAATCAATTAATCAATTAATTTTTCATTTTCTGTGAATTACTTTAATTTCCAAAAAGTTACAGATTCGGATAAAACAGTGATAGTTTTGGTTTGCTATTACATTAATTATGAAAATTAATTATTTTACGATACTATTTATTTGATATAATTACATAATTAATCAATCGATTATATTATGAACACTGCTCCCTCCCAATTCCGTCTTCATGTATGTCTCCAAAGGCGCCCCTGCAATGTCGTGTGCTGGAGGATTTGTTATATTTTTATTTGGCATGGGGGCAGTGTACATTGAATGTGCCTCTACTTGTTAACCAACCTCTTTATTATAAGAAAAGGCATAATGAGGTGAAGTTTTCATAATACTGGCAGGCGAAACCTCCAACGAGTAATAATCAATTGTAATGAACACAATTCACGTGAATGGACATCCAGGGTACCCAACAAGGCAATCAAATGAATCTTTGCAATTTTCCATCATCATTTAACAATCACTGCACTTTTACAAATAGTATGTAGATTATAGGAATTTAGATTTAGTTTGTCGCATTGTATTTCATTTTAATGGCTTCTGGAGGAGCTGCAATGCAAATCATGTGGACACTTGCAGACAAATACATGAGACACTACTGGACTTTATTTCACAGCTGATATTGAGGGAAGTGACGCAACTTCTTTGGGGCACTCTGGGTACCGGCGACGCCATCTTGTGATGAGTTCCCTTGAAAGAAATTTCACACAGGAGGAGACCATAGGTCCATAAAGTCTGTGCTATGATTGCCAACTTTTGATCGTTTGTCTGTGCTCTATCTTTTTGAATGCTTATTGTTAAGCAAGGAATCACCATCTATCATTTTATAAGTCTTTGGTATGGCTCAGTCAGGGTTCAAGCACCAACATTCCAGACTCAGGAGGATACTCTATTACAAGACTGAGTCTAGTGGACTTAATTGCCCTGCAGTCGCAGGGCAATTAAGGAGAATTATCACCCCTCCCCCATGTAATGCCAAACCACAGGGTTTCTCTGTGCTCTATCCTCTAACTGCTGAGTATTAACTGAGGAAACAGCATGGTACCATTATTAGAGACTTCAGTACGACTCGACCAAAGCCAGAATCAAGGGCAACCTTATTCGACTCAGAGAGGACTCTCTGACCATCATGTCACAGTCTTTTTTTTTTTAATTTTTTACTAGACGACCTGTGAACCGTACTAGACGACGACCGTTGGGTTCCCGTTGTGACAGCGGTTGATAAAAAAATCATTTCAAAAAAAAAAAAGATAGCTTCAGCGAACTATACCCTGAGGTTGTTTGTATTGATCAAATACTCCCGAAGAGTACTTGACTGAATCGGGAATTGATTTTTATTAAAAATTTCTTTGCCCGATTTTAACGAAACTTGATACTGCACACCGCAGGCGAATGGTGAGTAAGGTGGCCCTAAAATTTTTGCGCTATCCTGTACCGTTTTGGCTGTATTTCAGGAACATACATACATAGATACATACATACATATATACAAGATGAGAGTTTTAGTAATATATAGATAGATAAGTGCATATAGTAGATTGACATGAGACGAAGTCAAATAGGTGTGTGTGGCTCATATGTGCTTCCCAATGTATTTATATATCAATCTGAGAATGAATCGAATTCCATGTTATCTGAGTGCTGTTCATAGTTTGGAGGTCGGCAGTATTTGTAGCCCTTGATAGTGAGATGTTAGGTTTTTTTTTACCGGCCCCACGAAGTTACAGTTGAGCGAAAAGCACATTTGTTCACATTTTTGCAGAGAGTAAAGTCATTGCAAAGTTTTGGGAAGTTGCCAATGTTTTTATCTTGGGAGGATAGAATATAGTGAACTTCCTGACCCTGTCATTATCCGATCCTCAACTGTCATAGCCATGAAATCTTAGCACTTTATAACACAGCCCAATTATTATGCAACAAAAGGTACATATAAGCATTGGAGAGAGAAGGGTACAGGGATATTGGCAGGAACTGGTAGGTAGCTTGTGTATGGATGGGTGATTGCGTACATCTGTTTTGCGATGTTTGTGAGAGGGTCTCGCTCAAGGGATAGTATGTGATCGGTGTTGTACATTCTTCACCCTAAGACAATTTCCCTCACCTTCCCTCCCCCCCCCCCCCCCCCTCCAAAAAACAACTTTGATAGAGTTTTTAAATCTGGTGTTGTGGCACAGGCATGATGGGCTGAATGGCCTCCTCCTGCGTCAAATTTTCCTGTGATTTATTGTGAAAGGTGTTTAGGCCTTCTTTCTCCAAATCCAAATTTTTTATCACAAAATACTCGTTGTTTGATCACTGTAGTACTGAGCTGTCAGGATGGTTCAGAGGCAACACACTTGCCTTTGATTCCTGGGAAGATTATAAACTTTCATCCCCATGATTTGCATTGCATCAATGAGCATGCAATGCCTTTTTTTGTATACATATTCGAAGCTCGTGAAAGAGTTGCAGCAGAATGGAATGGAACAAAATGGTAAGGGATATACACCAACCGCAAAGTAGAAGTGACAGTGATATCAGTGGGGGGGGATAAGGACACATGGGGTGAACAAGCTGCAACACAGCTGAATGAAACACAGCAAGAAAAGGAAGGGAAAAGCAGGGATGAAACAGAAAAATAACAAACAACCAAAAACTAACAAATGAAGAGAGGTGAGGGAGAGGGGAAAATCTCAATAACCTGGAAAAAGGGAGTGCTTGGGAATGGGGTCATTTGGTGTTTGAAAAGATCATGAGTATGGATGGGAGGTGACCTGGGGTAATGGTGAGACAGCTGTCTTGAAGCCCTGAAGGAAGAATGTGACTGAACAGACTGGGGATCCACATTTTCCAGCTTTCCCTCTGCTTTGGAATCCATGTTTAGCCAGTTTTCCCTCCACTAGCAGTTGCACATGAACATTAAGGCAGTTTTTCAACAAGTGTGTGTGTGTGTGTGTGTGTGTTGTGTGTGTGTGTGTGTGTGTGTGTGTGTGTGTGTGTGTGTGTTGTGTGTGTTGTGTGTGTGTGTGTGTGTGTGTGTGTGGTGTGTGTGTGTGTGTGTGTGTGTGTGTGTGTGTGTGTGTAGCTCTGCATCAACAGCTGACACACCAACTTAATGTTCATGTGCAACTGCTAGTGGAGGGAAAACTGGCTAAACATGGATTCCAAAGCAGAGGGAAAGCTGGAAAATGTGGATCCCCAGTCTGTTCAGTCACATTCTTCCCTTCAGGGCTTCAAGACAGCTGTTCACCATTACCCCAGGTCACCTCCCATCCATACTCATGATCTTTTCAACACCAAATGACCCCATTCCCAAGCACTCCCTTTTTCCAGGTTATTGAGATTTTCCCCCTCTCCCTCACCTCTCTTCATTTGTTAGTTTTTGGTTGGTTTGTTATTTTTCTGTTTCATCCCTGCTTTTCCCTTCCTTTTCTTGCTGTGTTTCATTCAGCTTGTGTGCAGCTTGTTCACCCCCATGTGTCCTTATCCCCCTCCCACTGATATCACTGTCACTTCTACTTTGCGGTTGGTGTATATCCCTTACCATTTTGTTCCATTCCATTCTGCTGCAACTCTTTCACGAGCTTCGAATATGTATACAAAAAAAGGCATTGCATGCTCATTGATGCAATGCAAATCATGGGGATGAAAGTTTATAATCTTCCCAGGAATCAAAGGCAAGTGTGTTGCCTCTGAACCATCCTGACAGCTCAGTACTACAGTGATCAAACAACGAGTATTTTGTGATAAAAAATTTGTATTTGGAGAAAAGAAGGCCTAAACACCTTTCACAATAAATCACAGGAAAATTTGACGCAGGAGGAGGCCATTCAGCCCATCATGCCTGTGCACAACACCAGATTTAAAAATCTATCAAAGTTGTTTTTTGGAGGGGGGGGGGGGGGGGGAGAGGAAGGTGAGGGAAAGTTGCTAGGTGAGAAGAATGTACAACACCGATCACATACTATCCCTTGACGAGACCCTCTCACAAACATCGCAAAACAGATGTACGCAATCACCCATCCATACACAAGCTACCTACCAGTCCTGCCAATATCCCTGTACCCTTCTCTCTCCAATGCTTATATGTACCTTTTGTTGCATAATAATTGGGCTGTGTTATAAAGTGCTAAGATTTCATGGCTATGACAGTTGAGGATCGGATAATGACAGGGTCAGGAAGTTCCACTATATTCTATCCTCCCAAGATAAAAACATTGGCAACTTCCCAAAACTTTGCAATGACTTTACTCTCTGCAAAAATGTGAACAAATGTGCTTTTCGCTCAACTGTAACTTCGTGGGGCCGGTAAAAAAAAACCTAACATCTCACTATCAAGGGCTACAAATACTGCCGACCTCCAAACTATGAACAGCACTCAGATAACATGGATTCGATTCATTCTCAGATTGATATATAATACATTGGAGGGAAGCACATATGAGCCACATCCACACCTATTTGACTTCGTCTCATGTCAATCTACTATATGCACTTATCTATCTATATATTACTAAAACTCTCATCTTGTATATATGTATGTATGTATCTATGTATGTATGTTCCTGAAATACAGCCAAAACGGTACAGGATAGCGCAAAAATTTTAGGGCCACCTTACTCACCATTCGCCTGCGTGTGCAGTATCAAGTTTCGTTAAAATCGGGCAAAGAAATTTTTAATAAAAATCAATTCCCGATTCAGTCAAGTACTCTTCGGGAGTATTTGATCAATACAAACAACCTCAGCGGTATAGTTCGCTGAAGCTATCTTTTTTTTTTTGAAATGATTTTTTATCAACCGCTGTCACAACGGGAACCCAACGGTCGTCGTCTAGTACGGTTCACAGGTCGTCTAGTAAAAAAAATTCAAAAAAAAAGACTGTGACATGATGGTCAGAGAGTCCTCTCTGAGTCGAATAGGTTGCCCGATTGATTCTGGCTTTGGTCGAGTCGTACTGAAGTCTCTAATAATGGTACCATGCTGTTTCCTCAGTTAATACTCAGCAGTTAGAGGATAGAGCACAGAGAAACCCTGTGGTTTGGCATTACATTGGGGGAGGGGTGATAATTCTCCTTAATTGCCCTGCCGACTGCAGGGCAATTAAGTCCACTAGACTCAGTCTTGTAATACAGTATCCTCCTGAGTCTGGAATGTTGGTGCTTGAACCCTGACTGAGCCATACCAAAGACTTATAAAATGATAGATGGTGATTCCTTGCTTAACAATAAGCATTCAAAAAGATAGAGCACAGACAAACGATCAAAAGTTGGCAATCATAGCACAGACTTTATGGACCTATGGTCTCCTCCTGTGTTGAATTTCTTTTCAAGGGAACTCATCACAAAGATGGCGTCGCCGGTACCCAGAGTGCCCCAAAGAAGTTGCGTCACTTCCCTCAATATCAGCTGTGAAATAAAGTCCAGTAGTGTCTCATGTATTTGTCTGCAAGTGTCCACATGATTTGCATTGCAGCTCCTCCAGAAGCCATTAAAATGAAATACAATGCGACAAACTAAAATCTAAATTCCTATAATCACATACTATTTTGTAAAAGTGCAGTGATTGTTAAATGATGATGGAAAATTTGCAAAGATTCATTTGATTGCCTTGTTTGGGTACCCTGGATGTCTATTCACTGAATTGTGTTCATTACAATTGATTATTACTCGTTGGAGGTTTCGCCTGCCAGTATTATGAAAATACTTCACCTCATTATGCCTTTTCTTATAATAAAGAGGTTGGTTAACAAGTAGAGGCACATTCAATGTACACTGCCCCCATGCCAAATAAAAATATAACAAATCCTCCAGCACACGACATTGCAGGGGCGCCTTTGGAGACATACATGAAGACGGAATTGGGAGGGAGCAGTGTTCAATATATAATCGATTGATTAATTATGTAATTATATCAAATAAATAGTAATCGTAAAATAATTAATTTTCATAATTAATTGGTTAATAGCAAACCAAAACTATCACTGTTTTATCCGAATCTGTAACTTTTTGGAAATTAAGTAATTCACAGAAAAATGAAAAATTAATTGATTAATTGATTAATCAATACATCAAAAATACCCCTTGTAGCCAAATAACTTGTTCACTGTGGTCTCCAAATGTCAGCTTCCTTGCTCAAAAGTTGCCTGAGATATTGCCCAGATGAGAAAGAAAGTAAATAAGGAATTAATAATTCGGGAATTAATTGATTAATCAAAAAAAATTTTAAAACGGCTTTTTGTCAAATCACATCCTCATTTTTGTCCTCAAATTTCAGCTTCCGAGCTCAAAGGATGGCTGAGATATCGCCTGAACGAACGAACGAACAAACAAACAAATGAAACAAGCTCAAATGAGCTAATATCCTCGTCCTCTTAATGATGACGTCATAAAAACGAATATGACGTCATTGTGATGTATCAGGTTTGCGATAAATTATCTGTGCTAATGCCCGGCTTGATTCCCGCAAACAAAATCCAAACAGCTTGCCTAGTTTCGGAGATAATGGTATAGGCGATTTCCATTAGCGGTGATATTATGACGTCAACTTTTTTTCTAGGAAGAATTTCCAAAGTCGGAGATGGTTACTGCCTGCGCGTGGGCTTTCTGCATATACATGGCAAGTTTCACGAAGATCCGATGAAAACTCTGGGTTGTGAAACAAAAAATGTCAAAAAAATAGGAATGACGTCATAAAAATTGATATGATGTCATAGTGATGTATCATATGTGCGGTAATTCATCTCTGCTAATGCCCTGTTCGATTCCCCCAAACAGAATTCAAAAAGCTTGCCTAGTTTCAGAGAATTTTTTTTAGGCGATTTCCATTAGCGGAGATATCTTGACGTCATAACTTTTTTTTTCTAGGAGGAATTTTCAAAATCGGAGATGGTTACTGTTTGCGCAGGGTATTTTTACAGATATATATATATATATATATATATGCCAAGTTTCAGGAAGTCTCGATGAAAACTGTAGGCTGTGAAACAAAAAAGTCCACAAGAAGAAGATGAAGAACAACAATGTGAGTAGGACTTAGAGATCCTCCACGAGAATCTAAAAACACTTGTAGAGCAACACTTGGTGAAACGGAATGGCACTCAGGAGAGCACATACCTCTGACAGGCTGAACAGTTTACATTTTGTATGCCACTGACGGGCCAGATCTGAATCCGGACCTGAACCAAAATCGAATCGGCTTGTTCTTGTTACCTAACCAACTCATCCACCTAGTTGCATCACAAGTCATCCACAACTTTTAGATATCATTCTATACATAGTTTTTGGCCCATCCCTCAATGGTGAATAATCACTTTAAAACATTCTCGTATCCAGATTCAAATCTCCACCAAAATAGAATCAATTAGTCCTTTTCACAAACCCAACCGGTCCACAAAGTTTATCTGGAATCCATTCATAATCTTTTGAGATATTGTGCTGTATATCATTTTTGGGCCCATCTCTCAATGGTGAAGAATCATTTGAAAATTCTCGAATCCGGATCCGGATCCGGATTCGGATCTTCACCAAAATAGAATCAATTGGTCCTTTTCACACACCAACCCTGTCCACAAAGTTTCTACGAAATCCATCTATAACCTGTTGAGATAACATGCAATCTCGTTTTGAGCCCCATCTTTCAATGGTGAAGAATCCGTTAAAAATTAAACGACTCTCGTATAAAGATCTGGATTCGGTTCTTTTTAAAATTGAATCAATTCTTCCGAATGGCACTCCCAACCTGTCCACCAAGTTACGTGTGAATCCATCCATAATCTTTTGAGATATTGTACAAAATATCCATTTTGGCCCCATCTCTCAATGGTGAAGAATCACTTGAAAAATTCTCAGATCCAGATCCAGATTCGGATGTTCACCAAAATTAAGCATTTCTGTCATTGGCCGGTCACCTACACACACAAAAGATTTCAGAACGATTGCTTGTAATCTTTGGCCAAAAATCGTGTGACAAACACAGACAAACAAACAAACACACAGACAGACAAACACTATCATCCTTGGCATAATTTTTTTTCGCCAGGTAACAAGAAAAAGACGTCATGCAGAGCATGATATTTGCAAAATCCACCCCCTCTCCAAAGGTTGCCATGGATACATCAAATTGTCCATTTCATTAACATTAAAATTCACAATCTTAATCAAAGCTCAGGCCAATTGGATGAAAATTGATTATTTTTCAGATTGAAATTGATTTTAAAATTTGACCTTGAGTTGACCTTTGCCTTTTGATCTCAAAAATAGTTGGTTTCCCAATTCAGTAATTTCCTATGCAATTGCTGTTTAATTTTCAAGTGAATTGGATGAAAATTGATGATTTTGTAAGTTTGACCTTGAGTTGATCTTTGACCATTTGATCCCAAAAATAGATGGTTTGCCAATTCAGTGACACAATATGCAAATCGTGTTCAACTTTCGAGTCAATCAGATGAAAAATGACGATTTTAGAAATTTGACCTCAAGATGATCTTTAACCTTTGACCTCAAAATAAATTGGCTTCTCAGTTGAGACTACCTCTGCAACTTGGTAAAGTTTCATGATGATCGGTTTAGAATTGTGATCTGTAGGCGAAAGACAGACAGACAGACAGAATAATGAAAAATCACTCATCCAGTGGCACTTCGTGAAAGGTAACACCACTCAGTGGAGCACATACCTCCACTAGGCAGAATAGTTTACATTTTGTATGCCACTGATAGGTCGGATCTGAATCCGGACCTTAAACAAAATCGAATCGGCTTGTTCTTGTCACCTCACCAACTCATCCATGTAGATGTGTCACAAGTTGTCCACACCTTTTTGAGATCTCATGCAATACATAGTTTTTGGCCCCATCTCTCAGTGGTGAAGAATCACTTGAAAAACTCTCAAATTCGGATCCGGATTCAGATCTTCAGCAAAATCGAATCAATTATTCCTTGTCACACACCCAACATGTCCACCAAATTTCATCCAAATCCGTCCACAACTTTTTGAGATATCATGCAATATCGTTTTTAGCCCCGTCTCTCAAGGGTGAAGAATCAGTTATAAATTAAATAACTCTTATATCCAGATCCCTATTCAGATCTTCACCAAAATTGAATCGATTCGTCCTTGTCACACACCCAACCTGTCCACCAAGATTCGTCGGAATCCATCCAAAACCTTTTGAGACATTGTGCTATATATCGTTTTTGGCCCTATCTCTCAATGGTGAAGAATCACTTTTAAAAAATTCTCAGATCCGGATCCGGATTCGGATCTTCACCAAAATTAAGTGTTGCTGTCCTTGGCTGGTCACCAACACACAAAAAAACTATTTCAGAACGATTGCTTGAAAACTATGGCCAAAAATCGTGTGACAGACAGACAGATACTACAGACCAACATACTTGGCAAATTTTTTTTCCACCAAGTAACAAGAAGAAGACGTCGTGCAGAGCACGATACTTGCAAAATCCAGAAAACAAATTTGACCTTAAAAAGAATAGGTGGTTGAATTGACTGACCAAATATGCAACTCCTCTTCAAATTTCAAGTCAATCTGATGAAAATTGGAAATTTTAGAAATTTGGCCTGTGTTGACGTTTTGGTCTTTGTTGACCTCCTATAATTCACTGGTTGAATTCAGTGACCTGAAATGTAAATCCTCTTCAAATTTTAAGCCAATCGGATGAAAATTGAAGATTTTAGAAGTCTCACCTAAGTTGTTGACCTTTGGCCTATGTTTACCTTTTGGTCCATGTTGATCTCAAAAACAATTGGCTGGTTGAATTCAGTGACCTGAAATATAAATCCTCTTCAAATTTCAAGTCAATCGGATAAACATTGAGGATTTAAAAAAATCTCACCTAAGTTGTTGACTTTTGGCGTATGTTGACCTTGTGACCTTTTGACCTCAAAAACAATAGGCTTCTTCCCTACGCCAAACTCCACCATGTGGTGAAGTTTCGTGAAGATCGGTTTAAAATTGTGACCTCCAGGCGATTGACAAACAAACAGACAGACAGACAGACAATAACAAAATCGTCTGGCCAATATCCTTGAAAAAATCTTCGATTTTACAAGATTAACAAACGGAGTAAAAACTGAGTACTCCCTTCCTTCGGTGCCTGGCGCTGACGTCATGCATCGACTGGCTATGGAATTGGGAAGGAGCGGTGTACCATAATAATTGGCCATGCTGGCAATGGATGGAGTGAATGTCGTGTTGATATATAAATATTCAATTACTCTGCAGCAATAGGAAGGCATTTTTAAGAAATGGGGGCTTTTAGTGGCTGAGAGGTCAACTTGACCAACTGTCAGTTGAAACAACAAAAAGAAACGTTTCTTCGAAGATCATCGTTTCAAATTCAAAAATTGTGCAATTCCATCTGGCAATAATTTTTCATTAAGTCTTTCACATCAACAATGACCCAATATTAGTCAAAGTCACCAACATTAGCATGCACGTCTGCTACAAGGCAAACCTCTGTGGTCTCTACACGAATGATTTGCTTTCGGCAAAGGCGACCATAGTCTATTTAACTTAACGTGCATGGGTGATTGTGTCATTCAACCACGACGTTTCTCTTAACATTCATCGAATAGCTCCACCATGGGTGGCTTTATTTGGACAATCTCACACTCCAAGGTGGGACACTTTGTAATCACCCTTTTTAATCACATTTTTTTCAACAATATTCAACAGAACAAATGATATGTTGGAGTTGATGTTCATTCTGTTTGATGTTTATTTTATTTATTTATATATCTGTGTGGGGATCGGAACTCAAAGTCAAAGCCGTTCTTGAGTTTGACTGCATCAGAAAACTAGTTTTGATTAGTCCCTTTGTTTTTGGACCTTTTCTGTTTCTCATTGCACACTGACAGAGTATTGATACCAAAAGGAAAAAAACAGTGCCTTGTGTGACCCACTTGAGGGATGTCCCAGCAGTTGTTGCTCATTAAATGCTTTAACTTGAAGAACAATATATTACATGGTGGCTGGTGACTCCCTGAAATGTGGTGCTGCATGCGAATGAAATACATTTGATAATATCACACACATATACACACACGCTCAAGCCTCATTAAGAAAAATGGCCCTTCAGACCAATTTATCTGAACCAAGAGCAAAAATTACTTTTTAAAGTCATTTATTGTGTTTGCCTTCGAGAATTATTTGCCACGAAGACTTTTCATGTGAAACACACACACACACACACACACACACACACACACACACACACACACACACACACACACACACACACACACACGATTGTTCCTCAATTTTGTCATTTCAATATTACCTTTCTTATTCTATTTACGGTGGGACTTTTATACATATTGAGTAAGGCATTCACATCTAAATGAAGCATGTGGCTTTCATCGTCTCTTATTTTATTTAAAGAAAAATCACCATTCGTTGACTGCGACATTCCATTCAAGCAGTGCAGCCACATAGCTTGTGACTTGATATATAACCACCATGAAAATTATCTTTGTCATGTGGTGTCCTTGAAATAGAGGCGTTTTGAACTGTAATTAGATGGTTGAGCATGTGTCCACGATGCTTCATCAGTCCACTGTTGGAAACTCGGCGTCACAAAGGGGTTAAGGCCTCACCCTGAGAGTTCCTTCTCCCCTCGGATTTCTAAATATGAAATATATAATATGGCAAAGGCAATCTGATTTTCTGTCCATGAAAAATCACCATTGTTATGTTACTGGATGTCCTGAGTATTTTTTCCCGGAAATATGATTTGTGTGTGATGCACTATGTGATCTGCTATGAAATGTTCAGTGTTAAAATAACTGATAAAATAATTCTATGGTGCTGCCTTCATTGTTTTATTTTTATCACAACTGAATGATGTTCATAATTATTAACATCATACAATCGGCATCATCATATTAATTGTGCTAATGTTGTTCTCCTCCTCTTACCTCCACAAGGGAACAGTATCGTGGTCAAGGCAGGGCAGAAGCTCGGTCCGATGGCACCAAGATTCTGACCTGCCTTGACCACGATACTCCTCCATCTCCCTCTGTCTTCAACCAACTCCCTCCACTCTCCAACCACCCCCACATTACGCATATCCCTCCTCACACAATCCTCCCATCTCAAACTCAATCTACCTCTTTTCCTCCTACTTTGCTCCCTCAATCTATTCGCTCTCTTTGCCATTCTCTCTTCTGCCATCTGCAACAAGTGTCCAGCCCATGTCATCTGACATTTCACGAATGTTCTACTCACAAATGAAAGGATACCTAAATATGATATCACTTTTTTTTTTTTTTTTTTTTTTTTTTTTGTATACCATGTCGAGGCTCGTAGTGAGAGCTAACACACAACGCACAGCAAGGGGCATGAGACAAGAGGGGCGGGGGTGGAAGGGACAAAACAGTGGGGAACAGACCAGTGGGGAACAGACCAAGGCCATCTCCACTCATGGCTCGCAGACTTCCTCTCCTGTCGCAGTCAACGTGTGGCCCTAAATGGAGTTCTTTCATCCCCTCTCCTGTGCAGGCTGGAGTTCCTCAAGGTAGCGTTCTGGGCCCTGTTCTTTTTCTGGTTTTCATCAATGATCTCTCCGACTCTCTGGAAAATCCTCTATATCTCTTTGCCGATGACTCCACCCTCTGCCGTACCATCTGTCATCCCTCAGACGGCAAGCAGCAGCTTCTTCGCTCACTGCAGATCTGGATAAAATCACAAACTGGTCCAACACATGGAACATGTCTTTCAATCCAGACAAATCTCACACTCTCACTATGTCTCTTCGAAAGGACCGTTTAGAAAACCCCCCATCACTTTCTCAAACATCCTCTGGAAGAAGTCTTTTCTTTCAAGCTTCTGGGTCTCACTATCTGCCATGACCTTCCTGGGAAAGTCACATTTCCAACCTCGCCTCAAAAGCCAGTCGCCGACTGGGAATCCTCCGTCGTGCAAAGTCCTTCCTCGGCCCTCTTGAGCTCTGACCACTTACAAAGCTTTTGTCCGTAGCTGATGGAGTACTGCTCCCCTCTGGGCTGGTGCTCTGCCTCCCACCTTTCTCGGCTTCACGCTGTCGAAACCAGGGCATTTAGGATCATCGGCATCTCCCGCAATGAAGCTGAGTCTTTGGGCCTCTCACTCAATCACCGCAGGTTGGTCGGTGGTCTTTCTGTCTTCTACCGTCTCCTCTCCAGCCTTGCCCCCCCTGCTCTCTCTGCCATTTGTCCCCACCACATTTGCACAGGGCGCTCAAGGTCCGCCAACAACCCCCTTCTGGTAAAACTACCAAAATCACGAACCACTGCTCACCTTCACTCCTTCATTCCTCTTTTTCCCCCTTTGGAATAAACTCCCTCACTCTATTCTTTCCATTCTTCCCTCCAGGCCTTCAAAACAGCTGTTCACCACCACCTCTTATCATCCCCCATCCAAATCCTCGATCTTTTCTACCCCCGATAATCCACCCAAGCCCACTTCCTTCAATTCCCCTGCTTTCCTTCCTGAAAGTCCTGTAATGTCCATCTTCTCTTCCCCATGTTCCCCGTCCCATCCCCATCCTCCTCCCTTCCACAGATCACTTCTTATCACTTCCACAGATCACTTCCACAGATCACTTCCACAGATCACTTCCACAGATCACTGCAGCAGGTGTACGACTGGGAAGAAGTTTAAAAGTGGAGTTCTTTCAGTTCGGGTGTGAGTTGTCTAGGCACCCACCTTGCAGACACTTTACAGATCCCGAGCACGTTGTGAATGATATGGTGTGCTGAACCATGGCAAACGTTCAATTCGCAGAACACTTTATCTAGCGTAATGCGACGGTTTTCCCTCAGCACGTGCTCAACTCCTGCCACCATTTCTGGTGTATCGGCGGTGTGAGACCAGCCCGAGTGAGCAGCGTCTGCCACACTGGACACTCCACTTTTAAACTTCCTGTCCCAGT
>CM068953.1:96494203-96514820 GCA_035128595.1 Eptatretus atami
CAGTGATAAACATGTGTCACCATATTGCATTTTCATTCTGCGATGGATTTCACTGGGATGGATGCGGAAAGAGAGGATGTGATGTGGAGGGATGCTGATTCCAAATTCCCCAATTGGACAAATTGAGATAAACATCGTGGGATGGGTGGGAATAATTTTTTTGAATGCATGGAAAAAGGTGATGTTTTAGGTGTGGCAGGAGGGTTGGGAGACTCAGCGCTTAGCTGACAGTATTGGAAATTAATCTTTGTGAAGAAGAAGAAGAAGAAGAAAATGAATATATCATGGTGAAGAAGAAGAACATGGGGCATTTCTAATGGAGAAATTAGGAAAATGAAGCATTTTAAAAATGCTTTTAAACAAAGAAGGAAGAAGCATTTATATTCAATGAAGATTCAGTTTGGAGATACAGTATTGAGAGAAGGGAGAAAAAACAAAGAATTGAAGTGAGAAGTGGAAATAGGAGAACGTTGAGGTATAAAGTATCATATATGGAAAAGAAAGAAGCAAGACGAGGAACACTGTGACAAAAGGGACAAAATTTTTCACAGCGACTGTCCGAGGAGTAGGCCCTGAACAACACGAAGATGAGCATTTGACAAATACAGTACAACAAGGTACGATTTAACACGGATAATTGGACGAAAACACATACAGCAACACAGGGACAAAGATATAACAGAAAAATGCAACAAATCTGTTTTGGAAAATCTCAAAAGTTGTGAGAATGGGTTATTTCTTTGGGACCCTTGAGCCGTGTTCTTTTGTTTGTTCTTTTTGTTGCTCATTATAAACTTGCATCTTGTCGGCTTGTTGTTTCTTAGTACTGTGGCGTCATTAATCTGACATTGATGTTTCAGACTAGAATGAAGAATTTTGCTATGTTAGACAATTATGGGTCTTACTAAAAAAAAAACAGAAAGAAAAAGAGCATCCAATTGTCCATAATAAATTTTAAAAAATTTTAAATATACATTTTTCAACGGTTCCTGCTCCACTTAAATCCACAAATCGATAGCTAGTGGTCTGGTGAAGGTGCACCCTCATATTCTACACTAGTTAAAGGGGTGACTATGTGCGGATTATAGTTCCTTGAAGATGACCCCAGGTTCCTTGTTCGAATGGCACTGTCTGCAAATGCAACCGACCCATCTACTATTGAACAGGTCGAGGCATTACTCATGGAGGATCACGAGATTACGATCCTTGAAATATGCATTTAACTTGGAATTTTCAAGGTAGTGATTTCACCATCATCCATGGACACCCGAAAATACCCAAGGTCTCAGTGAGGTGGGACTCCAAAATCCAAGCACTCATTATTGACAGTAATGGACAAAATCATGTCACAAGCTTCCAGAACTGTTCAATGCAGGCAGAGCTGACTTTATCACTTGCAAGGTAATTTGTGATGAAACGCGGCTTCACTGGGATCCTGAAACCAGTTTGGAATCCAAGCAAAGAAAGCACAATGGATGACCACTCAATAAATTTTGTACCCAATCCAACAAGATCATGACCTCAATTTCCTTCCATACCAAGGGAATCCTGCTGATTGACTGTATGCTTCACAAAACCCCAATCACAGGGTCATATTACACAAACCTTCATGCAAAAGTTCCTGCAGGTCATCAAGGACAAATGCCGAGGGATATTGACAATCGGTCTACTACTCTTTCACGATATTGTGAACAATGGCTCCTGCATCCCAGTGATGGTTACCTCTTTTGATATTTGAAGTGTCATTTCAGTGACAGTCAATTTTGAAAACCTCAATTTTACTGACATTTTTGAGGAAATGAATCAATCAATCAATATATTGTTGTGCATCAAATATAAGGGACACTACATTAAAAAATGAAAAGTTGGCGTGGGTTGTTCGACTGTCATCTCAGTCTGAGAAGTTATTGAACACACCTTGTTGCATTCTTGGTGGAACTATGCAAGTACCCTTTCCTTTAATTATTCATTTATTTTAAATTTTGGAAACCATTCTACTGGGTTGTGCATATTTCTTTATCTACCATGTATATTTTTAATGCTATTAAATTCTAAATATATATATGTGTGTGTGTGTGTGTGTGTGTGTGTGTGTGTGTGTGTGTGTGTGTGTGTGTGCGCGCGCGCGTTTTTACGGATCTGGGGTTCGAGGCTTGCCATGATGGGAAGCATTTGGGTCCCTCCCGAATGCCTGGTCCTGAGGCTGCCGGGCACAGGATAACTCCACACACTGGTGGGTTGCTAAGCAACTATCAACGCCAATTGGTACCGCCTGTCCTGGCAGGGTTACACTTCCTCGCGTGTTACTGTTTCCAGTGTTTTGACCCCACCAAGCGCGTTTCTTGCCCTCTGCGTACCTGCGTTAACTTACCGTAGCAGGTGCAGCCGACTGGAGCTGCTAATTATGCACCGGCTAATAAGCAAATCAGGTGGGGTACAACTTCCCATCTAACTATACTTGTGCACTGTGTCAGACCAGTAAAGGAAAAGATAACTGAGACATTGGAAAAAACAAGAAACAATTATTTTTTGCACACACACAAGCAAGCAATCATTTAAAAACAAGTATTTATACGCAAGAAAGCAAAAGGCACATCAGAGCACATTTAACCACAACATGTATTCTTCTTATTCAATCTTACTTACACAAAGGACACATGGCCATCATTCAAATCGGGGGAGAAGAAGACAACAAGAAGAACTTGAAAAGAAAAGTAAAGTATGGAGAAAATAAAAGCAGTCTTTTTTTTTCTCTCCCTTACCTCATGTAGTTCAAGTATACTAGAAGATGGGGAAGATGGGCAGTGGAGATGTGGCGCAATGGGACATGCAGCTTACTCCCGAAGGTGCCCAGACCCAGTAGACGAGTCCTCTCCGGCATCCCAGATATATGCCAGCTAGATATGCAACTCACCCTCACTCGCCCTCCTCTGCCTCATCTTCTTCCTCCTCAGACCCCTGTCGATAAGGTGCTGCCATTCACCGTCGTCGTCCTTTGTAGCCGACAAGATCAAGACCGCAGGACATCGATCGTGGAAGGAGTGCTTTTTTCCTTATAGAAGCTTCACACCAAATGCTCGTGAAACCTTTCTTTCCTCACCCTCACATGGTTTTTTTCCCCTTCTCTCACGAGCCTTTTCTATCCGCTTCTGTCCTCTTCCTTTTCACATGCCTTTTCTCTCCTTCTCTCAAGAGCCTTCGCCATCCCACAGCCTTCTGCGTCTCTCTTTCCCTTCCTCTCATAAGCTCTCTTTTCTCTTTTTTTCCTCGAGCCTTCTGCGTCTTGTGAGCTCTCTCTTTTTTTGGCCTAGCTCGTGCGTCTGCAGCCGATGGGGGCAGGTCTACGATGTGGCTTGTGGAAAATGCCAAGTCATTCTGAGGGAACACACGGTACAGCCTCCCACCACTCCCTTCACATGCCCAAGGCCGAGATGGAAGCCCCCGCCCCCTCCCTCATGCACAAGCATTCACCCGTACAGTCCTGCACTCGACATACTATTTCACATGGGAGAAGCACCGTCCCGCAGGCCACAAAACCAAGCATCACACACCGTGCCAGGAACATGCATGTAAGAATGGAGTGGGACTCCGCTTGACCGAGGGATGACCGAACAGCCATGTGGTTGAAGGTAAGACCGATGGGGTGAAGGAGGAATTGTTGAAAGGAGCAGAGGAGAGGGGTGGGAGAAAGGATCAATGGGGAGAAGGAGGGATTGTTGAAAGGATGCTTCATAAAGGGGGAGGTGATTGATGAATAGACAAAGGCAAAGGGGGGAAATGGACCAATGGGGAAAAGGAGGAATGATTGAAAGTAACAGAGGGGTACTGGGGAGACATTACATCGGGGAAATACAACCTAGCCAACGCATGCTCACTGAACAACCCCTCGACAAGAGACCAAGGACTATCAACACAAAGACTAATGAAACAACTCATCCTCGGGTCCGACGTATTTAGTTTGTTCTCCCCCTGGGGTAAGTTTTCCAAATCCGTAACAATTAGACAAATGAACACTTTTTTTTTCTCTTTTTTTATTTTTAGCAGTAGGAGCTGCTGCTAAGGTCAATTCTGCTTTTTAATATTTTAAATTCAGCTCAGATTAAGAGATTCTAGAGGTTATCACATTTCAGCTGCAATGCTTATTAACATTCAGAGAGTTGTACTCATGCATTATTTGATACTCTGGATGGTGGTTACCTCCGCATGTGTCCAGACGGTGTTTGTCTCTGGGCGGTGGTGGTCTTCGGACTCGCCCGGATGGTTGTTGTCTCTGGACGGTGTTTGTCTCTCGACAGTGTTTGTGTCCAGTAGGGTCCGGTGATATATCGATGTACCGGTTATATCGATATACCGGTATTGGAATTCCTGAACATACATGTATGAAACAAACAAATGGTACATCACCAACAAATTGAAGAAAGGTGTTTACAATCTTTAAATACCATTCATGATTTGAAAAGCTTTGATGTGCTCGTGGTCTCGGCTAAACATGGAACAGGAACAGTGAAATGTATGATGTAAGACGTACTGGGAAGTACAGTAGGATTTAGCTTTTAACCCTCAGCATCCGCGATCCATCAGCTCCGTATCAACACACAACACATAAAGAAGAAAAAAAATACCAGAAACAAAATTAACAAAACAACAAAAAAAAAGCAATCGCGTTTTTTCCTTTGCCCTCGCAGCTGGTTTTTAAAGCAAATTGTCAATTGGTTATTCATATGAATCGGGTGTGCTTTAGAAGCCCTGTGCAGAGTCAGTGATCTGTGACAGTGATACTGGCATGGAAGAGATACCGGTATGATCATACTGGTACAGCATTCTGCGATAGTCATACCAGAATTGCGATAGCGATGGATTCCGACCTGTGCCGATTACCAATACTGATCTCGCTTTAAAACAAAACCATTTTTTAATAGAAGTTGAAGTTGGAAGTAAAATAACGGTTCTCATCATGGGGGCAAAAAGAAAACTCCGTGTGGGAATACTTTGAAAAATTACCATGTGTTAACGAGATGAATGTTATATATGAATACATAATGGACCATTGGACCATTGCGTATTTTTGGAACCTGCGTTTAAAAAAAACTTCAATATATATTTTTAATTATGATATACCGGTATTTTCCAATATGACCCACCAATATCAATATCAAAAGAAATCGATACCGACAGAGCCTTGTCTGCGGACGTGTAAGGGTAGTGTTTGTCTCCGGGTGGTGTTTGTCTGCGGCCATGTCCCGGTGTTGTTTATAGTATGACCGGTAGAAAATGTATTTCAGACATGATTTTGTTTTCATTTTCACCGTTATTCTATGCAGTCATGCAGAATCATTTTGATGAGACGGTATGAATCACAATTGACGCTCCACCGCATGTCTGCTTTTCCTTCCCCTCACCTCATGCTTACCTCCTCCCAAACCCCCTTCCCCCTCCATTCACATGCAACTCTGGACGTTTATAAGCATTACAGCTGAAATGCGATAAGCTCCAGATTCTTTTAACTTGAACGGAATTTCAAAATTTAAAATGTGGAATTGAACTTGGCAGCAGTTCCGACTGCTAAAAAAAGTGTTCATTTCTCCAATTCGCACATTCTTTGATACTCCAGACGTCTCCAGATGGTGTTCAGTATGACTCAGCCAGCCGATCCTCGTCAACCATTTGATTGGTGTGCTTGCTTGAGTGCTTAAACATGGTGGGCGGAATCAATTCCAAAGTATTCAATTCCAACAATGGAATCAAAAGGAATCGAGTGGTGAACCGGAACCCCGACGCTAATTCCAAGCAATTCCTACTTCATAGAAAGAATTTTTTTTTCGGGGAATTTTTTTTTAATCCCTGTTGGGCATGTCCCGGTTACACATGGCCTAATAATGTGTTAATTGAAAAGGAACTTGCCCCTGGAGTGTCCCGTTTGCAATATACCAGCAAAAGCAAGTCACTTGCAAACTAAACATGCCCCCAGGGCATGTTCCTTTTATATGAATAGCAAGGTATTTGGAGTTGGTCGGTAAAGCGTGCTGATTGCTTTGCTGATGGATGGAAAGGCAATACATTGACTGATAAAGTTTTTGACAACATCATTCAAAAGGTTTTAAAGTGCAGTTTGGAACTATTTTGGGAATATTAAAGAAGACAGTCTCACTTTGTTCAATAGACATTGCTCATCACTGTGATACGTCCAATATACTGAAACATTTGAAAACCAAACACCAGAGAGAGAACCTATTAGTGATGGTTGAGAATGTGGATTCAAAGATACCAAAGCATGCAACAGCAACAAGTTCGCTTTCGCAATCCACGAATGAAAGCACTTTCACCCCGGTAACGACTGGTACGCTGCGTTCCCTTCCCTCACGCTGCCTTCCTTTTCCCCCCACCCTCCTCGCTACTCCCTCTTCCTTGCTCCACCACCCTCCCTCGCTACCAACTCCCTCCTCTCTACTTTTCTGCTCCCCCTCCTTGCTCTCTCCCCCCCCTCAACATCCATCTCTCTTCTCTCTCTCTCTCTCTCTCTCTCTCTCTCTCTCTCTCTCCTCTCTCGGTCTCTCTCTCTCTCTTTCCCTCTGTTCTCTCTTGTCCATCCTTGCCTTTCTTGTCCCATCCTTGCTCCCTCTCTCCCTCTCTCCTCTCTCTCCTCTCTCCCTCTCTCCCTCTCTCCTCTCTCCTCTCTCCTCTCTCTCGCCCCTGCTGCTGTTGGTACGTTGTGTGTACTGTCATGGCGCTCCTTGCTTCGTGTCGTGAGTTCCCCTCCTCTGCGTGCTGTTTGGTGTTCCACTTTCCCATTTTTCGTTCCATGTGTTCGTTTTCTACTTGTGGACTTTTCCCGGTTTTTTCTTCCTGTCTGGAGAAGAAAGAGAGAGAGAGCCACGTCTCGTGTCGAGAAAACGTAGGCCGAAGGCCTGGCATGGCGCCGGGGAGGTTTTTCTTGTTCACTGCGACCGTGTTCTTTGTTAATTCTCAACTTTAATCGTTGATTTCTTGGTGTTTGTGAAAACGCCTTATTTCTCTCGATAAAGTTTACAACTTGTTTTCTTGAGTTAGAATGGCGGGTGCACGTTTCCGTGTCGAGATGTTCGAGTCACTAACTCGTAAACACGCTGTTTTTTGCTTCCCTCCCAGTGAGGTGGACTTAACGATGTGCTTTCGCCATCGGTAACATCGTTGGATTACATAATATTCGTGCTGCTCTCGCATGAATAAGAAGTTTGTCGTGTTTGTGTGGAGGAACACGTGGTCGCCACGGTGGTTGAGCATGGCCTGTTCATCGAACCAAACACTTACCTCTCTGTGTTCGCTTTACAGCCCCAACAGTTAAAGTTAACATTAATAATATTCACCATTTATAAGGAACCAGGACTTGTGTAACCAGTTAAACAAGTTCGGTAAGGTTGTGTCGAGGATCTCAATGGTGCCGATGCGTCATGGTTAGCGATAAATTTAAACACGCATGTCCTTCAAAAGAGTGGTTTATATGATACTACCTGAAATGGAAAAACACTGAATGTTGTACTCAGTGTAAAAATCGACGGGTTCGAATATAAATGTATGCCTCCTCAGAGGTTATGACGTGTTTTGGGTTGGAGCTTACGGCACGTGAAGAGTGTTTGTCCTAATGCGGTACACCGAAGAACGTGAAGGTCGGTGAGGAACGATTCTTCCTCACCACAAACTAATGGGGAGAAGGTGAATCGGGAGCCTAGCCCCATCCCCCCCCCACCGGCTGAGGTGTTCGACGAATTGGACTCGTCCACCCGCCGGCGTTGATGAGAGGCTGTGTAATCGTGACGTAATTAATCACCCCCACCAAACGAGGAAGTGAAAGTGGTTGCTTCCTCTCCTTACCATCCACTGTACAGGACAGTGTGGACGATATGGAGGTATCTGTTACGGATATCAGGAAAAAACGTCATAAACGGTCAAATGTTGATGCCTTTGATGCTAAGGAGCAGAATAAGGTCCAGATGTGTCAGGCTCGGTGGAGCTCCAAGGTACGTCTGACATTGGAAACCCCTTGGTGGTACCGGATGTGGAAACTTGCGGATGTGCGGATCAAAAACAATTGATACAGTCTGGCACCCTGCCTCTCTCTCTCCAAACTCTCTGCATATGGCATCCAAGGCCAACATCCAAGGCCAATAATACCTGGTGTTGGCTTCGCGGTTAGGGTGGTGGCTTGGGATCCTAGGGTCCTGAGTTTGAGCCCCGTTGGCCACTGAATTAACACCATGGGGTTGACTCAGCCTGTCATCCTTCTGAGGTCGGCGAAATGAGCACCATTATACTGGTAATAGGGGCACTGCATCAGCGGCAAAAGCTGCACTCCTAAACAATGATGCAACCAGCAGCCAAAAAGGCAACACATGATGGGAACAATGTACAAAGCTGCTCTCTAACTGGATATAACGTCAGAATGGCGTTTCTCTTCATTTACCTTATGTCCATTGGAGATCAGGGAAGAGCTCGTCACACTCCAGACATTTTTATTTACCCACCGATTGCACCATGTGCCTTCTGGTTGATTGGTTTGCATTCATGGAAACAATCGTCTGGATGGCAGATGGATGGTTGTTCTTTACGGATTGTGCAGTTTCACTGTGTGAGACATAATTCGCGGCCGATGCTCACCATTGTGTGGTCATCATTGGTGAGATACTTATCGGTATGCCATCCTGATGAGGTTAAATAAGCCCAAATTCAGGATGGCGTGCCGTTGAAGTCATGGGGACTCGCTCCTATGGAGGGGTCCCATTGTATGACCAAGCATTCTGGCCCTTCGGGGTTAGGATGTGTGCATTTGATCGACAAGTGCTTCAGCCTTTGGGCTGAGGGGCATAGGGCATGTGTATGCCAATGGGACAGTCTTTGTTGGACTGTGTGCTTGGGCCAAGGGGTCAAGGTTCATGTCCCAGGCTGTTTAAATGTTTTGATTGGTTTACCTTTTTTGGTATAAAAAGGGTGCCTCCATAAGAGATAAATAAGCCTGAAATCAAGATAGGCGGGTCCGTTTGATGTCTAACTGATGTTGACCATGTAATCTTTGTTTGACAGAGTCACCGGTCCGAGGCTTACAGATTAGAGGTGACACTTTGGTGTAGGACTTTATGTCCATTGGATATTGGGTGGGGGAGTGCTCATCACACTCCACATTTCGAGATATATATTTACATACATATATATATATATATATATATATATATATATATATATATATATATATATATATATATATATACTAGCAGGGAAACCCGTGCTCCGCACAGGAATCCCGTGGATGACGGCGGGTCTGAAGGAGTATATGTCACTGTTAATTGTAAAATTGTAGAGGCTGCCACCATTATTATTTTTTTTCATCACCACTATAATATTATATTTTCCCCGCCATGTTTTATGTGCAGAAGACTCGAGTTCAAAAATGTTAAGATTTATTGCCACATCAGATAAAAAACCATAATGCCTCAACAATGTGAGGCTGGTTTCATGTCATCATTTGCGACTTAACTAATTCTCATTCTCTAGCAAATTCCGTTGGCCCCATGTCAATCGGCTGAACTTGAAAAACTAACGTTACGCAATCAGGTGATGACGTCATAATTCGGAAACGGGAAGTCGGAAGTCATTGTCTCAATTGACTGTAGCATTATTTTTCATTCTATTGCAAATGGCGTTGGCCCATGTCAATCGGCTGAACTTGAAAATAACGTTACGAAATCAGGTGATGACGTCATAATTCGCAAGTCGGAAGTACAATTCTTTTACATCGGGACACTCCCGGGTACATGTTCTGTCAACATGTGAAGTTTGGTGAGGATCAGTCCAGTACTTTTCGCGTGCATAGGTCACAGAGAAACACACAAACAAGACAGACACACTTCAACTTTATATATATAGATATATGTATTATGTATGAATGTATATATATATATTATATATATATATATATATATATACACATACAGTAAACCCCGCTCTCTGAACACCCCGATTAATTATCTGAACACCCCGCATATGAACGCGATTTTGGCCAGTCCGAATTTAGATAGAAATCCTGTACATAGTGCCCCATAATCTGAATACCCCCGAAAATCTGAACCCCGCATATTGAACATGCTTTTTACCAGTCCAAACCAGTTTTTACCCCGCACGTGAACGCTACTCCAACCTTGAAGCATCAGTGCGAAACTGGCCATTGTTCAGCCGTAGGCTGCATGGCAAACGTCATACAAAACAAACGCCGTTGCTATTACCACCCATCGCACAGTTCGTTTTACTGACGCAATGGTGGATAGAAAATGCAGCGGGGTGAGAGATACAGTGACTTAATTAAAACCTGTTTCTAAATTAATCAATGGTAATCAACCAATAAGCGTCCAAGAATTACAATTTCGTCCAATCAGCAGAGCTTCCCCCTGAGGGAGGGCACAAGAAGCCCTGCACACCTCCCCTTTCCATCAATCTTCACTTGCTATTGAAGTTCACGCGTTACGATACACCAAAAATGCCGAAAAACGCGTCACGATCTGCCTGGAAGATAAAGTCCGTCTGGTGAAGGAAGCGAATCCAAGTCGCAACGCAACTCGCTGCTGATTTCAGGATTTCGCTGGGCGCACGTGAACCGGTATTTTACGTTGAAAAGTCGATTTTGAAGAATTCGAGACGGGCCTATCTTCCGAAGTCGATGAAAAGGAGGCAGTTTTCGTAGACATTGCAACCGTTGCACACATTGGTTCCATGCTGCTCGTTCAAAAGGAGCCCTGTCGCGGACCTATGGTAAAAGCGGAAGGCCTTATAAAATCGCGACTCCATTGTGAGGTGGATTCAAGCATCCAACGGCTGGCTTGCCGATTTCAAGCCCGAAACAAGATCTCAGCACGTGCATTAGCGGCGAAGTGTGGCGTTGATCAGACGACAGTAGAGGAGTGAAAACGCGTCTGCCGCAGCTATTCGGCGGTTTCAAGCCACAAGAATTTTAACGCGCTTCGAGACTGGCCTCTTCTTCCGCGCTCTACCAAAAGGTCGCTGGTGAAAAAGAGACTCCTGTCATGGTATAAAGTCGCCAGAAGATCGAATAACGCTGCTGTTGTGCGCAACTATGACTGGCGAGAAACTTAAACCACTCGCCATCGGCAACGCACGTGAAACCACGTTGCTTCGTAACATCAAAGTCGATTCCTCCCCTGTGTCGGGACAGCAAACAAACGAGCGTGGATGACTCGGCGTGTTCGTTGAATGGTCAAAGCGTGACAAGAAGATGCGAAACCAACTGCGAGGATTCTTCTCTTCCTAGACAATGCGCCGTCTCATCCAACGGATGTTGACGCTGACGAACGTGACCGTAAAGTTCCTGCCTCCGAACGTTACGTCGGTCTTGCAGCCCCTTGACCAAGGCGTGATAAGCAACCTGAAGCGTCTTTTCAAACAACGGCTGCCGGCACGTTTTGTCGAAGATCGATACCGCTTCAAACGTAAACGAAATCTGTAAGAGCGTCAACGTTCTCCATGCTGTTCAGTGGAAGCAGCAATGCATTGGATCAAGTCCAGCCGACGACGATTACCAAGTGCTTCGTCAATCGGCTTCCCTCCGAGTCACCCGATAGTGACTGGGACGCTGACAATGACCTCAGCCTGCGCGAGCTCATTCGCACGGTGCAGAGATGGCGTATGCGACGACGTGACCCCGAGGAATACGTTCGGTTGCGACGATACGTGCGCGTTCATGACTGCGAGGACGACAACTGGGAGAACGATTTAATGCGGAAAGACGATGACGAAGAGAATGTGGACAAAGAGAATGGGGACGAAGAGGAAGTGGAAACATGCATGGACGGTACAAGATGGACTCAGTTGTGTGCAAAAGCTTAAAACTCTCTTTCTGAATCAAGGATGGGCAGAGTTGCTCGTTCCTTTGGAAAAAATCGAACATTCAGTTCAAGTTCATGTCCTGGAGAATGCCAAATCGAACCACAAGTTTTATAACATCTTGGCTTAGAGACAAGAATTGTATAAATTTCAAATTTTGATTCTGTCTGTCAATTTTGCGTTGCATTTTTGATCTTATCAATTTCTATCTTTCCGTGGCAAATAATTCGAATATTGTATTATTACGACTGAATGCCAATAATTGCGTCTCATTTTGTCTGTGGAATGTGTATTTAGATGTTTATGTATTGATTAAACGACTTTTTGATCTATCGAATACAGATACGCGTTCATGGTCGGTTGATACCCTAATCCCCGATAATGTGAACACCCCGCATATGAACGCATTTTCGTCCAGTCCAGAAGTATTCAGAAATGCGGGTTACTGTATATATGTATCTTATTGTTCATATATGTGTATGCATGTATGTTATAATATGTAATATGATGTTTATATGTATATGTATATATGTTATATGTATGTATGTATGTATATATTATAGTATATATATATAATTATATATATTATATATTTATATATATATATCATATTAAATATAAACAAACGATGTTTGACTACAGAACTTCAATATGGATACAAACAAACACGCCATATAGTGACCAAAGCTTTCGTGCTGCATTCTTCAGGGTAAGATCGCAGCAAGGTAGGAGAATGGAAGGCGCGAGCTTATATACGCAAGTCTCTAAGGTAGACACTGATGTCTAACCGTAATGAAGTCATGGATAATCTGAACGCCCATTGCTTGGTTCATCATCTTCACCTCCGAGCTCCCATTGGCTGAGCAGAGTTCGCCAATGATTGACGATTGCAACCGCATCCTGGATGGAGGGGGACATTTCCCTTATGTATGTATGTATGTATATATATCATATATATGTATGTACGAGGTCCGGACTGATCTCATGAGGCGCCGGAATCTCCTGTACATAGTATGATTCACTGTTTGACTTGTTAGAAACTCGAAGTGGACGATGCCTTATGTCAAAAAACGCGATGGGAATCATCTTGACCTTCAACTTCAACATGCTTGCTTTCTTTGTCTTGTGATGCCGGAGATTTTCCACTGACGACTCTCCGTTTGGTCTGAGGATCGTATTCGAAAATCCACGATTCATCACGTAAGACCTCTCCCGAGCAGGTCTGGATCGTCCTCAAGGCGCTCGATAATGTCTTGACAGACAGTGACTCTTTGTTTCTGGTCCTCAGACAACAGCTTGGGGACCATCTTTGCGCACACCTTGCGCATTTCGAGATTTTCAGCGATGTTGCTTCAGACAGTGTCCTTGTTGATGGAAAGTTCCTCAGCAATCATCCGCACCGTGAGTCGACGATCTGCACGGCACCATCTGCTTCACACGCTCGATGTTGTCCGTCGTTCTGCTCGTTGAAGGTCTTCCAGACCGTGGATCGTCTCCAACCTCCTCCCGTCCCTCTTTGAACCTCTTGTGCCATTCAAATGCACTGTACATGACATGTTTCTCTCCTGTAGACTTGCTGCAGCATTGCAAAGGATTCGAAGGTGTTTTGCCAAGTTGACAAGAAACTTCACATTGCTCTCTGCTCACTACTCAGAGCGCGACGAATATATATATATATATATATATATATATAATATATATATATAATAATATATATATATTATATATATATATATATATATAGTACACACACACACACACCAAAATATGGCTCTTCCGACCCTATAAATTACCATCATGTCATTGACTGCCATGAGTGCATATATACTGCTTCGCCTCCTTCCTGGATAGCTATTTTAAAGACTGAGGATTAAAGGTCACAAGTGAACGATCGTGGAGTCATCGACCATGGTTTTGCGCATGTGAGAGTTGACCAGGATGACACACCACATCATCGTTCTCCCTTTCTGTCTGCTTTCTGTCTGCACGACCACAAACCCACCTCCTTGATGGTGAGGTAATAAAGTAGATGTAATGTTCTAGTGTAGGAGATAGACATTACTGCTCTGCTTTCAGACGCAGTTTTAGCTGTTATGGGATGTAAACTGTGCTTTACTTATTTTTACGAAGCTCAGAGGTTTAACACACACAAACACACACACACATCTCGTTTTTTCACACATGACTGTTCCTAACAATGCTATCTCACACACAAAAACAAACAAACCAACACAAACGCACAAAAAAAGAAAAATTAAAAAATAATTATTATAAAAACATAAATTTTTCGAGAAATGGCCAAATTTGAAGGTTTTATTTCTCACTTTAGTTGCAGGACTTTGTGTACAAATATGTAAAACCTGTCACAGTTATAACTATTTGATACCTTAACATTGTCTTTCATTTTAAGATACGACACATGCAATTCAGGCAGCGTAGTATTTGTTAATGGCATTTGTGTTGATGTTTGGTTAGGATAACATGAATGTTAAATTGAAGTTGAATTTATTTTTTCACTAAAAATGGGGTCACTGGATCCTTGAACCAATTTGGCGTCTCATTGCTGTACCTTCACCCTGCTGCATCATGCATTACTCACCTAATTTCTGAATATGATTATCCATGAAAATAGATTTGTGTCACCAGAGACAGACTGCACAACACCCGTTTGCTGTGCCAATGCTTGATGCACCAGCTGCTTTCTCCATTTCTGTCTGTTTCTCACAATATTTTTCAGACACCACCAAGGTCAACGCATTTTGCGTTGTTATCTAGTTGTACAATTTTCTCGAGGAAAGAGGTCACCTTTCGTTGACAGAATTTTAATGTGTGGCTAGGGAGGGATTAGTGGAAGCTGGATTAGTGCTGAAGTGTAAAGTGCTTTGAAACCTTTAACTTGGGTTGGCATGTTACCATTCTGAACTAATGCCTCATTATTTTCAGAAACCCACCAGTTCAAATTCGATGTGCTATGTGTTTGTCCATTGTCTGTTAATGTCCAGGTAATTCACCTCAAAGTGCAATGATGTCTACTCTTGTCTTTCTCCTTCATTGTGGTTTATGTACGTGTCCTGCTTTGAGCCTTAGATCAATGTAAATGTAAAAATATAAACACAAGACTCGAGATGTTCCATTCTTAACATCTTGAAATATTTTTGCACAGATTCCAAACAGTAGCATTTATACATATTACTTGCATCGGAAAAGGTTTGGGAAGTTGTGGAGGAGAAATCTGAAGATGTTTAAGAAAAATGAGGAAGCATTGAGAAGAAAAGAGTAATTGTAGGAATGGGAGAAGTATGGTTGTCCGTGACATTGTGCCCATTGTACTAAAAAGTCTCCTATTTCATTAAGATCCCAAATAAAACTCCTGAAATGTTACTAGATTAATGAACACAGGTGACAAGGGTTATTGCCACATGGATCCTGACCAACAGAATGTGTCTATGTGACTGCCATACACCCTCCCATCTGTTGTCCATGCAAGCAGATCTGAGGAGTCAGCAGGACATATACACACGATTATTTAATTTGATTATACATTCACGTTCAACTATTGATATCAGGATTAATGCTTAGCTTCGTTAAGATATATTTTTGAGAATCTAGAACCTTTTTGGCCATAACATACCCGTTATATGGCCCTTTATACTGTCTAGTTTAAAAGGATATTCGTTAACTCACCAAGATGAACACTGTTACCAGGTATTAAGACTTTCCTCTAAAGACCATCAATACTGCTTGGTGTATGTTGATGAAACTGATTTCGAACTGATGCCCTAGTTTACATCAAAATAGAATTTCCTTGATAAATTAATTTCATTGTGTTCAATGATGATAATTTATTATTATTTTTATTATTATTTTTCAGGTCCCTGCAAGTCACGGTCAAGTCTGATTCATTTCTTGAACGCCTTCTTCTGGTAAGGCTACTTTTACCTTTACGATCTTGATTCACGAGGTATCAGGATAAATGGAATCCTATGGAGTATTCGTCTTCTCATTTATGTTGATTATGGCAAGCTTGGGTTTCGCACCTTTGGCGCAGAATGAAAAAGGTGTTCTCTGATCTTGCCTCAGGCTCGAACCACAGATTTTGAGCAGTCTGTTTTGTTAAGAGGGGAATCGGTCATAAATTGTTTTTGTGAGCATCTTGGGAAGAAGACCGAAAGATTCAGTGAAAAACCGTAAGGTCCTTGTGCAAGACGGTCACTTGAGAGTTCTTCCATGTGCATAGCGGTGGCTGTGTAATAAACTTCTACTTTAGGCCTATTTCCATCACGCCTTCAGCACTCAGCTTATTAGGTGTTCAGAGCTATTTTCTTCTTTTGAAAAGTATTGAATCGGCACAGAGAGCTCAGTTTGAAATTTGGCCACTAAATTGGCTTCTAAAGAGGAAAGCAGTCCTTATTGTTCCTGCAATCATAAAGTTTGAAAAGACAATGAATACATTTCCTCCTGCCATTTGGTGCAATCTTTCAAGATTGTGCTATTTGGAAAAATGAAGCAAACCAGACAACATGAATGGCTTGACTTGATTGTGTCTAGTTTCTCAGACAATTCAAATACTCTTCTTGAATACAAGGCTTCCGTTTTCTCTTGCCTAACTGTAATACCCCAATAATTGTAACAATGATTGTGGTGAACTCATGCTTACAAAATGCAGGTGTTCCTAAAAGCGGATTGCATTCTCTGCATGATGAACAAAATTGAAGCTTATACCGAGCAGGGTGAACCATTTCCTTGCCGAGACAACCCGTCTCCAAGGCACGTTGGTCAAGCAGAAATGCGATTCCGTTAGACATTTCTATAGTGATCAACAGCGTTTGTATACACTCCACTGGATGCAGTCAGGCAATCTATGTCCGCATGTGAACAGTAGATTGAGGCAACGGCTGATTCCTCCACTTGCATCTCATCAACTCTGTACTGAGGGACGAGCAATTAGAATTGCATGGAGTAATTACAACAGCACTGATGCAGTATCTGCCCATACTCTCTGACCATCAAAATTCACAAGGGACAGAGCACTTTATCCGATAGCATGCATACACCGTAACTGCAATGCTGCTGATATGCGTCCCGAGCAAAGAATGTCCAGGTGATGGTTAGACTAATTACTATTTCAGTAACATTGATCAAGCCTGTGTTGTACCCACACCCCACCACTCTCACATAATGGAGATGTACTGTTAATTGTACAGCTAAGTCCAAAATAGATGCAATTGAACAGGGTACTGGCACACCTCAGACTGCTATTTAAAAATAAATGCCATGAGGTCTTTATGTCCAAAACCTAAGTGCAGGTTCGACAACCAGCTTTGTCCCAATAATAATAATGCTACACTTTGAGATGCATTGCTCCCCCCCTCCCCCCCCCCCTCTGCTGGCACATAGCTAGAAGGAAGTATTTAGTTGCATCTGACCTGAGTCAGAATCAAACTGAACGAGAGACAATTTCGTAGCAGGCACGTTGTCGACTTCCCTCTCGACGCTCAATGGTAATAGCAATAAATGTTGGACTTACATTGAGATGGGAAATAGTTTTGTGGTTGAGCAATTCTGAGAGTAAGGGTTGGAAGGTTAACTGGCAGCTCAAAATATTTTCATGAAGGTAGTACAAAGAGCCAGAGACAATACATTTTGATGATATCAAAGCTCTCAGCTAGCCGTGACAATGTTTGTGCAAGTTGAGCAATGACTCGCACCAGTTTAATGGTTGATCATTACAGGGAGGTCTTGCATTACAAAACGAGGCATCTGGTTATTGTATTAACAGGATTTTCTGATATTCAGAGACTATGGTATGGATTTGTGGCAAACTGGGGCTAATAGTTTGAGCTTCGTGTGACTAATCAACTTCTAAACTCCTGGTGTGTCCTTTTGTACCACTGCCATTACGCTTTGCCAAGAAGGTGATGCAGTGTATCATACTGGGGAAAAGTTTCTAGGATGAAAATTGAGAACAGCTTGCACACAATGTTCACCCACTGCATCCGGTGAGATTTAACCACCAGTAGTTCCACATTTCCCACTCATCCACCCCCTGTACGTGGATATATAACAGTAGGGATTGGTTTCACCGTTGCCGTACCATTTTGCATGGCTTGGTTAATTGGCTGCTCCTGGGACATTGCTAGGAAAATGTTTCTCCTCTTGAGTTTTTATCTCGGTATTTGCAGATTGGGATGCTGTGTGTGAGCTACTTATCCCTAAGTCACCGTCCAGGCCCATGTTTGTCTTGGTCGTTGAGGCTTGTATTCCTGATCTTTTCTATGCAGCATTTGCTTAAATGAATTGGCTTTTCACTGATAAAACTCCATCAGCACGTGGTGCATTAATGTTCAATTGAATACGTGAGCAGAATGAATGAATAACACTTTCTTGTGGACTGAGGAATATTTCAAGGTCAAAGAAAAGGAATGCTGTGTGTTCCGCCATTTCTGGGCTCGTCCATTTTGTGTGAATACACAGGGGTGATGAAGCATCAAGAAATCCACAGCATGCACAGAGCAGTCCATTAATTTTTTTATTAACCCCTTCTCTAATCCTAAAAACAAGGTTTTAATTTTTGGGGGGATTTTTTTATTTTTTAACATTGATCTGAGGCTGATGGTGCAGGAAAAGGATGTTGGTAGACATCATTGTATTGTAAATGCGGATTACAAGATTAGTAGGCAATGGACAAATTAATACGTGCAGTACGTATTTAGGGTTTGAATCTGAGCTCCCTATGTTAATATGAGTCATGGCTTCAGATGAGAACTTCAAACAGGTAAACCAATAAACCATCTCTTTAGGGATGACTAACAATACATTGAAAGTTATTTTTCAATATTGCCATTGTCTTTGTTGTTTTGTGTTTGTTTGTTTTTTAAACCAAGACTTTGGTTTGCAACTGGGTGTAGAAGGTCGATCAAAATAATAACGTGCCACCTGCCTGGGCCGGGGATGCATGCATGCCTCCCATCTTCCTACAAACGCTGCAAGCCAGTGGCATATTTAACACGACCATTCCATATAATCACTGTTTCGATCGGGTAATTTCCAGTCCACTGTGTGATCCCGCGCAAGTCGCCGATCGTTCCGCAATGATCGGTTGTGTGCACAAACAGGCTGGTCTCCCGAGACTCAGTCTCTACACATTGCACTTCTAATCCCACTCATGATATCTACGTGAAAACTAAATAATACACAGGGAGGGCAAGAAATATTGATGGAAAAATACAAGTAGAGCAGTGAGCTACAAGTCATGAAAATAACGAGGGAAGTGAAAAAGCAACGGGTAACCTGAAATGGAAAGCAAAAGAGAATAGAGCAAAGAGGATAACATTGACAAGTGAGATGGTGAAAAACAGCAACAAGAAAAAAGGTCTTTAATGGAAGAGAAAGAGTGACATGAAGAAGTATAGGATGGTAAGATGTAAAGGAATGCAAAGAGGGAGTCGTGGGGTTGCGGGGGGGGGTGGGGGGAGGATGGCACATGCACACACATATGCACAGCCACACGCAGGATACATGATTGAGGATGCAGAGATCTTTTCATTTTCAGGGTGCCAGTAATGCTTGCCTCCTCTTTGCAAAAGACACTGGAGGATCTTCAACATCTACCAACTAATACTTGCCATCAGGACATCCAGCTTGACTTGACGTTCTTCTGATGAATGAAACACCAGGAGGACTGTTTAAATTTGGGTTGATATTCCAGCACTGGCTATAGACAGCCCAGGACGAGGGTGGGGGTCAGCCATTTGATTATCGCTTAGGCGTAAAAAAAACAGGAACAAGACTAGATAGAAGGGCATTCGGCAGAGTGCATACCTCCGCCAGGCTGGTTGGTTTCCGTTTTGTATCCCACTGATAGGCCGGATCTGGATTCGGAAATGAACCAAAATTTAATCAGCTTGCTCTGGTCACCAAACCAACTTATCCACCAAGTTTCGTTTGAATCTGACCATAACTTTTTGAGATATCCTGCTATATATAATTGTTTAGCCTTATGACTCAATGGTGAAAAATCACTTTAAAAATTCTCAGATCCGGATCTGGATTCGGATCTTCACAAAATCGAATCAATTCTTCCTTGTAAAATACCCAACCTGCCCACCAAGTTTATCCGAATCCATCCACAACCTCTTCAGAAATCCTGCTATACGTGTTTTGGCCCTATCTCTCAATGGTGAAAAATCACTTTAAAAATTCTCGATCCGGATCTGGATTCGGATCTTCACCAAAATCGAATCAATTCTTCCTTGTAAAATACACAACCTGCCCACCAAGTTTATCGAATCATCCACAACCTCTCAGAAATCCTGCTATACGTCAGTTTGGCCCTATCTCTCAATGGTGAAAAATCACTTAAAAATTCTCGATCCGGATCTGGATTCGGATCTTCACCAAAATCGAATCAATTCTTCCTTGTAAAATACCCAACCTGCCCACCAAGTTTATCCGAATCCATCCACAACCTCTTCAGAAATCCTGCTATACGTCGGTTTTGGCCCTATCTCTCAAGGTGAAAATTCACTTTAAAAATTCTCGGATCCGATCCGGATCTTCAACCAAAATCTTATCATTTCATCCTTGTCACATATCCAAGCTCTCCACCAAATTTTGTTTGAATCCGTCCCCAACTTTTTGAGATATCCTGTTCACAGACACCTAGACAAACAAAGACAGACAAACAGACAGACAGACCCACTGGTGAAAACATAACCTCCATCCACCTTCAGTGGCAGAGGTAATAAGAGGTTGG
>CM068953.1:96523652-96550008 GCA_035128595.1 Eptatretus atami
CCTCTGGCGCCGCATTGTTTATCCTGACATATTCACGAGTTTACCAGTCTGCACCCCCACTACTCACCAAAACTCTCTCCCATGGTGTCCCAAGGCCAGTCATTCCACTTTCATGGCTCGGTGGACTCCTCCTCCTGTCGCCAGTCAACTGTGGCCCTAAATGGAGTTCTTTCATCCCCTCACCTGTCCAGGCTGGAGTTCCTCAAGGTAGCGTTCTATCCCTGGGCCCGTTCTTTCTGGTTTTCTTCAAATTATCTATCTCCAGACTCTCGGAAAATCCTCTAATAATCTCTTAGTTGATGACTCCACCCTCTGCCGTTACCATCTGTCATCCCTCCCCACAGACCCCCCGGCAGCAGGCAGCTTCTTCGCTCACTGCAGATCTGGATAAAATTACAAAACTGTTCCAAACCGTGGGAAAGTCTTTTCAATGTCCCAGACAATTCCACACCTTTCCACTATGTCTCTTCGACCCAAGGGACCGGTTTCAAAAGGATAACCCCCCCCCATCCACTTTCTCAAACAATCCTCTGGAAGAAGTTCTTTCTTTCAAGCTTCTGGCGTTCCACTATCTGCCCTGAATACCCTTCCGGGACCTGGGAAAGTTTCACATTCCAACCTCGCCTCCAAAGCGCCAGTCCGAGCATGCCGACTGGGGAATCCTCCTCGTTGCAAAAAGTCCTTCCTCGGAGTCGCCTCTGAGCTCAGATCTGTTGAACCCAACCAGCACTTTACAAAGCTGTTCTGTTTCCTAGTAACTGTCCGCTTGCTTTATAGCCGCAACACCAATCTCTGCAAAGGGCATGTACATGATGATGATATTAATTAATTGTGAAAAAAAAATTTTAATGGATGACCCAAGGCTCATGATGAGCATGCATACTTACCCAGCGCACAAGGTAATCAGAGAACATCAATTACTTAACAGAATTATGACATTAGATCAATATAAAAAAACCCACTGACCTTGTTATTAAAAAAAATTCTGATGGTAAACTAGAAAACAGTAAGCTGCTCTCCCCTCTCGGCTGTTGCTCCTGCACTCCCCCACACCCTTTTCTCTGGCTTCACGCTGTTCTTGAAAGCCAGTAAAGTAAGAGGCAATTAGGATTAGATTTTAGAAATCATTAGCCCTACCTAAGGTAACCCAATTGGTAGCCATTCTTACTGGGGTCGGATAGGAAGTTATATGAAGAATTTACGCAATTTCCCAAGCATTCACATAAGTCTGCCATTGATACACTTCCGTTCCAGAATCGCAGACTCACGAATTTAACAACAGACCCTCCTAATGAACCCACCCAACATTTCGGTTTAGCATCTGACCGGGGCTGGAAAAAGAAGATTGAAGAATTACCGACCGCCATTTTGACACACTTTCCGTCACATGTCGGCTTGGCCCCACCAATTAACATCATGCCCTTCCTAATGTTGTAACCCAAATTGTAGCATTCGACTGGGTCTGGAAAGAAGACGATTGGAGAAATTGCTGACCGCCATTGATTACACTTCCGTCAGTAAATCGGCATACCTCCAACAATTTAACAACAGACCTATCCTAAGTAAATCCCAAATTGTAGGCATTCACCGGTGGGTCTGGAAAAGAGATTTTGCGAAGAAATTTGGCTTTAGATCGGCACGAATCTCCCGTAAATGAAGCTGAGCCCATTCGTCGCAATTTGACACACTTTTGGCCTCACTCTTCACTCAAACCCACCAGGTTGTGTCGTGGTCTATCTAGATTGATGTCTAGTCGCATTCTATACCGTCTCCCTCTCCAGGCCTTGCCCCCCGCCCTGCTCTAAACTCTCCGATTCTGTGTCCACACACCCAACCACATTTTCCACAGGGCGCTCTTAAGTGATCCACATCGCCAAACAACCACCTGCACCTCTGGTCTTTAAAACTACCAAAATCACGATAACCCTAATTCATGCTAGTCTCACCCTTCACTACTATTCATTCTCCTCCATAATTTTTTTTCCCGCCTTTGGAGAAAACTCCGCTCCACTCTAGGTAAATATCGCTTTCCCATTCCTTCTCCCTAGGGACCTGGCTGCTTTCAAAGGACACCTGTTTCATCGCCACCTCTGTAGGGTCATCCCCCATCCAAAGATCCATACGATCTTTTCTACCCCCGCATAATCCACCCAAGCCCACTTCCTTCAATTTCCCGCTTGCTTCCCCTGAGAAGTCCCCTGTAATGGTCCGAACAATGCATTCTAAGCTTACCTCTCATGTCATCCTACTATCCGTACCGCGATATCCTTCTCCCTATCCCACAATCTACACTAATTTGTACTGTTCCCACTGGTGTGTGCCCCCCCCTCTTCCCGCCCCTCATTGTCTATGCCCCTTCTGATGTCCTTTTACCCTACTAAAGTCATGTTGACTACGAGAATTTAGCTTGAAACCATGTAGTTTTAGCGTCAGTTCAGAGTGGTGATATAGCTCTCGAGATACGGCAGCCTCGAGCAAGGTATTAACAAAAAAAAAAAAAAAAGCGAAGTCTACACTATGCTCTGAAGTGTATGACAACAACTGGCAAGGGCGAGAGAGAAGAATAATAGTCATTACTTACAAATCATAATCATAACCACGGATATTTCAGCCATTACATCCATTGAGATCCCAAAACGGACTTACTTAACACAAAAGGCCAGTTACTCGACGCCCAGCCGACGGTACGTAAAAGTGGTCACATAAATTATTGATTTATACTGTGAAGACAATTTGAATACTTTTCCCATTATATAAGTGTTTTTAATATCCTAAATAGTAACGTAAATCCTTGAAAGTGCTTTTGGTTCAAATAATGTAGCTCATTGATTTCTTCGTGCTATCACATACTTAGTCTCGAGACCCACTTGAAAATATAAATTTACTACCAAGAGACATACATATTAAGACCAACACATAGTAACAGACTACCAATGCACGTCATAAAAACAGTTTACTATACAAAAGAAAATGGAACAGGAATCAATAGAGAGACGAGAACGAGTTCAAGCCCTCAACCGACGGACACATTGTTACTTACCTTTTGATCTGAATACAATACTAAATTCCAAAGATTCAAGCGATAGTAAGATATGTAGATATCAAACAAATACGGAGACGATAATCTTGGTTCAAATATTTATACTAGTAGCAGGATTAATAATTTATTACAATCAAAATGCCGCTCCATAACTTACATCGCTACAACCACCAACATAAAAACTGTTTGGCTGTTAGTTTGCATAGTAAAATTATGGTGAGAGGATTCTAGTGGGTATTGATTAGACAGGGTATTCTCTGTACTTTTTTTCTCTGTTTGGTGTTTGATCGATATGTGGTTTATATGTTTGTTTTTTTTACAGATACGTGTTATGATGTAGTTTATATACCAGATCGATATTTATTCTTTGGATTCTTACTGAAATCTTCCTGATTTTTGCTTATTGTGTCGTATAAATAGTATAGTATTTATGTGGTGTTTGTGTAGTTGTAGTTTATACAGTATGTATTTTAGTCTAGGTGTTTGATGTGGTTTCACTACAAGCCATGTATTTTTTGTATATTTCTAGTGTTATGACTGGTTTTTTTATACAGTTGTTATAATATTGTTGTGGTTTTGCTATGTATTCGTTTTAGGTAGTTATGTATTATACAGTGATCATTTATGTTAGTTGAGGTGTAATTGTAATTAATTGTGGTTATGTACGGCTGTATTTTAGATTAGTTGGGTGTTGTTGTTATGTTAAAGTAATTTACATTCATAGGTATTTGTTTTGTGTTATTTGGATTTGTTGTTTAACTAGTCATACGTTCTCGATTACTATTATTTGATTTTGTTTTTAAACAGGTGGTTCTGTTTTTTTTTTAATTGTCAGTCCTTGGTTTATCGTGTAATTGACTATTGATCACTGTTCGCTGTCCAAGCTGTATGTGGGGCATTGAGTGAATAGTTTTATACAGATTTTTTTTTCGTTTGTGGTGGGCTTGTGTAGTTTAATTTTAATCAGTATTGTTGTGTGGTTTTCGGTTCTCTATCTACGGTTATTCTTTGGTGGTGTTGTTCTAGTCGGTCTCTATATTAGGTGTTTGTATCTTGTGTGGTCGAGTAGAATTAGATACTAGTCTCATGTTCGTGTGGTGTTTGTTGTGGTTATACATGTTTTGTTGCGTGTTTGTATCTCAGTTATAAACCGTGTAATTTATAACCTGGAAACTGTCTGTTTGTGTGTTTTATATGTTGTATTTTGTAATAATAATTATTTCTGGTCATAGGTGATTGTCATTTATTCAGAGTCATGTGTATATTCGCTAGTGAATTGTAGATGGTCCTAATATTCTACTTACCATTTGTCAAGACTTCACTTTTGAAACTTTGATGAGAAACCGGCTGCCTTGACAAGCACAGCAGCGCTTGGTTACTGAACACACCCCTGGAGGGTGTGGGGGGAACTGTTGTGTAGTTAATTTTGTGTGGTTTATAGTGTATTTGTGTGGTGTTTGTGTAGTTTTATAAGTGTATTTTGTTGTGGTGTTGTGTGTTTATGTGTGTTTTGGTGTGTTTGTTAGTTATACAGTGTATTTTGTGTGGTGTTTGTGTGTTTTTATACAGTGTATTTTGTGTGTGTGTTGTGTGGTATTTATACAGTGTATTGTGTGTGTGTTTTGTGTAGTTTTATACAGTGTATTTTGTTGTGGTGTTTGTGTGGTTTTATATGGTGTATTTTGTGGTGGTTTTGTGTGTTTGTATTATGTGTGGTTTTGTGTGTGTGTGTGTTTATAAGGTTTTTGTGTGGTGTTTGTGTAGTTTATACAGTGTTTTGTGGTGTGTGTGTTTGTTGTAGTTTTATACAGTGTATTTTGTGGTGTGTGTTTGTAGTTTTATATGGTGGTTTTGTGTGGTTTGTTGTAGTTTTATACAGTGTATTTTGTGTGGTGTTGTGTGGTTTATATGTGTGTTTGTGTGGTGTTTGTGTAGTTTTTATACAGTGTATTTTGGTTGTTTTTTTTTTTGTTTTTTTGTTGGTTTTTATATGGTGATTTTGTTTGTGGTTTGTGGGTTTATATGGTGTTTGGTGTGTTGTGTAGTTTTATACAGTGTATTTTGTGTGGTGTTGTGGTGGTTTTATATGGTTTATTTTGTGTGGTGTTTGTGTAGTTTATACAGTGTATTTTGTGTTGTGTGTGTGGTTTTATATGGTGTATTTGTGTGGTGTTTGTGTAGTTTTATACAGTGTATTTTGTGGTGGTGTTGTGTGGTTTTATACAGTGTATTTGTGTGTGTTTGTTGTAGTTTTATACAGTGTATTTTGTGTGGTGTTTGTGTGGTTTTGGTGTATTTTGTGTGGTGTTTGTGTATTTTTATACAGTGTATTTTTGTGTGTGTTTGTGGTTTATATGTGATTTGTGGTGTTTTGTTGTTTGTTGTAGTTTATACAGTGTATTTGTGTGGTGTTTTGTGTTTTTACAGTGTATTTTCTGGTGTTTGTGTAGTTTTTATAGTGTATTTTGCGTGGTGTTTGTGTAGTTTTTAAAGTGTATTTTGTGTGGTGTTTGTGTAGTTTATATAGTGTATTTGCGTGGTGTTCGTGTGGTTTTATACAGTGTATTTTGTGTGGTGTTTGGTAGTTTTATATAGTGTATTTGTTGGGTTTGTGTATTTTATATAGTGTATTTTGTGTGGTGTTTGTGTAGTTTTATATAGTGTATTTTGTGTGGGTTTGTGTATTTTATACGGTATTTGTGTGGTGTTTGTGTAGTTTTATATAGTGTATTTTGTGTGTGTTTGTGTAGTTTTTATATAGTGTATTTTGCGTGGTGTTGTGTAGTTTTATTAGTGTATTGCGTGGGTTTGTGTCGTTATATCTAGTGTATTTGCGTGGGTTTGTGTGTTTTATTCGTGTATTTTGCGTGGTGTTTGTGTGGTTTTATACAGTGTATTTTGTGTGGTTGTGTAGTTTTATATAGTTATTTGCTGGTGTTTTGTGTTTATATCGTGTATCTTGTGTGGTTTTCGCATACTGTTGTGTTACGTAATCCGAACTGCCACTTTATAACTGCCGGCAAGTGATGACGGGTTCCAAGACGTCCCGCTTGATGCAACCTTGCTTTGATTGGCCACTTGACTCTGACCCATGACGTGTTTTATTATCATTCAATTGAATTCAGAATGGGATTAAAATTAATTCAATTCAAATCAAATGAAGAAGACATATACTTTGTGTGTATATTATATAATATATATATATAAATTATATATATATATATATATATATATATATATATATATATATATTATGTATTTCAAAAAGGACCGAGATCAAAAAAATTGAATAATCCTGGCTGTCAGACCATTTGTCCGATCAAGTTGAAATTTAAAAGCGACAACCCCATCATGACTGGGTCATAATTGTGAAGTTTCACACCAATATATGAAGCGGTTCAGAGAAGAAGAATATTTTCGATCCTCGTGGAGGATCTCTAAGTCTTACTCATGTTGTTGTTCTTCATCTTCTTCTTGTGGACTTTTTTGTTTCACAGCCTACAGTTTTCATCGAAACTTCCTGAAACTTGGTATATATATTATATATAATATATATATATATATATATATATATATATATATATATATATGTATATATATATAATATATATATATATATGTAAAAAAATACCCTGCGCAGACAGTAACCATCTCCGATTTTGAAATTCCTCCTAGAAAAAAGTTATTGACATCAAAATATCTCCGCTAATGGAAATCGCCAAAAAATTATCTCCGAAACTAGGCAAGCTTTTTGAATTCTTTTTGCGGGAATCGAACAGGGCATTAGCAGAGATGAATTACCGCACATATGATACATCACTATGACGTCATATCAATTTTTATGACATCATTCCTATTTTTTGACATTTTTTGTTTCACAACCCAGAGTTTTCATCGGATCTTCATGAAACTTGGCCATGTATATGCAGAAAGCCCACGCGCAGGCAGTAACCATCTCCGATTTTGGAAATTCTTCCTAGAAAAAAAGTTGACGTCATATATCGCCGCTAATGGAAATGGCCTATACCATTATCTCCGAAACTAGGCAAGCTGTTTGAATTTTATTTGTGGAATCAAGCTGGGCATTAGCACAGTTAATTTATCGCAAACCTGATACATCACAATGACGTCATATTCGTTTTTATGACGTCATCATTAAGAGGACGAGGATCTTAGCTCATTTGAGCTTGCTTGAAAAATTTGCTCAGTCCAATATGGCTGTCAGACCATGTGAACCTATCAGTTATTTTTGAACACTACTATAAGGCTTGGGGAACATTTGTGTGAATTTTCCCCTTGATCTGTCCAGCCATTCTGGAGAGGAAGATTTTTTAATAGGTTTTAGGGTAAATCCAATATGGCTGCCAAACTTTGTGACCTATGACATCATATGTGTGAAGGTTTTGTTCCTCATGGATAGGCGGTCATACGTGTAAAGTTCCGCCTCGCTCTTGTTCAGCCATTTCTCAGAGAAGAAGATTTTAAAGGTTAAAAAAAAAAAAGGTTGCCAAGCAATGTGACCGATGACGTCATCATTTTTTGTTTGTGAACCAATTTATCCCTCGATGACCCTCAAAATTTTTCATACTGATTGGATGTAGCGTTCTACATATGCAATCATGACATCATAATGAAGGCACCTATGGCATCATATTAAAAAATCACATTTATACACCTTGAGGAGTACTTGCCATGTGCCAAGTTTCAATTTTTTTTCATGATGTGGTTTCGGAGCTAAAGAGATCCAAAGTTTTCCCTTTTTTCCAACATGGCTGCCACACCTGACCTATGACGTCAAAATTATCATTAAAACATCTACATAAGTAGTCGCTCCTGTGGTGAAAATTTTGTTTCAATCCAATAAGCGGTTGCAGAGAAAAAACACTCATACTGTGCGAAGAAACAGACAAACAGACCAAAATGCTATTGATACCCTCTCCTCTGGAGAGGGTTACTATAAGGGCACTCAGTGGAGCACATACCTCTGCCAGACTGATTAGTTTACATTTTGTATCCCACTGATAGACCGGATCTGGATTCAGACCTGAACTAAAATTTAATTGGCTTGTTCTTGTGACAAAACCAACTCATCCACCAAGTTTCATCCGATTCGTCCATAACTTTTTGAGATATCGTGCTATAATATCGTTTCAGCCCAATCACTCAATGGTGAAGAATCACTTTAAAAATTTGAAATCTTCACCAAAATTGAACCAATTCTTCCTTGTTCCATACTCAGCCCACCCCCACCAAGTTTCATCTGAATCTGTCCACACATTTTGGAGATGTCCTGCACACAAACATACAGACAGACAAACAGAAAGACAGGGGTGAAAACATAATCTTCGTTCACCTTCGTTGGGCGGAGGTAAAAATGTAAAAGGATGTTGGGATGCTCCTTCAAAAAGTATGTAATCATGGTCAGGATGGTCACAATAAATGATCATGTAAATCCATGCTTACATCTTTCTTTGAATAATGGTCGTACCCACAGACGAGCACTAACTGTGCGCACACGCGCAATGTTGATTGCATGATTGTGTTGTGTTAGGTTTATATCAAACACACACACACACACACACAACACACACACACCACACACACAACACACACACACACACACACACACACACACACACACAACACACAACACACACACACACATGTTCGTCTCTTGTGTAGGGCCAACCATTATTCAAAGACAGATGTAGGGATGGTTTCACATGATCATTTCTCATGACCATCCTACCTTTGCACACTTTTGGAGGACAACCCTACATCCTTTTACATTTAAAAAAAATTAATTTTTATCCCCGCCGTGGCGGAAGGGGATATTGTTGTCACCCGGGTCGTCCTTCTGTCCATCCGGCTGTCCACGCTGTCCGTCCGTCCGTCGTCCGGGCGTCAACATTTATAGCTGTGAGTGCGATAACTCATAAACTGTTCGCCAATATCGATTTGAAATTTGAGTCAACAATGTACCACCTGAAAGGAAGAACCCTATTGATTTTGGGCGTGGCCGATCCAAGATGGCCGACTGGGGCAGCCATCTTGAAAAAATGTTTTTTGTAATAAATGGAAAACCGCTTATCTGATTTCAATTATTTTTGGTTACTACGTTCCTCACCCGTGAACTTTTTCGAAGATGATGACCAAATGGGTCTTGTTTCCAATTTCACCCCTTTATTAATCTGGAATATGTATGACCTTTTTCATTCAATGGCGGGGGATTCCCCATCTCTGATGGTATATTTTTATTTTCCCTTATGAATCACGAACCGCCGGGAACCTATGCCCCTTTTTCCCATTTATTCAATGCTCCAACATTCGTGGATTTGACATTCGTGACATTTTTCAGGAACATATCCCACGCAAATATCAAGGTCCGACAGTACAATCTTTGCTGAAGCTAATTTCGTGACAAAATTGATGTAATAGTAATTTCTGGTTCTTCGGTGTTTTGCCAAGAGTATGTGACAAGAGTGCCTTTATTAACTACGAGCAGAGTACACACCCATGGGTGGGTGGAGTTTGCACATTACTTGCTGAAAACAAGTATAGTCTGTGTTTTGAAGGAAGACGATAGATATTTGCATGGTGTCACTAAAAGGTTCGAGATGTTCTCAAGGTCTTTACGGGTTTGAGGGTGTTGAGGGTCTTGGGGTGGGGGGGGGGGTGAGGGTCTTAAGGCTCTCTAGTTCTTAGAGGTCTTAATATCTTGCAGGTATTTGGGTCTTGGGGGTATTAAGGGTTAGGGGCTGAGGTTTAAGGGTCTTAGGATATTGAGGGTATTTGGGTTCCAAAGGTCTTAGGGGCCTTTGGGCTCTTAGAGCATCTTAGCTATATTAAGGTTCATAGGTGTCTTTGGGGTGTTAAAGGTATTGGGGGTCTTTGGGGTCTTTGAAGTTTTAAAGGGTCTTCGGGGTTTTGGGGTCTTGGTGCTCTTAAGGGTCTTGGGTGTCTTAAAGGTTAGATTTGACCTTCCTTGGGTCAAATCTTATAGTATATAAATATTATAGTATTTAAAAAGGTCTCAGGGGTCTCAGCAGTCTCAAGGGTTGATAGTTTTAAAAGGTAAAAGGTACATTCCAATAACATGTAATTAATACATGCACGTTTAGTTAGCGTGCAACTGATGTTTAAAGAGTACGTAATTATTAGACATCTTGTGACATGCAGACATGAACTGAGCTTTATATTTAAAGTGCCGAAAGAAAGTCTGCACCCACTTTCAAATTTTTCACCTTTTGTTGCCTTATAGCCTGGAATTAAATTGTATTAAATCAGACTTTTTCCACCTTTATTTACACATCATAACCCACAACTTTCAAGTGAAAAAGAAATTCTACAAATTTCAGAAAATTGACTAAAAATACAAAACTAGAATATCTTGGTTGGATAAGTGTCCACCCCCTTATAATAACAATTATAAATTAGCTCAGGTGTAACCAATCACCTTCAAAATCACACACCAAGTTAATTGGCCTCCTGTGGTAAATTGTAGTGATTCTGATTATTTCAGGAATATAAGCAGCTGTTCCTGTAGGTTTCCTCTGCTAGGTAGTGCATTTCACAGCAAAGACTCAACCATGGACACCAAGGAGCTTTCAAAAGACCTCTGGGATAAGGTTGTGGAAATGCACAGATCAGGGGATGGGAATATAAATATGTCAAAGGCCTTGAATATCCCTTGGAGCACACTCAAGACAATCATAAAGAAGTGGAAGGCGTATGATACCACCAAGACCCTGCCTAGATCAGACTGTCCCTCCAAACTGGATGACCAAGCAAGCAAGGAGAAACAGGTGGGGGTGACTTTACTGTCCTGATGCAAATAACCAATAGCACAAAAAACTAAACAACACAAGAAAAACTAAACAACAAACTTTATCAAATGAAAGAAACATTGTGGGTTAGAAATGTTCTTCTTTTTCATTGTTGACAGATGGAAGGAAGGACATACGGTATATTGAAGCGGTTTGCACCAATTAAAATCCATTTTCTTATTTCCAATTTGCTTACAGGTACAGTGCTGTAATTTGCTTGAAATTTTACTTGCAAACATTATAGATGTTTTCTGTGTATTTAATTTTTTTAATTATTCATCCTGGAGGGGGAGGGTGAGGGGGGGGGGGTGCCGAAGGAAGGCGTCCGCCCTGGGTGCCAAATACTCTAGGTACGCCCCTAGTACCCACCCATCCCGCTCTGTCCCAATCTTACCCCCTCCTACCCACTGTCTGCAGGACTTTGTATCTTTCTCACCCAAGAAGGTAGAACAAGTTATGTCCGGCCATGACCCTGATTTGGCAATGGATGCCGATGGCCTGTGTTCTCAAATCCTGCTCTGTCACTCTTGCTTACACTTTGTCTGCACTATTCTGCCCTATTCAATCTGCCTTTCTTCTCTGGCTGCCTCCCATCACCCCAAAAGTCAGCAAACATCACTCCTATCTCCAAGAAGTTGTAAAAACAGATCCTATCAACAACAGACCAGTGGGCTGACTTCCAATTACAAGCAAAGTCATGTAGTGGCTTTGGAGGCCAGTTTAAAAATGTGGCTTTCCCAGGAAAGATCTTGGGAGATAGTGTGAGGCCCAAAAGCTTGAATGACAGAACCTCTTCATGAGTTAGCCACCATATTGTTGTTGATAAATTAATCAACATCGGTGTGCTAGACCATCCATTATCCCATGGATCTGTTTTTTTTGTTTTTTTAATCTAACAGAAGTTAGGCTGTATGCTACAATAAGGAAGTTTCCACATGGGAAACAACAAATGCCGGTGCGCACAAGGCACAGAAATTGGTCCAGTACCTTTCTTAGCCATGATAAATGGCTTTGTTTCTGGTAACCCTGGAGTCTCACACTATAAGTATGTTGATGACGTGACTTTGTGTCGAACTTATAGTAACACTGAACAAACTAGTTCTGTGCAGCAGCAACCTGACTGCCTAAAAGAATGGTCATCCAAAAAAAACAACATGAAGCAATTAATCCTAGCAAATGTCAAGTCATGATTTTATGTTTTCGAAGACTCTAGGCAGATGTACCGACTTTTCATATTGGAGACTCAGTTCTTAGCCAAACGGATTGTGTGATTCTAGTAGGCATCTGTGTGCACGAAAACGTCAAATAGGACACTTGAGTCAAGGCCGTGTGTAAATCCTTTCGCAGAAAACTCTTTTTTGCAGAAGCTGAAACATTGTAATATCCCTGTTTATGATTTAATAACGGTGCATTTACAGGATGTTAGATCCACTTTAGAATATGCTTCACCTGCATAGTTCTGTGGCTTAACTAAAGTCCAGAGGGAATGATTGGATAAATTGCAACGGAAAGTGTTTCGTATAATTCTCTCCAGTGATTACTGTACAACCCAACCTTACAGAGATATTTATCAGTTACTTAATATTCCTGTTCTCTCTGAGAGGCTCAAAGTGCTCTGCCTCAGTTTTGGTAATGTTCTTTTAAAATCAAACATGTATAGAGATTGGCTTACTCCACAAAGGAACAATAACTTGAGGAACTCTGACGTGTTATCCTCTATTAGATGCTAAACCAACCGCTATAAGTGCAGTCCCATCTGCTTTTTAACCCTCACCTCAATATCGGCAGTGGAGTTTTCACATACAGCTATCTGAGACCCGCACTACTCTTGTGAGTTTTTTTTTTTATCCCCTGCCAACCAACGAAGTTGGCGGGGGATATAGAAATGGGTTCCGTCCGTCCGTCCGGCACTTTAGTCTCACCGAGCTTAACTACAAATTTCCCTCAAGACTATCAACTTACGAAAATTTGGTACACATATCAAGCATGGTGAACTGGTGCCCTTATTATATTTTCTAAATGATAGGTACCATGGTTTGGCAGCCATGTTGGATTCAAGAAAATATTAAAATAATGTTTCTCCTGGATCATACTAAAGAAGTTAAATATTGCAACATCATCTTCCATCATGTCTGCATACATAGTAAAATTATGAAGGTTACAAGTCAATGTGTGCGCCATCTTGGATAGAAGACTCTCATGCCGGTTAACACGAAACTTTCACACGAGTATTCATCTGGAAGGTTGAGAGCAGGATTGTAATTATGTTTTGATGTCATAGGTCACTGGTTCGTCAGCCTCATCTGGCATTGATTAATAATTTAAATACTTCTTCTCCGACGGCTTCGGGAAGTTGAGGCAATTTCACATACACTTTCTTTTCCAAGACATTCCTTTCAGATAGTTTGTTCATTTTAGATTGAGGTTTAGCCGTCACACGCATGTTTGTGCCATAGTGAATTACCCTAAAAACCTATTAACATCTTCTCCAGACACGGCTGGTCAAGTCAAGGGGGAAACTTCACATACATTATTAGCACACCTTAGGAATATAGTTTGTAATCCTCATTTACTATGGCGGGGGATATCGAAGACTTTGTCTTCAACGGATGCTAGTTTTTTTTTAATTAATGTGAAATTTGTTTGGGTTGGTTTTGTGTGCTCTTTGGCACTTTTTGTTGTAGTTGTGGGGAATGTGAGCCCTTTGGTTCTCATGATAGGTGTCTAGTGAAAACTTGATGCACAGTATATTTAACATGCTTTCTTTTATTCTCTTGCATATTTGGCTGAGGTCTTTGTGTTTAATACGAGCTTGGTGTTTATTATTTTGTGTAATAAATGTGTGATATTTTATTGGTTTTATGCTTATTGGTTCACGAAAAAAATAAGTGACCACTATATTCGTTATTGGTGTCTGTCTGTGTGTCTGTGTGTCTGTCTGTCTGTTGTCCCAGCATAGCTCCGTGGGTTTTTGATCCGATCTGATAAAATTTTGGTGGAGGTTATATTGTGCGAATTCGCGCCGCCGGCGTAGCGACGGCCACGTGACTCGAATCGCGGCACGTCTCGCCCACGGACGGACAATTCAGTCGTGACCCTCTTGGACTATCGCCAAGGAGCTATCACGGGTGGGGGTTTAACCTCACCACAACCCAGTTCGCATTCTACCCGCGCGAAATAGGGTGAATCGCCGAAAGTCGACTATACCTAAGTACTCGCACGGTAACCTACCGAGGGGTATGTACCCGCCACAGGTCGACTCCGGACACGAACCGCTTAAGCGGCGTTTCGTTACAGGATAACCGGCGGAGTTATCGTCACCTTGACGGTTCAGATTAATTATCGGGCATGATTAAGCCCCGACAACCTTTACGTGAAGCAAGATGGAGACCCACAAGGAAAGGACGCAGCGAAACGGGGAACAATTCAACACAAAGCACATTTTATTTCACACAGATAGCTAACACATATGCAGCCATACAGTAATCACAATGCACATATAGCAATGAAACAAAAGAAACAGTGACGCAGAGATACTACCGAAACGCGTTACACACGGCAAACATTTAACAGTTCTACTTGACAAGACGGCGCAACCACAGACATTTACACAGAACCAAAGAATAGAAGTAGTCACTTCCCTGTGCACGACCGAGTCTTCTCCGCGCCCTCATCTCCCCGCTCCTCCGGCGTGATCGGCGAGCTCATGCTTCGCGCAGGCACGTGTCGCCGTTTGACGCCACGGACGGGTTTTGGGGTATGAACGGGTTTTCAGCGCTCTCTCGGGCGGCGGCGGGGGGGGGGGGGGGAGAAATCGTCGACACTCGGGTCGGGAGGAGAGGAAATGGCGGACACTCTCGTCCACCAGCGGGATCTCGGGACCACACAGACTCCGGCGAACCTCGGACAAGAACCCCGAACTGGAGCTCTCTCTCTCTTCACACCGTCGTTTGTCCAAAGGTCCAAGGCTCGTCAGGATCAAGGGCTCCGCGAGGGATCACAGGCCGGCGAACAGGACAACGAACCACCCCTCCAGCGAGCCTCTCCGAGCCTCCTCTGAGCTTCTCGGCCTCTCCTGTCGGCGTCCTTTATACACCCCACGCTCCCCCTGTTGCTCCGCCGTCCCTGCCTCCCCCTTCGAGGCGCTTCGAGAAAGGTCTCGAAGAGGGGCGTTCTCCTCCTGGCCGCGTCACACCGTGCGTCCACCAATCGGGTGCCAGCTGCGCCTCCCCGTTTCTCTTCCCCACACCAAGCGCGGAGAGAATGGCGGGTGGCGAAGATGCAGTGGCGCAGATGGCGGAGGCGGCGCGGCAGCAGCGCGCGGTCGGCTGTGGTTGGGATGCCGTGGTTGTGGTTGAGACGTGGTTGGTTCAAAAATAAAGAAAGAACAGAAAAACGACTGACTCAAAGCGTGCGCAGCCCGAATGAATACATTAATTCCTCTTAACAACGGGTTTGGCTAACTATACATGTACTTAAAAGATAACTCACCTACGGGACCTGAATGGTGGTTGCAAATTTCCACAGCCATAACACTCCCCTCCCCTTTTACAGACTCGTCCCGAGTCGTCAAATTCTCGTGTGCATCATGTTGTAGTTCTCCCTAGTACGTTTTCCTTCGGATCCCTGAGTGCGACATTTATGGTTTTCGTGTCCAAAATAAATAACCTGAGGGCTGAGTAACTAACTAACCCACCCACTCAACGGACGACTTAATAAAATTCGGCACTAGACATACATGCCGGGGGGGCAATACATTGTACAGTACATCTTACCTTACCTTATAATTTACATCTACTCATGCCAGGATCAATGGACTCTGCAGGGAAAAGCGATCAACCGGCCGCACGGGCGCCATGCAGGCCCGTGTTGTAGCTGCCAACAGGAGTTCTTGCAGCTGCAAACTGTTGCTTCACGATGATCCGCGCACATGGAATGAAAGGGGGGCAAATCAAACGAACGGGGCTGGTGAACAGGGGCAGTGGGCATGGATGGCAAAAGCAAACAGGCAAGGCAGATGGACAAGGCCGCTGTAGCAAACACGCCGGCAGATGAACTGGCCGGCACAGGCCTTGAAGCAAACACAGCCAGCGATGAAATTGGCGGCTCTTGCCGTGAGTGCAGGTCGGTGGAGGGAGTGCGGTGGTGCTGGCACACAGAGGCGGCTCGGACTACCTACCTGTCTCCCTCCCACCTATCGCTTTGTCTCACTGTCCATACCACTCCCTTAATTTATAAAACCATTTAGCCCAAACTTATTTTTTGTTGTTTTTATTTTTCTCCTTCCACTATAATCGTCCCCTACCCCTTTACTGTCCTTGTTCGGGTAACCTTCGTCTTCCTAGCTACTCCCAACCCTACGTTCCTTCCCGAGGGATAAAGGGAGAGCTAGCGTCCTGTGTCGAGCCCAACGAAGCCTCAGGGTGGCTCCCAGACTTCAGCGATCTAACCAAGTGGGTTCCAGCGGCCCACAACGAGAGGAAGGGATGGATGTGTGCGGAGGGGTACATTCCTATATCTACCTAACCATTACCTTTAAACTCCCCGGGGCTTTCAACAGCGCTCTCGCTTAAGCTATTGGTTCTATCAACCAGATTCGTCGCCTGTGTTGGTGTTCCTCACAATTTCGGCTGCCCCCCAATTTTTCGTTGCCTTGCACGGTTTCGTGGCTGGGCGCGTGGCTCCCCTTGGCAGGCACGACCTCTGCGAATCCCAATGGCACCCCGGCACTCACTGCCTCCGAGCTACCAGCTCCCTAACACCAGGGAGTGCCCTCCCTTGGGACTCCCTGAACATCACGTGGCAGGTGGCCTCCGGGCCCTTTCGGGGTCACCCGTGCACACACTGCCCACGCGGCTAATGGCGCCCCGGGCCCCGCATCATGTGGGCGCACCGTGCCACTACGTAACCGGCCCCATGGGCCCTTGGCCTACCACGGCCGACTGCCTGGTGCCGGGGTCCCACTCAGCTTACTCACTTTCGCAGCCACGCTCCAGCCCGTCACAGGGCTCCTGCACCCCTCCAAATGGGTATCGAGCCTACTTCACCAACAGCAAAACGGTTCCATTTTGTAATTTAACTAACCCAGCTACTACTCTACACTGACCCGGGGTCCCTTGGCGGGAGTCACTTCCCCTCATCATCGCACCATGCATTCCACATTCGCTCACTCACACAGAACCGCTGCCTCACTCACTCATCAAGACATGCTTCCACTCAACTCACTAATCTTCAACAACACACGCTGATCTGCTCTTGTCACTATTCCCTAACTAACTCGTGTCCACACATTCCTTAACATACAGCACGTTCCATTAACACTACGTAGCTAAGCTACGTCCCCTCTACACATCCACAGTCTGTCCTGTCCCAAATCTCTAAATCATTTCCCCACCTAAATCTGCCTGCAATCCCTTACCTATCCATTTCCACGGGCCCATGAGGACTTACCCCTGCCCCATGGAGCCGGTCTAACTATCACTACCCTTCCCCTGATAGTTTTCATCCTGTGCCCTGGCAAGGGGGTCTTTCACCCCTTACCCGGGAATTCTGTTACCAGAAGCGAGGTTGCTTTTGTTAATTTTTTTTTTTAATCAAATTTTGCGCAGCACCAGCGCGGCAACTCGCAGCTGCGCTCTTTGCACCTTGGCCGTGACGTCATGCAGCTGCACGTGTACTCGTCCTGGACGGTACCATCCGGCAGGGATTCACACCTCCTGCCGGATTCCAACCCACGTGCAGCCATGAGTCCCGTGCGCGCCACAAAAGCAAATCGCACTCCGAGGGGCTCCCCACGCGAACAATGTGCTCTGTCGTTGGAGCCTACACAACGTCGCGTGGAGAACCCGTCCAGGTCCAAATTCGTATCCTGCCTAACTTTGTCGTCGCGGATCTGCAAATCCACCGCTGGCGTTTCGGACCGGGTTTCACTCCCAGCAAGCGAGACGTGGCGCTCGTGGAAGCACGCCGAACCTCCGCTCGCCGCTGGGAACCCGGCGCGGTCCCATTCCAACTACGGCGCTACTGGCCCTTGTCCCTCTGTCGCGTCGTCCGTCGCCATTCACCACGCACACCTGCGTGTCACGCGCACGCTCCACTCCATAACATTCACACCGGAGACGCGCTATGCTCCCGCATCGAACCGTCACTCCCTTACATACCGCTCTCTTCACACACTGTCTCTCTCACATCGGCCGCTCACTCACTCGTGCCATTTCCCTTTACACGTTGGCTCCTTCACACACGGTGCCTCATCCACACAGGCGTGTGGAGAGGCACGTTCGCCCACTGCAGCCTCGCAACATTTTATCACACCGGTCCCTTCACACACGCCTTTCACCACGCTTTTGGCACTTGCAGCAACATTTCGCACGCTCGTGTACACACACCTCACCACACACGCCGGGACCAACAGCTGGGATTCGTGCCACACAAGGTTCCGGGCCTCTATACCCCCAAGCTTCGTGTGCAACCCGTTCGCCTCTCATCCTTACTCGCTAAGCACGACCGAACACTGGTCGTGAGTCGCTCAAGGGGATCTCCTCCCCTCGTTCCTGGAGGAGGCCATCAGCTGCTCACCGGCGGTCTCTAACCAGTCCGCCGCTCACCCCATTAAGCCTCGAACTCTGTGTGTGTTGGTGTTCGTCTTCCCCCGTCAATTCACCTCTATCTCCCGTGTCTCTATTATTAAATTCTGCGTCGTCGCCTCGTGTCTCGTCTCACACCTTTCGGTCACCCCAATTGTTTTTTCCCTCTCGGTCACCTCACTGTTGCTTCTCCGTCACCTTCACATTCTCGCCCACACGTCCCCGAATTACTTGTCCTCACCCGCCTCCCTGCGGGCTGACACGTTGACCCCTCCAGCTCGTTCGCTCCACAGATGGCGTGCCATTACGCACTCCCTTTTATTGCCTTCATGCCGCCTGCAGGCTTCGGCCCATTGCTGCATCTCACCCCGATTTCTTTCATTTTTTTCATTCCGTTCTTCACCTGTTGTAAATTCGCATTCTTTTATTATTCTTCTGCACACATTTGTTTTTATTTCGTTCATTTGTTGCGTATTCGTATCCATTTTCCCGTTCATCCTTTTATTCGTTTTTCATTTCGAGTGCGTTTCCATCCATTTTGTGTTATATTCACATTCATTTGTTGCGCATCCGCATTCATTGTTGCGGCATCCGATTCATTTGTTGCGCATCGCATTCATCTTTGCCAGCATGGCAATAGTGGGCATGTCGGGTGCACTCGCTGAGCGATTCGGCCAGGATCGGGGGTTTTGGTTGAGAGGGGGAGGAGGTGTCATACATGCGGCGCGCCGCCGCACCCATTTCGGGCTCTGGTTCAGTTGGGGGGAGGTTCGTCCTGTACAACAGCATTTCCTGCATGGGGTTCCTCCTGAGCCATGGATTCTAGCAATTCTACATCCATTTCTATTACCCCGGTCCGCTCGCCTTGAGACTCCATCTTATTTCTCGTAACGGGTTATTTTAAATCGCTCGATTTGGGAATCGGGGTCGCTCTTCTCACCCCTGACCGTTCCGTGAATTTAGCTTGGAGACCGAGAGTTCGTTTTCCGCTCTCTGACACCAGTGTTGCGAATTCGCGCCCGCGGCGTGCGAACGGCCACGTGACTCGAATCGCGGACGTCTCGCCCACCGGACGGAAATTCAGTCGTGACCCTCTTGGAACTATCGCCAAGGAGCTAGTCACGGTGGGGGTTTAACCTCACCAAACCCAGTGCATTCTACCCGCGCGAAATAGGGTGAATCGCCGAAAGTCGATATACCTAAGTACTCACCGGGTAACCTACCGAGGGTTGTACCACGCCACAGGTCGACTCCGGACACGAACCGCTTAAGCGGCTCGTTCCGTGCTACAGGATAACGAGCGGAGTTATCGTCGACCTTGACGGTTCAGATTATTATCGGGCGTATTAAGCCACGACGAACCCTTTACGTGAAGCAAGATGGAGACCAACAAAGGAAAGGACGCAGGAAACGGGGAACAATTCAACACAAAGCACATTTATTTCACACACAGATAGCACACATATGCACCATACAGTAATCACAAATGCACATATAGCAATGAAACAAAGAAACAGTGACGCAGAGGATTACTACGAATAACGCGTACACACGGCAACACTTATAACAGTTCTACTTGACAAGACGGCGCCACCACACGACATTTACACAGAACCAAAAGAAATAGAAGTAGTCACTTCCCTGTGCGCGCACCGAGTCCTTCTCCGCGCCCTCACTCCCCGCTCCTCCGGCGTGATCGGCGAGCTCGTTGCTTCGCGCCGGCACGTGTCGCGTTTGACGCCACGGACGGGGTTTTGGGAATGAACGGGTTTTCAGCGCTCTCTCGGTCGGACGGGGGGGGGGGAAGAAATCGTCAACTCAGGGTCGAGAGAGAGAGGAAATGGCGGACGCTCCGTCCCCAGCGGGATCTCGGGACCACACAGACTCCGGCGAACCCTCGACAAGAACCCTCGAACTGGAGCTCTCTCTCTCTTCACCACCTGTCGTTTGTCCGAAGGTCCAAGGCTCGTCAGGATCAAGGGCTCCGCAGGATCACAGGCGGCAGGACAGGAACAAAGAGCACACACCCAGCAGCTCTCAGTCCTCGAGCCTCCTCTGAGCCTTCTCCGAGCCTCCTTCGTCGGCGTCCTTTTACGCCCCACGCTCCGCCCTGTTGCTCCGCCCCGTTCCCTGCTCCACCCCCCTTCGAGGCGCTTCGGAAAGGTCTCGAAGAGGGGCGTTCCTCCTCCCTGGCCGCGTCACACCGCGCGTCACCATGGGTGCCAGCTGCGCTCCCCGTTTCTCTTCCCCACACCAAGCGCGCGGAGAGAATGCGGGGTGGCGAAGATGCAGTGGCGCACATGGCGGAGGGGTGCGGCCGCACGGGTCGGCGCTGTGGTGGGGATGCGTGGGTGGTTGAGATGGTTGGTTCAAAAATAAAGAAAGAACAGAAAAACGACTGACTCAAAGCGTCGCAGCCGAATGAATCACATTAATTCCTCTAAACAACGGGTTTGGGCTAACTATACATGTACTTAAAAGATACCTCACTACGGACCTGAATGGTGGTTGCGAATTTCCACAGCCGTAACAATATCATGATCTAGTTGTGTTTTCCTGAGAATGGGCGTGGTGCGCCCATTTTGGGTGGAGCCACGCCCAAAAAACATGTGTTTTTAGGGGTATCCGATTTCAATTTGCATCTTCTCCGGGGGTTTGTCGAATCTGACAGGGGTTTCGGTATTTGGTTAGCCCAATGGCACCTGCATAGCCCCACGGAGCTCGATTTTTCATTTTCGTCCCAGGTCAAGGTCACAAGTCACGAACTTAGAAAATTGCGAATTTTGACATAAAAATCCATCTTCTCCGGGGTTTGTCGAATCTGGCAGGGGTTTCGGTATTTGTTAGCCCATGGCCTGCATAGCCCACGGAGCTCGATTTTCATTTTCGTCCCAAGGTTAAGGTCACAAGGTCACGAACTTAGAAAATTGCGAATTTTGACATAAAATCATACGACGCCCAAACTTTGAGAGTCGGATGACAATATTTTTTATGCATAATCTTGAGGACATTCCCACCTAAGTCTTGAAACCATTTTGCTCTATCTCGAACACCTTGGCCGTGGCGCCCCCTTCAAGTTTGTTTTTACACTGATTTCATCAAAGTATGGATAATATATCCGAGGAGTGCGAAATGCCATATAGCCTATATGACGTTATATTGTTCCTGGAATGTTCAGAGGAAGTTTTGCACCAAAGTCATAATCCTTGACCTTTGACCTTTAAATTCACAAAGGTCAAATTTTCAAAGTTGTGGGAATCGAACCGGGTTTTCGACCTTCTTCGACGAACTAACTCCAATAAGCTATAGCACGTATCCTGTTTCCTTATTTTAATGTCACAACATTGTTTTGTGACTTTAAAGGTTATGCAAAGGTCAAATTTTGAAAGTTGTTGAACTAAACAGGTTTTCGACATTTTGCAGCTAATAACCTGTCACTCGTACCACATCATGTTATTTCTTTTATAACTTGGTCAAACATTATCACATTGTCTCATCCTTGACTTCTGAAACTCTACATCGTCAAATACCGCTCGTGATCCATCGTCATCTTCAGACTTGTTCTATCTTAATTTTATTATAGTGTTTAATTATTATTATTGTTGTTATTTCATCTGCAGCCTGTGCCAGTTAGTTGCATCATTATTGGGAGCATGGCTGTGCTGCTGATGCAGTGCAGTGTTTCTAGTAAGCTGGTACTCAATTTGCTGACCTCAGAAGGATGACAGGCTGAGTCAATCCACCTGGTGTTAATTCAACAACACGACAACGGCTCAAACTCAAAGGCCCTAAGGCCTAAGATCTTAAGCCAGATACCTTAACCGTGAAGCCAACATCAGGATTATAGCATTTAATGTTTAGGTTTCTTTATTTATTTATTTTCTAAAATGCAATTCTTTGAAAATTTCCTGTAATTCTGCCTATGGCTGCAAAAGTCGTTAAAAAAAATAAAAAAAATGAAATCAACCATTGTTATTATCATACCTGAGAGAATGCAGAATGTCTAAACGCTGTGTTTGCCTTCAAATCTTGTGTACCCACCCACCCATCCCACTCTGTCTCCATCTTACCCCCTCATACCCACGGTCTACTGCACGTTGTATCCTTCTCACCCAAGAAGGTAGAGCAAGTTACGTCCAGCCATGACCCTGATTTGGCAATGGGTGCCCGTGTTCTCAAATCCTGCTCTGTCATTCTTGCGTACACTTTGTCTGCCCTATTCTGCCCTATTCAGTCTGCCCTTTTTCTTTGGCTGCCTCCCATCACCCCGAAAGTCAGCAAACATCACCCCCATCTACAAGAAGGTGCAAAATGAGATCCTATGTACTACAGATCAGTGGGCTTACTTCCAATTACAAGAAAAGTCATATAATCCATCATTACTGCTGATGTCAATTCTTTCCTGTTTTCAAACAACGTGATCTCCGACCATCAGTTTTGATTTCGTCCTGGTCAATCAACTCTGTGCATGCTTCTTTACCTCTCTCAGGAACGGTTGAAACCCTCAATCTAAAACAAGAGGCTACGACAGTCTCCCTAGACATATATCGGACATTCCACACAGTCTGGCATCCTGCCTTGCTTACCAAGCTCTCTGACAGTGGCATATAAAGCTGCCTTCATTCCTGTATTTCTGACTTCCTCCACTCATCCGGTTAACATGTTGCTATTAATGAAGCCCTCTCGCCCCCTTTCCCATTGGAGACTGGAGTTCCCCAAGGCAGTGTGTTTGGCCCAGTCTTGTTCCTCATCTATATAAATGATATATCAATGCTCTGGAAAACCCTGTCTTTTTGGAGTTCATTCCACATCGTGTCATACAGAACCCAATTCCACGGCTTGACAGACTGCGGCTGCATCATTCTGTTGATCTGGAATTGATTAAATGCTAGTCTAATTAATGGAACATTCCAATCCTGGAAATCTCACTGTTTCACCTTGGCACTCTGGAAGATCGTCAAACTAAGCCAATTATTTATTTCCTTGGTCAGACACTGGAAGGGGTTCAGTCTGTTGAATTTCTAGGCTTCACCAAAGCCTGAAAAAAGTGTGTGTCGACTCTCCTCCATTCCTTCCCTCACTTCAAATGTCACCACAGCCAACTCTGTTCACGAGAATGCTGAATGCCTCAATCCTGTCTTTTCTTCCAAATATTGTGTCCCCACCAACTCACTCTCTGTACTCATCCTACCCAGTTGCACACAACTGCTTCTGGACTCTTTTTTTTCACCTGAGAAGGTGGATAAGTTTCTGGCAACCCTCGACTCTGATTCTGCAACTGTACCGGGCGGTGTCAGCACACTTGCCCCGCTGCTCTTGCACATCCTCTTTATGCTCTGTTATCCATATCATTTGCCCTAGGTCATCTTCCTTCTGTGTGGAAATCGGACAACATCACTGTATTACATAAACGTGCTGCAAAAACTGATCCCTAACTACAGACTGATCAGCTTACTTCTAATCATCAGTTGTGTCATGGAATCCATCATCACAGTTAACATCAAATCCTTCCTTTTCTCCAATGGCCTGATCTCAGATCATCAATTCTGATTCAGACCAGGTCACCCAATCATGGACATGCTGCTTCTGTTCTCCCAACAATGGATGAAGGCCCTCAATGTCAGACATTAAATCAGGGCTATCTTTCTAGATGCCTGTTGAGCATTTGATACAGTCTGGCACCCCGCCTCTCTCTCCAAACTCTCTGCATATCGCATCCAAGGCCAACATCCAAGACCAATAATACCTGGTGTTGGCTTCACGATTAGGGTGGTGGCTTGGGATCCTAGGGTCCTGAGTTCAAGCCCCGTTGGCCGCTGCATTAACACCAGGGAGGTGACTCAGCCTGTCATCCTTCCGAGGTCGGTGAAATGAGAACCAATGGAGCAGCCAAAAAGGGCTGCACACGAAGGGAAGGGGTATTGACGAATTAATTAAAATCTGGTATTGGTGTGGTGCAGGCATGAGGGGCCGAATGGCCTCCTCCTGTGCAAAATTTCCTTGTAATTCCTTGTAACTCCACACATAGCTTACTGACTTTCTCTACTCTCGTAGCCAACATATGGCTCTCAATGAGATCCTCTCATCTCCTCTTCTCAACTCCTCTGTCAAGGCTGGACTGTCCCAAGGCAGTATTTTTGACCCAGTCCTCGTGCTAATTTTCATCAATGATCTTTCTGGCCCTCTGGAAAATCTTGTTGTTTTTTTATCCCCCGCCGCGTGGCGGAAGGGGGATATTGTTATCACCCGGGTCGTCCGTCCGGCTTCCCGTTCCGTCCGTCGCTTTGCTCTGGAGGCTCAAATTTATTTGAGTCATCACTCTTAAACGTTCGTCATATCATTTAAATTGAGGTCACAATGTACCACCTGAAAAGGAAGAACCTATTGATTTGGGTCGCGATCAAGATGGCCGACTGGGCGTGGTCTCGGCTGGCTGGCTGGCTGGGCGTCAACATTTATGTGCGTCAACATTTATAGCTGTGAGTACGATAACTCATAAACTGTTTGCCATATCGATTTGAATTTTGGTCACACATGTATACCTGAAAAGGAAGAACCCTATTGATTTTGGCTTGGCCAGATCCAATCGATGGCGACTGGCTCTTAAACAAATGTTTTTTCGCCATATCGATTTGAAATTGGGTCACACATGTATCCACTGAAAAGGAGAACCCTATTGATTTTGGCGTGGACGATCCAAGATGGCCACAGGCGGCCATCTTGAAAAAAATTTTTTCGCATATCGATTTGAATTTGGTCACACATGTACCACCTGAAAGGAGACCCTATTGATTTTGGGCTGGCCGGATCCAAGATGCCGACTGGGCGCCATCTTGAAAAATGTTTTTTGTAATAAATGGAAAACCGCTTATCTGATTTCAATATTTTTCAATGGCGGGGATTCCCATCTCTGTGTATATATATTTTTTTCAGACTCTTGTATATCCCCTTGCCCATAACAACCTTCATCTTTATGGATAGGCATCTTTATGGACAAGCAGCCTCCTCCCTCTCTGAAAACCTTGATAGAATCTTGAGCTTGCTGAGCACTTGGAATAATCCTTCAATCCTGACAAATCTTGCACTCTCACTCTGTCTCTCTGAAAAGACCATCTGGTGAACCCTCCCATCTACTTCCTTAACAATATACTTGAAGTTCAGTTACTCAAACTTTTGGGCACTACTATCAGCTATGATCTTTTTTAGGCAAACCACATGAATAAGTTGGCCTCCAAAGCTAGTTGCTGACTGGGCATTCCTCTGTCCACAGTCTTGACTTGGCACATCTCAATTATTATCCACCGAAATGGCCTTCATGCACAGCTTGATGGAGCATTATTTTCTCCTCTGAGTTTGCGTCCCTGCCTCACACCTTGCTCAGCTTGTTGCCAGGAAAACCAAGCCCTTCAAAATTATTTGAATCTCCCACGATGAAGTTGAGTCTCTTGGTCTATCACTTTGAGATCGCAGGCAGGTCGGTAGTCTTTGTTTGCTATCATCTCCTTTCTGGGCTTTCAATCTCTGCCCTATCGTGGAATCGTGGTCTCCCCCCCCCCGCCCACCTCTGTAAACACCTTTGTGCTCCAAAATCCAGACTCGATACATCACCTTACTTCATTTATGGTCCATCTTATCTCCCACTATGGATAACTAACTACTCGCTCATTCTTCATTTCATTCATCAACAAGCGTTCAATCCATTCAATTATTCCATCCCCAACCTGATCTTTTTAACCCCATTAACTCCCCATGCTACTTTTCGCATCCTAATTTTTCTGGCTTCTGTGATTGACAGTTTGTGGGTATCCATCTTTTACGCCCGTGTCCCCATTGCTCTCATACTTTCCACCACATTCCCCTCCATGATTTCTCCCTGTTTTGGTATCTCTTCTCTCTTCCTTTTC
>CM068953.1:96550033-96615156 GCA_035128595.1 Eptatretus atami
CATCATGATACACGTCTGGCAAAACATAGATTCTACAGCTGGCACAAAGCAGCGTGAGCAGGAACAGTCCAAAGGACAACATCAATTCGATTGAAAGTGTGTCAGCTTTCTCAAACCTATATCGATTACAATGCCTCACAATTCACAAAGGTCGAATGGTGTTTGGATGATATAGCTTCCGATGCACAAGTACTGGGAGAGTGGAATTATGTGGATTCATAAGGTCTGAGTTGATAGGACAGCGTGGGTTGAGGAGTACAATAGAAAGATCATAGGGAGATGGACTGGACATGATATCCAGCAGGAGTAAAGTGGGCTCGTAGCATCACCGAAAGGATAATTGGATGAAGCAAAGTGAGGTGCTACAGATACGTGGTATAGAAAGATGATATAAAATGCATGGCATGTGTGCATGCATTCGAGCAAAGACGGGGCTGAATCGGGCAGCGTCTGTGCAAAATTGTGATGATATATGTTTGGGTCACACAAAAATAACGTATGTGACGTATGGCATCTTGGAGGCACAGAAGAATAGCTTGATAAGAGATGATCATCTCTCACTATCTACTCTCGTGACGAAAGGGATCTGTCCATCGAGTTTTTTGACACCGGCATGATCCTGCGGGCTAAATATTCATCAAATGATCTCTGATCTGGATCAAATCGCTTATTGTATTTATCCGCGACAGGTCGTGGAAGCGGAGTTTCGGAGTTGGAATATCACAAAGGGAGGGTGTTTCCAGGAGATGTGTGCATTAGGCCGGTAACATGCATTATAAGAGGACTGTCGGCCTTTCCGGAGCATGTCCGGGGTCCGTTGCCATGGACCTGATTGTACCGATTGCTCACGTGCTGAATAATGGCACAGGTGGTAATCTTGACCATTTGGACTACGCCACTAGTACCGGCTGAAGCAATGTGCCCCAAATTGAGGACCGGGGTCGCAGGTTAAATATCTACTGCGTAGAGTTAGTGATATCTCTCTAGTAAGCGGATTGATCACACAAAAGGTGCTGAGCGACCGAGAGATATAATTTGGGGTCCCATGAACTCAATTACACAATAAGAAGAAAACTCTGATATAATAGGAGGTTGGCGTACTACCTATATAGTGAGATGCAAGCGAAGTGTCGTTCATGAAGTCGTCGGCTGGCTGGTGGCTGGGGCGCCATTTGGGTAACACATTATTCTGACTAGTGACATGGTGCGAAGAGCTCACTTTATAGCATATGAGCATAGGTTCGCAATTGATTTCGGGACAGCTCTATTGAAATAGAATTGAAGGCATAGAGGATAATGTAGTATGTCTTGATGCGGGCCGCGGACGCAGTCAGATGCGCTGGGGCAGACGTATTTCTGAGAGACAAAAAAGTATAATAACAGGTGTGTTCTCGTGACTATTACAGAGAGGATTTTTGAAAGCTATATGTCATACATGTACGGTGGAGGTAACGAACACATCTTATTAGCGACTTCGCGTCGAGGCCGGTGACTCGTAAAGAAGGCGCGAATGGGTGAAGGCAATACCTTGTATAGAAGTTTTTCTTGTGAAAGAGTAAGGAAACCGGTTTGGATAGGTCTATCAACTTATCTTCCTACTAAATGGCAGGGATCTAATGTCTGTTGAGGTGTAATATACTTGCGTTAATCTAGTATTGTGGATGGCCTAGCTGCTCGATTGATCATAACGTCTTCAATCTTTATGGAAGACGGAAGATGCTATTATGGGATTATAGGGTATGCCGTACATAAACTTATGCTATAATCAATGAATCATATTTGAGTTTCTACTGAGAGACATGTGAGAATATCATTCGGCGATTATGGACTAATTATTTTAGCCAACTTAAACCCTGTCTTCTGAAAAGACATCCACTGGTGCAACCCTATCTCATCATCGTGTAAACTATACTCGTATTATTTCATGTTTCTGACTAAAATTTGGCCAAAAGATGAGAGCGTCTACTATTTCGTTAAAGCCAGTAGCAAATATTAAAAATGGACATGAGAAGGAACGACAAAGAGGAGCAACTTATTAAGGGGGTCATGCTTTGAGAGGTGAATTTGTAGGATCCCCGATCTCGATCTTTAGTGAATACTTATTTCATGAGTATCCGCTAGAGAAATGGCTTAATCAGCTGCTTATAGGGTCCACGTTTACCTTGAGACTGATAGCATCACGTTATATCTCGTGACTTGTGAGAAAGATAACTCTACAGTATCAATGAGTTGAATTCTCAGAAAAAGTTTGGAATTGTGTTATTAGAATTTGAAAGAAAGCAGCAGGGTCGTTTAGCGTTTGTGTTTGCTTATGCCATCCTTAGTGGACTATTATAAATTGGCATATGCTCATATATTTAGTTAATAGTAGTTCTTTCCTCGCACGGCCCCACCCACGTGATTGGACAATTTTGTGTCCAAAATCCAGACTACTAATACCTCTACTGGTCATTATGCGTTCACTCTATCTATAACTCCATATGTAACACTTCGCTCATTCTTCATTTCATTCATCAACAAAGCGTGTTCACACCCATTCAATTATTTCCATCCCCAACCAATGATCTTTTTTAACCCATTAACTCCCCATAGTACCTCTTTCTGCATCCTAATTTTTCCCTTGGCTCTGTGATTGACATTTGTGGTGTATCCATCTTTTTCACCTGCCTGTCCACCCTTGCTCTATACTTTCCACCACTTCCCCTCCATTGATTGTCTCACCGCTGTTTTGGTATTTCTTCTCTCTCTCTTCTCTCTCTCCCTCTCCCTCTCCTCCTCTCTCGTCTCTCTTTTTCTACTGTTCTTTTTGTTCTGGTACATCCTGATCCATGATGTGTTCTAGCTCTTCCATGAGCCTTAAAACTGCATCCAATAAAAATAGTAACGACCCCAGTCTACAAATAATCAGACAAGTGGCATGAACTGACTCATTTGGTGTTAATTGATGCCAAGCCACTCCTAAACAGACTTGGGTCACATGTTTGGCCGATTTATAAAGGGCAATTGACATGGGTCATGTGCAAATGTACTCAGATTCTGTGGGAGACGTGATTTTGATGTGAATATCCAGAAACACTCTAATCAGGTGCAGATAACTGTGACATTATGTGCTGCACATCCAATTTCCTGATTTCATGGGATTATTTCCTCGATAGTTATGGTTTGTACTCCTCAATATGAGACATGGACAGACACAGACTATCTCATACTGGGCAGGTTGAAATCGGGAAAGCCCCAAAGTGGTCCTTTTGGCATCAAATCTTCCCTATTGCTAAAAATCTTCTTGCGCATGATATTATATTCAACATACTTCAAAATATACCTTTCTTATGTGTTTGTTTGTCTTGTGTCTCATGTATTTGACTCTATCACCACAATACTATTGTCAGATATGGTTGAAGTGTGGTTTAGGAAGTCTGCTTATGAGCTCTTTTAATCAACACATTCCCCTTGAGCACCTTTATTGTTTCCTGGACATAAATCCAAATATTGTTGATGTTTTATATGGGATGAAAAAAGCTGAACATACTGTAAGTTATACTGTATCTGAGATTTTGACCGAAGATTAGGATTTGCCCAACAGTGGAAAACAAATTTGAATGTCCCAGTGTGCTTGTGTAGTTCAATTTGGAACCAAGAGGGTACTTTAGTTTGGAATTTCATTGGATTTGAGGTTTTGTGTTTTTGTGATAAATTTTGATTATTTATGCATAAGAGATCATGTTTTGCAAAATGGGGAAAAAATATTGGTTTCATTTAAAGGGTGGTAAACCATTAAGAACTATAAGGGCACTCAGTGGAGAGCATACCTCCGCCAGGCTGATTACTTTACATTTTGTGTCCCACTGATGGGCTGGATCTGGATTTGGACATGAAATAAAATTTAATCAGCTTGTTCTTGTCACCTAATGAACTCATCCACCAAGTTTCATCCGAATCCGTCCAAAACTGTTTGAGCTATCGTGCTATATATATTTATCCCTGTGACTCAATGTGAAGAATCACTTAAAGGTTCCATGACATGCAAAACTTTCTGGTTATTTATATATTAACTTGACCTTCCTAGTGAAGAAATCACCCATGTTTTTTTAAAAAAATCAAAAATTGGATAATTAGAGCCATATTTCGATCATTTCTGGTGCTTTTCACAACTTGCTATACCCCGCCCTTAAAAAAGTTGACTTCAGCGAATCGCAGCGTTGACGTCACATACAGAAACTCGCACAGAGTGGATTGACTCGAGATCTCTAGAGTCTAGACCAGCGTTTCTCAACCTTTTTACCCTTGTGGAACCTTGAAATAGTTTTCATGTCTCAGGGAACCCCTGCATAAAAATTATTATATACCATTATTAATATCTAGCTCTTTTAAATTTTTATCGTAGTTCACGTGGTAAATGTAATATATTTTTTTTCGGATACCTGGTTTAAGGAAAAAATGACCCCTTTTGTTAAATTTATTGATATGAATAAAAAAAACATACTGCTCGTTTATGAGACCTCACACCGAGGTTTTAATTCACAAAAAAAGGTTTTTTGTTTGTTGTTGTTTGAAAACGTCATTTTTGAAATGTTTTGTCAACCCCGAGTCTATTTGACAATTAAAAAACACACCTCATGTAACTTGATCAACAAAACTTAAACAAATAAAGCTGAAGCAATAAAGGTAAGCAGAAGAACTAACGAGAGAGAGAGAGAGAGAGAGAGAGAGAGAGAGAGAGAGAGAGAGAGAGAGAGAGAGAGAGAGAGAGAGAGAGAGAGAGAGACTTCGCGCTAGGAAGCACAGAGAAGATAGATGGACACTGTGCATGCGTCCCATAGTTGAGTCAGTCACTCAATGATACACGAATCCGCCGCGTACAGGACGTCCACTAACCAGTGAGGGCGGTTTCACACTGCGCCATATAGACATCGTTAAATACATTCCCTATGTTGTTATAAATGTTAAATAATATAAGAGGTTGAAGCCTCTATTATAATAACCAAGGAGTTTCCAACAATATGCCGTACGTGTATAGTAAAATTACGAAAATTAAATCAAACGAAAACTACTCAAAAATACATTAGCCTATTTATTACTGTTTCTCGCGGAACCCCTAGCGACCTCTTGCGGAACCCTAGGGTTCCAGGGAACCCCGGTTGAGAAACACTGGTCTAGACTAGTCAATAAATCCGTCGTCCGTCCGACTAGGCCGATAAATACGTCGTCCGTCCGACTAAGCCAATAAATCCGTCGTCCTTCCGACTAGGCCGATAAATCTGATGTGCTGTAGCTTTCTTTTATTATTCTCCTTCCTTCATGTTTTTACTGGCACTACATGACGACAGTAGGAATAAATAATAAAAAATGCAACAGAACGTCAGATTTATCAGACTACTCCAGACAATTGTGTCGCAAGGTGTGTTCTGCACACAAGTTTTCATCGTATCCGGACAGCGAGATTGCTTCGTTTTATGCGCGGAGAGATACGGCCGATGACATGCGCCGGCCTTGCTTGTGATTCATTCGCCGCGGAGAAACAAACATGTCCGCTGCGCTGCGCTGGTAACGTCACCTCACCAAAATATTTTTTATATCGAGCAGTATGCAAGTCAAATTTACATTATTGAATTACGAATAGGATTTAGTCTAAACAGTTGTTATTGCCAAGTCTTCCTTCGATGTCCTCCGATCATCATGAACTCCGGGAATTTCCTCGCCATTTTCCTCTGCTTGTCCTGCTTCGGGCTCGAACTGCTAAGGCCGTATTCCATTTTCAGCTGCCTGAACTTCACCTCCCGCGACTACGTTATCTGACAATTCTCCATGTGATTCAGACCAAAATCCTTCATTTCTCTCACACTCGCTGTCGTTACTAGACAAATGAAAGTCCATGTCATCCATTATTCAAAACCAAATGTTTGATTTTTTTAAAGCAGAAATGAACAAAGCGATTGAGTCGACCAATCGAATGTGGAAACACACAGGAAGCCAATAGAATCACGTAGACCACCAACCGAGTAATTTACGTGCAGCCTTTGTCGTCCTGCAGTTGACGTCATGTAGGTTAGTTACGCCCCTTTCAGGAGAATTTTTAGGGCGTTTCCGAAGAGGTTTGTTTTTTTATTTTACATTTTACAGAATGAGTATTGTGAAAAAACATTGTCAGATCTGAAATCACGATGAAAAACTCCTATAGGACATATATAAATGAGGTTTCAGTACTTTTGCGTGTCATAGGACCTTTAGCAATTTATTGAATCTGGATTCAAAATCAGAGCTTCACCAAAATTGAATCAATTATTCCTTGTTACATACCAAACCTGCCCACCAAGTTTTGGCCGAATCAGTCCACAACTTTTTGAGGTATCATGCTATATGTCGTTTTGGCCTTATGTCACAATGGTGAGGAATCAATTTAAAAATTATTGAATCCAGATCCAGATCTTCACAAAAATCGAAACAATTCTTCTTTGTTACATACCCAACCTTCCCACCAAGTTTCGTTTGAATCAGTCCACAACTTTTTGGGATATTATGTTGTATGTCGTTTTTGGCCGATCACTCAATGGTGAAGAATCACTTAAACAATTTCTGGATCTGGATTCAAAATCTGATCTTCACCAAAATTGAATCGATTCTTCCTTGTTACATACCCAACCTGCCCACCAAGTTTTGGCCGAATCAGAACACAACTTTTTGAGGTGTCATGCTCTATGTCGTTTTGGCCTTATATCACAATGGTGAAAAAATCACTGAAAAAAATTATTGGATTCAGATTCGGATCTTCACCAAAATCTAATCATTTCGTCCAAGTCACATACCCAGGCTCTCCATGAAATTTCTTCCAAATCCGTCCACAACTTTTTAAGATATTTTGTTCAAAAACGAACAAACAAACAGACAGACGGGGTTAAAACAAAACATAACCTCAACAACGAGAGGCACTCAACAAAGTGCATACCTCCATCAGGCTGAACGTTTTCCCACTGATAGGCCGGGTCTGGATCCGGACCGAAAGCAAAATCGAATCGGCTTGTTCTTGTCACTCAACCAACTCATCCACCTCATTTTGTCATAACTTGCTACCACTTTTTGAAATATCATGATAGGTATCGTTTTTGGTCACCTGCGTCGGAGTGGCGACCCATCCAGGACTGCACTCCTTGCTAATGAAACTGCCTCGGCAGCCCTATGCATCTTTACGGCACGAAAGGAATGGTGTTATTAGTATTATTATTATTATTATTATTATTATTATTATGAGTATAATATCGTTTTTGGCCCCATCTATAAATGGTGAAGACTCACTATAAAAATTAAAAAATTCTCGATTCCGTATCCGGATTTGGATCTTCACTAAAATCTAATAATTTTGTCCTTGTCACAGCACCCAACCTGTCGACCAAATTTCAGCCGAATCCATCCCCAACCTTTTGAGATATCCTGTTCACCGACATACCGACAGGGTGAAAACACAACCTCCATCCACCTTTGATGGTGGAGGTAATAATTTGTACCTTTTTTGTGGAGAAGCAGCCATCATTTCAGTGCTGCCGTAACGGTTTTTGAGGTGTGTAATGTCAGTGTCTGACCTTGAAGCAGCATCGGGCCGATGAGAAAGCCGGCAATTAATTGATGATCCATCTGATGTCCCAGTTTGGGTTATGAGCCAACAACTGTAAGCCGTAGGAACTGATGCATTGTAATTGTTGCTTCGATGATCCGTAGTTTCTGGGATGGCTCCCATTGATTGCTCTGTTCATGTCTGCAGTGAGATGAACGGTTAGGAGCATGGAGTGGCCTAAAGCAGCCTCTTAGGTTTTATCATCATTCAGTTAATTTTGTTGTACTCTGACCAAGACACATATGCATAGCAAGCATAACTTGATTTTAACTGAGCTGGTCCTTTCAATAGGATACCAAAGACATGCCCCTTATGTGGAGTAATACCACCTTGAGTTTTCATTATTCTGCTAAGGACATCATTATGCAGGCAGGCAGTGAGAGCAGCCTGTTATGAATTTTGAAGCCAGCCTGTTTCCATGCGAATGGACATGAGACCTGTCACTATGCACTGGGTGCCATTGCTTCACCAATTGGTATTTATGAGCTGTTTGAAAAATGTTTTAATGGGTGACCAGTCGTAGCAAAGCTTCAAAGCTAATGTTGAAGGATCTCGGGGATCATGCTGTCCCCATTCCGCTATCACTCCGACACAGCCAAACCAGAGTCTCCAGTGTCTTTTTTTTTCTGTAGCGTGGGCAAAGGCAAGTTCATTGCCAGGACTGGCTGCCCATTGACTAGCCGGCAGGAAGGCAATTTGCAGCCGTGAACCGTTGAGTTACTTGCCTTACCTGGGCTGTGACCTTTAACGTGCATTGGGAAAAGCTCCAACTGACCAGCTGATCTTCCACTGCAACTCCATATTATATATGCAATCAAAAGGGCTCATGGTGTTTTGGTGCAAACCTGCACAAATCGTTTAACATGTCCATGCTTTACATGAGTTCTTTGTTGTGAATGCAAGCCATTGTGAAAGTGTGAAGCCTTTCGTCCTAAATTGTTTTCAACCTCGTTTTTTTGTTCCTCCACTGATGTATTATGTTTTCGGGTTGTACGTACATACGTCCGTCCATCCATGCTAATTACCTCCAACACCAAAGGTGGAAGGAGGTTGTGTTTTCACCCCTGTCTGTCTTTCTGTGTGTAGGATATCTCAAAAAGTTGTGGACGATTTCAGATGAAATTTTGTGGGCAGGTTCGGTGTGCGACAAGGACAAATTGATTAGATTTGGATGGATCCGGATCCGAATACAGCTGCGATAATATTTTTCAGTGATTCTTCACCATTGAGTGATAAGCCAAAAACGATATATAGCAGGATATCTCAAAAAGTTGTGGATGGATTCAGACGAAACTTGGTGGACAGGTTTGGCGTCTGGCATATTTCTCTAGAACCATGTCTTCAATCGACGTGGAACTTCAAAATTATGATCCAGTAATCATGAAGAATATATGTTTTAAATTTAATCCTGATCGGACACATGGTCTGGCAGCCAGAATAATTTAATACTTTGAATCTGGGTTCAGGGATTTAAATCAAACTTGGTGCAAGTACCTCTCATGATGTAATAATGTGAGCGGAGGCATATCTGGTTACGATGCAATGTCGGAGAGTGCCCTTCTCGTTTTCACTGTATAACAATGAATGAAATAAACAAAACGTTGTTTGAACGATGCAAACTGCAGTGGGAAGCAAGGAGAAGCTGACATTCTGGGTGTTAACCGTTCATCGGAGCAAAAGGGCTGGTTTAGCTATGGGGCTTGCCTGGGCCATGAATTCTGTTGAACTCTGATGAAGGGTTAATGCCTGAAGCATCAGCTTCTCCTTGCTTCCTATGATGGTTTGCATACCTCAATCAATGTCCTGCTTATTTCATCCATTTTTCTACCTGTTCGCCAATGAAGATCGACACCAGCCTTCACCAGCAATATTGGTTCTTCATTCTACATTGTTTTCCATTGTTGCTTTCTGACCTTTCATTATCTCCACCTCCAAAGGTGGATGGAGGTTATGTTTTCACACCTGTCTGTCTGTCTGTTTGTGAACAGGATATCTTCAATGGTTGTGGATGGATTCGGACGAAATTTCCTGGAGAGTTTGGGTGTGTAACATGGACGAAATTATTAGATTTTGGTGAAGATCTGGTTCCGGATCTGGATCCGAGAATTTTTAAAATGATTTTTTACCATTGAGAGATAGGGCCAAATGCAACACACAGCATGCTATCTCAAAATCTCAAAATGTTGTGGACGGATTTGGACAAAACTTGCTGGGCAGGTTGGGTATGTAACAAGGAAGAATTGATTCAATTTTGGTGAAGATCCGAATGTGTATCCGGATCCAAGGATTTTTAAAAGAGATTCTTCACCATTGAGTGACGGCTAGAATAATATATAGCAGGATATCTCACAAAGTTATGGAGGGATTCGAACAAAACTTGGTGGATGAGTTGCTCAGGGGACAAGAACAAGCCAATTTAATTTTCGTTCAGGTCCGAATCCAGATCCAGCCTATCAGTGCGATACAAAACGTAAAATAATCTGCTTGGCGGGAGTATGCGCCCGACCGATTGCCCTTCTAGTTGCTGCTTTTATTCTTCACATTGTTTTGTGATCACAGAGAGACATGTGGTCAAACTTAATATTTTACCGATGGGGACCGACAAGTAATACCCGAATGTGTCTGCCTACCTCGTGAAGATTTTGAAGGATTTTACGAAAGAACGATCCAGCAATGAGCTTCAAGCGATAAAGAATAGCACAAGCTGAAAGCATAACCCAAGGTAAAGCTTTCAGATGATAGACCAAATGGAAACGCACATCTAAATAAGAGGTATGCAACATGGGTGATGGGATCAGGCAACCTCAAATGCAAGTATAATGTTCCTGCATTTTGCATCCCCTGCATTCATTATTGACACCTTTTTACTGATTTTTTTGTGCCAGATAATCTTGGATAATGCAAACACACTGCAGAGATAAAGTGTTGAAAATTATGAATGAATTTATAACTGGAGCCCTGTACTCTTACTTGTCGTTTATAGCAGATTTGACTGATTAAATGAGTCACTCGCTTGCTTGTTTTAAGGTTAATACACACACATGTGTGTGTGTGTATATATATATATATATTTATTGTTGGAATTTCGCCTGCCGGGCGTGCGATCGCACGTAACTCGAATCGCGACGCGTCGCCCACCGAACGGACAATTCAGTCGTGACCCTCCTGGAACTACCGCCAAGGAGCCAGTCACGGGTGGGGTTTAACCTCACCACAACCCAGTCCGCATTCTACCGCGCGAAATAGGGTGAATCGCCGAATGTCGTATACCTAAGTACCCGCGCGGGTAGCATACGAGGAGTTGTACCACACGCAGGTCGACTCGGACACGAACCGCTTAAGCGGCTCATTCCGTGCTGCAGGGATAACCGAGCGGAGTTATCGTCGACCTCGACGGTTCAGATTTTTATTGGGTGTCTACACCACTACCAATCCTACGTGATGCAAGATGGAACTTTCAATCAGAGGAAGGGACGCAACGAAAGGAAACAGTTCAACAAGCAAGCACTTTATTTCACACACACACACACACACACACACACACACACACACACACACACACACACACACACACACACACACACACACACGGCAAGCACGTATTCACAGCCATACAAAAATGCAAATATAACAGTTAAAACAATAAAGCAACGCAGAGCTACACCCGAATAAAAGGCAATTATTTACAGCACAGTCACTTATAACGGTTTTACTTTGCAAGACTGGCGCAACAACACACACTACAAAGCCCGAAAAGAAAGAAAAGAAGTGACTTCCCTCATGGACCGTCGAGTCCTCTCTCCTACTACCGTCAGCGCGGTCGCGCCTGGTTCGGCCTCCCACGCGGCCGGCGAACCCTCTCCAGCACCCTCGTCCGGACGCGCAGGTCCACACAGGCCGCACTGGCGGGCTCCCGTCCGCGTCTCACAACAACGCGCGTCGGGCACGAGCGCGGGAACGAGAGAGGAGGAAGGGAGCGCTTTGGAGAGCGAGACCAGGAGAGAGAGCGAGCCTTTTTGGAGAGAGAGCGAGAGAGATCGAGCCTTTTGGAGAGAGAGAGCTGGTGCCTTTTTCGGAGAGAGCTACAGCAACATTAGCCAGATCAGAGAGGCTCAGCCTCGCGTCCGTTTGCCTTTTGTAAGGTGGGCTGCCGCTTCGCCGCGCGGGGCTCCGCCCCGTTCGCGGCTCACCTCCCTTCAAGGCGTTTCCAGAAGGCTCGAAGGGGGGTGCCCCACTCCGACCGCCTACGCCGGGCCTCCACCAAGGGGAGGGAGCTGCCCTGCCCCCCTTCCCTGGCGCAGAGGGGTGCGCAAACCGCGCACTAGTGCAGGTTTCTTTTTTGCGTTCTCGTTGGTTGGTTTGAGGTTGTTGGATCCAAAATAACGATAGAGAAAGAAAATGGCTATCAAGCGTCGCAGCCCGGATAATCACACATACTCCCCTAAACAACGGGTGTGGACATACTACAAATGAACTTAGCGTCATAACTGATCTAAGGACCTTTATGGTGTATTGCGAATTTCCACAGCCGTAACAATATATATATATATATATATATATAATATATATATATATATTATATATATATTATATTATATATATATATATATATATATATATATATATATAGTTATTGTATATACGAAAAATATTTTCACGAAAAAATAAGTGACACTATATTGTTATTGTTGTGTGTCTGTCTGTCTGTCTGTATGTATGTATGTCTGTCTGTCTGTCTGTCTGTCCTGAGCATAGCTCCGTGGGTTTTGATCCGATCCTGATAAAATTTTGGTGGGAGGTTTATCATGATCTAGTTGTGTTTTCCTGAGAATGGGCGTGGTGCGCCATTATGGGCGGAGCCAGCCCAAAAAACATGTGTTTGGGGTAGCCGATTTCAATTTGCATCTTCTCCTAGGGGTTTGTCGAATCTGACAGGGTTTCAGTATTTGGTTAGCCCAATGGCACCTGCATAGCCCATGGAGCTCGATTTTTCATTTTCGTCCCAAGGTCAAGGTCACAAGGTCATGAACTTAGAAAATTGCGAATTGTGTTTTTAGGGGTAGCCAATTTCAATTGCATCTTCTCCTAGGGGTTTGTCGATCTGACAGGGGTTTCGGTATTTGGTTAGCCTTGCCAATGGCACCTGCATAGCCCCACGGAGCTCGATTTTTCATTTTCGTCCCAAGGTCAAGGTCACAAGGTCATGAACTTAGAAAATTGCGAATTGTGTTTTTAGGGGGTAGCCAATTTCAATTTGCATCTTCTCCTAGGGGTTTGTCGAATCTGACAGGGGTTTCGGTATTTGGTTAGCCTAGCCAATGGCACTGCATAGCTCACGGAGCTCGATTTTTCATTTTCGTCCCAAGGTCAAGGTCACAAGGTCACGAACTTAGAAAATTGCAAATTTGACATAAATCATACGACCGCCAAACTTTGAGAGCTAGGATGACATATTTTTTATGCATAATCTTGAGGACATTCCCCACCTAAAGTCTTGAAACCATTTTGCTCTATCTCGAACACCTTGCCCGTGGTGCCCCTTCAAGTTTGTTTTTACGCTGATTTCATCAAAGTATGGATAATCCGAGGAGTGCGAAATGCCATATAGCCTATATGACGTTATATTGTTCCTGGAATGTTCCAGAGGAAGTTTTGCACCAAAGGTCATAATCCTGGACCTTTGACCTTTAAAGTTCACAAAGGTCAAATTTTCAAAGTTGTGGGAATCGAACCGGGTTTTCGACCTTCTTCGCCGAACTAACTCCAATAAGCTATAGCAAGTATCATGTTTCCTTATTTTAATGTCCCAACATTGTTTTGTGACCTTTAAAGGTTATGCAAAGGTCAAATTTTGAAAGTTGTTAAACGAAACGGGTTTTCGACATTTTGCAGCTAATAACCCGTCACTCGTACACACATCATGTTGATCATTTTTATAACTTGGTCAAACATTATCACATTCTCTCATCTTGACTTCTGAACAATCTACATCGTCAAATACCGCTCGTGAACCATCGTCGTCTTCAGACTTGTGTGTGTGTGGTGTGGTGTGTGGTGTGTTGGTGTGTGTGTGTGTGTGGTGTGTGTGTGTGTATATATGAGCCTTTCCACAGTAATGGATAGTCCACATTAAGTGTGTTCAGTTTATCTTGCAAATGAGGGGAATAAAAGACTGACCCCCCCCCCCCTCCATACTGGAATCCAACAGTAAGAAGATAATCTAACCCAGCACAATTTATTGATGGGGTGTTCTTCGCATATAGCGTAGGCTCTCGTAGTGATGATTATTAAACGACTCTGACCTGCTCAAAGCTTCTGTAACAAACGTGACTTTGTACCGCAATTGGAAAGCCAGATTGTTGTACAGCTTTTCCGGCAATATGGACTTACACTAATGTTATCCTTTGTTACACATTTGTCATTTAGGTTAAGTTATGTTATCATAAAATTAACAAGACCGTATTTTTAAAGGTTGTGGACTTGAGCATTTTGTTTCTTTCGTGACAAATTGACCGATAGCATAACGATTGTTACTCTGTTTTCAACCCCAGCATTCACATTAAAGTATATTTTTGGCAAATTCAGGGTGAGGGATATCATAAGTAAAGTCTTTTTACACATATAATCTAAACCAGTCTCAATCAAAAACGTTTGTGTTCATAAAAACTCTTGGTAAATCTATGTAGTTTTTAATATAAACTTAGACAAAGATTTATTCCATCACAGTGAATAAAATTTTATCTGCATGCTTTATTTTAGGACAATAGCGGTTTTTGCTATAAATAGTATATATCTACATTTTATACACCTCAAAACATGTCAGTGGTATTCTATGGATACTTTAGGAATTCTGTGATAGCTCCTGAAGATAGAACCTTAAATGTAGCATATTACTGTGGAAGCCCATATATAGTTATATACATATATATATATATATATATTATATATATATATATATATATATATATAGTTATATACTAGCAAAGTACCGCCCATGGGCGGGTACAGCTATCTGTTGAATGGCGTTGGTCCCGTCTCGATCGGATGAAATTGAGAAATTGACGTTATCTGGTGACCTTGACCGTGACCTTTGACCTTGACCTTGACCTTGATCCCTTATGTCCGTTCCAAAGGAATACATATGCCAAGTTTCATCTCATTCTATCCAACGGTTTGGCCGTCTATAAAGGACAAACAATCATGAAAAATTGATGTTTTAGTCAATTTATGACGTCATAACTCGAAAACCGGAAGTCGGAAGTGAATGTCGTCAATCAACTGTCATTTAATTTTGATTATCTGTCGAATGGCGTTGGTCCCGTCTCGATCGGATGAAATTGAGAAATTGAAGTTACCCGGTGACCTTGACCCTTGACCGTGACCTTTGACCTTGAACTTGACCCCCATAGGTATGTGGAGGTGGGTGGGTTCGTTCAGTTTTGTTGTGCAGATCACCAATCTAAACGAAATTCACCCTGTACATTCATGAGAACACACCTTGAAATTCTACTTGTTTCCATATGCACAAGTTGACACACCCACAGTTATTACCATTTGAAATTACCGCGGTGAAGTGGGCGTGGCATGCTTCTAATCGCGGAGGAAACGACCAGGAAACAACAAATCAAGATGGCGGCGCATGGTTGTCGTGTGATTTCGAGTGATTTTTGGTCTTTCAACAACCTAATATGCGTTGTTTCATACACTTGGGTGGGGAGGATGATGAGAAAGTGACGCAATTCACGGATAAGAGCTGGCGTAAGGTATGCGAGTGTGCGAAGGCTTGGTGCGACGCGCGGATAGTGAAACTATCAACAAATGCCGTTTGCTGGCTGATCAAATTTGAAACTGCTGCCAATGACTGATCCTCCTGTGGATGCCGGCTGTCACCGGTTCTGCTATGCGTCGTTTTGTAACAAGGACATATAAAACGCGCTGAAGCCAGGAAAAGGAAATCAGAAGCGCACTACTGCAGTTTCTGCTAGAGCCAGTGAGGTGGTGGGCGGACTCGAAGAAGAGGGGCACTCGTACACAAACATGTAGAAAATCCCTCAGACCTCTGTAGAAAGGGTGGCTGGCAAATCAGCTGATGTACTGCCAAGAATTGTGTATCATATCCCAGAAAAAAGACAAATTCATCCGTGTCAAAGGAAAATCTCAACGTGTCAGTTGTCCCTGGCAGAACACACAGGATTAAGGAAAGCTGAGGGAAACTGCTGAGCAGAGGAGAGATGAACGTGATGTGAGAATAATGACAACTATAAAGGATAAAGACTGGTGGCGCTGGAAGTTGTTATCACCTAAATGTTATTACGAGTATGTGAATGACACATACCACAGACAGAGTGAAAGTAAACTCCAAACTCCGAAAGTGAACTATGACTCAACATTTGACATTTTCTGTGATAAAGTAATCCAAGTAAGACTCATTGATGGAAAGCAATCTATACATATGAAGAAGTTGTGTGAGATGTTCAATGACCTACTCAAGTATGCGACGGTCAGGATAAGGCCAACTACCAGGCAACAAGACTGAAGAAAGACTGAAGGAACGGTACCAGACATGATTTTCTATCGTCCACCAAAAATGTCTGAGAGCGAAGTGGTGTACATGAAGGACATTGATATTGGTTCCATTGCTCAGGCTGCTGTTGTAGACAGTAGCTCTACAACAGAAACAGAGTCAACTACAGAGGATGAAGCCGCCAGGGTCCACAGCAGGGTGACTCAGGCCTCAATTTGCATGTTCTATACTCGGGAGCACTCATGGTGAGGGATGACCTGAACAAACACCAAAGTGTGGACATTACATGGCCACACTTGCTCCTGACTTCGACATTTCAAATGCTGAAAGAGCCGTCCTGTTGCATTGTACAACCTTGTTGCATGGATAGCGGGCCTGTCAGACGAGCCAACCCTGGAGAAATTTGTGGAACTCCCACGGCATATTCATCTGAAAATGCTCTCTGTTTCAAGACATTGTTTCTATAGCGTCAAGGGGTCAGACGTTTATTCCGAAGTCCTATGCATTGGGCCTGACTGTGAAACATTGGACTGGTTCTACTCGACTGCTAGACTGCTCAACAAGCTTGGGCATTGTGTCTCAGTCAGTACTACACAGGCGTTGGAAACTGCTTTGGCACTGTTGCAGATTGATCAGGAGGGAAAACTGCCTCAAACTGCCTCAGAAATGTACCGACAATATTTATGTATGATCAAATCGATTTCAGTGAGGAGACCCTCACCGGTCATGGGACACACTCACACCAATGGATTGATGATACAAGACGCACCGTCTGAGCCGATTCAGCACGCTCGTCCAGTGACTCCAATTAGCCATCGTCAGCGGTCATTAGTTGATAACACGCCACCCATTCTCAAGTATGGTGGCGGGAAAAGGCAAGGGACACAGCCTTTTACAGTTGTGACATTGACATCAGTCCGTCACAAGAGGATGGGCTATCGCTGGATGTGCTCTATTACACAATGAAAAGGTCCAGAAACGGACGGGCGGTTGCCGACATGGACTGGGTAACACCCTCCTTCGTCGGGATGAAGAGTTAACCAAGTCAGCCATCATCTACCTTCCGTGATCGAGGCATCACCCACGGAACTGGACACGGTCTACGCCACGGTTACAGTCCTACGCCAAAGCATCGATATGGCTGATAAACTGGAACGTGAAGAAGTAGTTCTAGTCTTCGACCTTGTGATCTACAGTAAGGCGAAAGGAGATTCGTTGGTTGCACCCGGAGTTGAAAGAAAGGTTGGTAATTCGTCTCGGCGAATTCCACCAACTCATGAGCTTCCTAGGCGTGATCAGCAAAAGATTCAGAGACGCAGCTCTGCTAGACTCATAATAGAGTCTGGTATTGTCGCTCAGCGTTCTGCAATTCAGTAATAAACGGCCACCACTATAACAGGAGTCTGCGCTGTCACAAGCTCGTTCTCGAAGCGCTAGGAAGACTATGCTTCCAGGCTTCATGGACTTCCTCGGAGAGAGACGCGTGTGCGATTCGAGAGGTGTATAGAGCGTTCCAGGAAACGTTTCCGTCTCCTTTGTTCGACAGTTACTGTCATCGGAAGAGGTCTTGGAAATGTTCACACGCTACAGCGACTTCAGACAGCAGCAATGTACAGCGAGCAAAACATTCACATTCTGGTGCTCCTACTTGGAAATGGTGGAGCTAGCACTGGGAGCTTATACGGGCAACTCGTACTTCGAACTGGCCGAAACACTTGCAATCACGAGAGCGTCAATGCCCTGGTACTTTGCGTAGGATCACCTAAACTATGCAAGGTACTTACCCGTTTACTGGCTGGAAATGGCGGACTAGAGCACTCCCACCCAGACACCTATCAAGCGTGCATGGATGGCAAATGACTGCCCAACGGCATACTCGTTATGGATTTAGTAGTGTTGCGTGTGATCAGATCATAGAGCAGACTTTAATAGGGACAGCAAGACCAGTGGAGGAATCATTGGTTACACTCAGAAAAGCACAGCTGTGAAGAAGTGGATCCTGTCCCAACCAGCACGTGCGGAAATCGCAAGGAAATGTGAGTCCATGGCGGGTATCCACGACGAGCCCGAACGAGAAAGGATTTGGATGTGTCGAGCTCGAAGAGAAGGAAGCAGTGGTGGTACAAGTGATGGACACAGTACTTCAAATGATTAACCCTTTCTCCGGCGCTCACCTTGAACTCGTCAATATTAGTTCAGGTGTCATCACACCGAGCCACTTCCGCGGACTTGATGAATGCGTATGTCAAGGGAGAGAATGCTGTGTGCAATTCTTGCGTGATCGGTTCTCTCGGGTGAGGTCCATTCTTCAGTCCGATTTCGAAGGCCAAATTGGCAACTTTCTCGAAGGCGCGAGGCAAGTCGGTGACTTCCCACCAGCAGACGCCGAAGTTGAATTGCGAATGAACATCGTCTTTTCACACGACTGCTGTTGATTGGCGAGAAAGAAATGTAACACTCCACGATCTGCTCGCATACCCACTGGCGAACATATCTTTCCCGCTGGCATCCGGTGATGGTTGATTGCTAAGACGGCAAAGCCAAACTCGGCAACCATATACTGAAACTGTGGCCGATTGCGCGTGTGGACGCTCGGCTATCCAAGGTGCAACAATTGTGGATGGAATGGCCGTTATTCAGGCAATAAAGGCTGGTTCACTGCCTAACACTTTCGGCAAACTGGAAGAGATGGTGCTGAACATCGTAGTGGCCAAAGCACGACATAACCAATCTTCGAGACTGGACGTGGTGTTTGATACTTACCCAAGTATCAGCATCAAGTGCTGGAGCACGCCAGACGAGCGGCAGGGTGGGCGATCTTCAGGTGCGAACCATCTACGGACGTGATCAAGCCCTTCCAAAACAGTGGGCCAATTATCTCCTGAGCGGACCAACAAGGAGGCGTTGATAGAGTTAATCGTCAAATCGTGGACGAGAAACATCTCTCATCAAAACTGGGTGACATGCTGTTGTACGTCAGTCATGCCGGCAAATGTGAGAAAATCAAGGCGTCGAATGGTGTCATGACTGTGTCGTCAGTACCTGAACTTGAATGTGCCATGAGGAAGCTGACACGAAGCTCCTGCTACATGGCTCACGCGGGACAGAATGAAGAGTCGGTGCGCATAGAGAGTTTCGACACGATGGTGTTTGTGTTGGGTTGACTCACTCGAAGTCGATTCGGGTGCAAAATTTCCATCTGGTCACAGGAAGTCCCAAGGACATTATCGTCGTTGACATTAGGAAGCTGAGTATTGCCCTGGAAAGTTCTGTCTGCGATGCGTTGATAGGTTTGCACAATTTCACGGGAAGTGATACCACCAGTGCATTCCATGGTAGGGCAAAACAAGGCCATTTGACTTGATGATGAAAGGTCCCCATCTCATCACTGTTTTGGGAGCATTGGTCGAGAATTCACGCTAGATCAGAATATCATTCACGACCTGGAACAATTCTTCTGCGCCGTGTACAATCAGCCGACATGAAGAGTGTGGATGAGGCTCGCTACAAGCTATTCTGCAGCCAGTCGCTGGAGAAACAGAAGTTGCCGCCTACAAGCGATGCTCTGATGCTGCATTGCAAAAGAGTGAACTATCAGTCTGCGATCCACCACCACGCGACTGAGAGGTTTATAGAAGCCCTCTCCTACATTTCACGGATGGGTGGAACGCAACGGAGCACTGACTGTTCACTGGCTGAGCAAAGCACAGCGCCGAAGGAACTGTTAGAGGCGAGAATGTAATTGCAAGAAGACGAAATGCGAGACCAACCAGTGTTCTTGCCGGTCAAAAGGACTGTCCTGCACAGAGTGCTGTGGGTGTCAAAACTGCGCCAACGATGAACAGACCCGTGCAGAAATGGAATTATGGATGATGAAAGCGGAACTGACGATGATTCCGACGACGAACTGTGAATGCGGTGTCACACTGCTTTTGCTGTGGTGATCTACTACACAGTAGTATTCAGGTTGGTTAGCATGTAACAGTGGACTTGAGTTTTGTAATAGCAGCAGTCAAGATCTAGTTCAGCAACCGTTAAGAGACGAATACTGGAGTTCTAATACAGTAATCCTCTTGTGGCGGTTCCACTTTTCATCATGCTGGGTCGCGCAGTCTCTTTGTCTTTGATTTAATCCGTAATAGCCAATGTAACTGTCTTTAATAGGCGCTGTAACTACCTTTAATAGCCAGTGTGGCTGCCTTTTAAGCAAAAAGTTGCCTTGGTCAACTCGAAGGCTGTCTGGTCGGTCCAGATTTTGGGCCGGTAAAAATATTTACTGCTTCGGTTTACGCTTTAATTATAAACATCTTTAATAACAGTGAATAGGGCTCTGTATAAACATATTGTATCATTTAAGACTCACAAGAGTTTTCTTTGACGTACATATCAGTCTAACCTTGATTCTTCATTTCTGTGTCAAAATCGTGCTTTAATGTTCGGTTTATCTTTAATTGCCAAAATGACCAAATGTGTCACATCCTCGACGTGGAAACAAGTGGATTTGGACTCGTCTAAAATTCTTTAAGTATGCCAAATTTCATTCAGATTGGTGATCTGCACAACGAAATCATTTTCTGAAGGTAATAGCGAGTAGCTCACATGGTCTATACATATATATATATATTATATATTATATATATATATATTATATATTATATATATATATATATATAATAGTGTGTTGTGCTGATTTTTTAAATTTATTTGATTTTTATTTATTTATTTATTTTCATTTATTGGTGGAGTAATATCTCGATTTAGAACATCTGATTTATAAACTTTCAATCTTACAAACCACATTTTTTGACACCAAAAATTCGAATTATGACCTCAAGTCGTGACATTACGAACTTTTGCTCAACTTCTCTCAACTTTAGTTAGTTCTCAACTCAACTCAACTCAACTCAATTTTAGTGAATTAAATTTTCAATGAGGAATTCAAAATGCGACCTCATGATCTTTTGATGAAAAATTTTGATCGTATAATTTGAAATAAACATGTATCTCACTACAAAACGCCACAGCGGTACTCAATTACATCCGGGCCGATGACGTTGGAGTGTCGCTTCCCTCATTCTCTCCTACGCAGCTACGTCATTACATTTGTGCTGAAGTTCAGTGTTAAAGTGTATTATATTTTCTCAAACATTCGTGTACATTACAGTATGGTACTGCACTGTATGGTATTCATCCAAAACTATGGCCCATAAAGGAAGTGATACGAGTGGAAAGAAAGACTGGAAAGTGGTATCATTAGAAAGGAAATGATACATTATATGAAGGTTTGACACTGGTTCCCACCTTATGGATATTGCACATTACTTTTGCCTTGCGATTACAACGTTGATTATGAAACGCAACAACAAAGAAAAGATAGTGGTATTTGCTCAATGTGTGACACCTTCCAGTGCAGTGGAAATTACCAAAACACCTAGCTCAATAATGGAAAAGATGGAATGTTTGCTGTGTGTTTTGATTGAAAGCTAAACTCAAAAAACATGTTCCAGTTAACACAATGGTCATTAAAGAGTCTTTTCGAAAACTTAAAGTACAGTGATGGTGAAAGTTTCACTGTGGAGACTTTTGGTGTGATTGATGGGTGATTTTCATGAATGAGGGTGAAAGTTCCATGATGAAAGTTCTACTGCTTCTGAGTTCAATGGCGGTGAGCTTTACACCACTCCAGCCAATGGCATTGTGCATGGTGATTTTAGGCTTGTGTGCGGCTGCTCGGTCATGGAAACCCATTTCCTGAAGCTCTGGACGAACAGTGCTTGTGCTGACGTTGCATCCAGAGTCAGTTTGGAACTCGGTAGTGAGTGTTGCAACCGACGACAGATGATTTTTACGCACTACGTGCTTCAGCACTCGTCGGTCCCATTCTGTGAGCATTTGCACATGCTTCACATGTACATGCTTCGGAGCGTCATTGGTAGGCATTGCTGTCTACGCTATTGCTGATTATTCGCCAATAAGCGATGAAACCGGTCCGGTCGCTGAGGGGGTGTGTAGCATTGGAATTCTCATGTGTGAACATCTTTATAGCTGTGGAGGAACTTTGGGAAGGGTTCAAAACAGCAAAGCGTTCACTTTGTGTAGACCTTCTTTGGTTGCTTTATGCAGCTTCTTTGGCTTGAGGAGTGTGGGAGGTGTCAATTATTGAAATAATCCGAGCCACCCGGGTTTAGTTGATAAGGTGAGAGCTGATTGGCTCATCCCTCCATTCACAGGTGAGAGATGTGGGTGGGTCTTTCTTTGCATATATATATATATATACACGACCGGTCAAAAGTTGTAGAACACCTTATAACAGAGCGACGTTGCTGCCGAAGCAGTTTTTTGTATAACATGACAATAATCTACCATAAACAATCTTGAAATACACCACCGTTCACAAGTTTTAGAACACCCCCATTTTTCCAGTTTTTACTGAAATTTAAACAGTTCAACTCCAGTGAATAACCTGATCATTTTTCCAGTTTTTACTGAAATTTAAACAGTTCAACTCCAGTGAATAACCCTTTCTTGAAATGGTACAAAGCTAAGCGCTAAACTGCCAGAGGTTAAAAACAAAAGTTTAGGTTACCAAAAACTGAAAAATAATGTAAATTTCAGAGTTGTTAAAAAGGCCCTTTTCAGGGAACAAGTAATGGGTTAGCAACTGCAGCTGTTCTGCAGCAATGGAAGTAAATTAAGCCTTGAAAGTTGATGCAAACAATTCCTACAGGTGTCACAACTTTTTTGATTAGTTCCAAACCCTCTGTCTGTATAAAAGCAGTTTGGAACAGACTGTGTTGCTACACCCTCTGAAGCATTATTTGGAACCAATATTGCACTGCAGGAAGTAGTATATTGCTCTCATAATGGTGAGAAAAAGACAATTAACAAAGGAAGATAGACAGACCAATATAACCCTTAAAAGTGTAGGTCTTTCCTTTGGAGAAATTGCAAAGCAAGCTAAGGTGTCAGTGAGTACAGTTTCCTACACTATCAAAAGGCACTTGGAAACTGGAGGAAACTCTGACAGGAGAGGTCTGGCAACCCAAAGCCACAACACAATCAGAAGACAAGTTTCTGAGCGTCAACAGCTTGCGTGATAGTGGCTCACAGGACAGAGCTTCAAGCACAGCTTAACACTGGTCAAAGTAAGGAAGTCTCAGTTTCAACTGTGAAGAGAAGACTTCGAGCTGCAGGCTTGACAGGTCGAGTGGCAGTAAGAAAGCCATTGCGAAGATGGCAAAATAAGAAAAAGAGGCTTCCTGGGCCATGAAGCACCGCCAGTGGACTACTGAAAACTGGAAGAAGGTCTTATGGACCGATGAATCAAAATTTGAAATCTTCGGTTCATCACGCAGGGTTTTTGTACGCTGTCGAATTGGAGAAAGGATGGTTCCTCAGTGTGTGACACAATTGTCAAACATGGAGGAGGAAGCGTGATGATCTGGGGCTCTTTTGCTGGATCCAGAGTCGGTGACTTGCACGGAGTGACTGGTACTCTGAACCAAAAGGGCCACCACAGCATTTTGCAGCACCATGGAATACCCTCTGGTCTACGCCTAGTTGGTCAGGGGTTCATCCTACTGCAAGATAACGACCCAAAACATACCTCCAGGCAATGTCAGAACTACCTTAGAAGAAAAGAACAAGACGGTAGGCTTCAAATCATGGAATGGCCAGCACAGTCTCCAGACTTAAACCCCATCGAGCTGGTTTGGGATGAACTGGACAGAAGGGTGAAAGCAAAGCAACCTACAAGTGCAACATATTTGTGGGAACTTCTGCAACAGTGTTGGGAAGAACTTTCCGAACAATATTTGATTTCCATTGTAGAAAGAATGCCACGAGTATGTTCGGCTGTTATATCTGCAAAAGGTGTCGACTTTGATGAGTCAAAATTTTTGATTAAATTTTGTTCAACAAAAGATTCCATGATTTCTTTTTTTTATCTGCAATTGTGTATTTGTTCAATGCTTTAATTTCAGAGTAAATTGAAACATTAAACTGCTTAAATTTCAGTAAAAACTGGAAAAATAGGGGTGTTCTAAAACTTTCGACAGGTAGTGTACAGAAATATATATGTATATATATATATGTATATATGTACAGTATATGTATGTCTAATCCGATGTACCACACTCTGTGTTACAGAGCGTTGGTTCTGCTGAAGCAGTTTCTAGGCCAGGGTCATGTTGGGCATTTGGCCATCCCTCTCCCAGCAGTAATTAAGGCAGGAATTTAAAATTTGAACATTGTGCCAACCATAACTCGCCTACTTTTCACGAAGGATACCATGGGATATTTATCATCCACCAACGAATGTTTGTGGACAGGACACCAGTTTCACGTCCACCAAGAGGTGACACACACATTGATGAATCACCCTGCCTGTGAAATAACTTAAAGGTGTGTTGGGGTTTGAACCTAAGCTATGGTTGTATTAGGAGTTGAAGGTGTGAGTGAGGTATTAGTTCAGGACAGGTTAGGTGTGGTAGCATGCGCCAGAGCAGCGCGTCGCTGCGTCCCCTTTCCGCCAGTACTCCAGGGGCTTCCGTCTGGCCATCCCCATCTCCTTTCGATGCTGATCAATCTGCTGCAACCACGAAGCACGTGGTTGGCTCATTTGCCTCCTCCACTCATGAGGCTCCCTCGCTGAGAGAATCTGGTGAGAAGGATCAGCGTCAGGAAAACGAGCCACGTGTCCATACAGTGGGAGCTGACCCTCACAGATTTTGCAGGTAACAAATCTCATTTGAGTCCCTCTCAACAACCACTGGTTGGTGGACACAAAGTCCGACCAGCGATAGCCAAGGATTCTCCGAAGCGACGTGGTACCAAGGGAATTGAGTCTCCATCTCAGATCCCTGGGCAGAGTCCAAATCTCACATCCAGAGAACAAGACTTGAAGCACCAAGGACCTGAAGATGCAGACTTTCGTCCTCCTGCACAGGTACTGGCAGCGCCACACCCCATGATCCAGTGAATCCATGACTCTCCAGGCCTGACCCAGACGTCTGTTGACCTCTAGCTCACAGCCAGCAGAGACATGAATATCACTGCCAAGGAAAGTGAATCTCTCCATGACTTCAATGTCCTCGCCACAAACAGGCACAGACAGGATAGCAGTATCCAAGATGTCATTGAAAGCCTTGATCTCAGTTTTGATCCAGGAAATCCATAATCCCAGCAGCTCTGACTCCTCATTCGGCACCTCGAGGGCCCCAAAAAGGATATCTAGAGTCTCCATAAAGATGACTGCATTGTCTGCGAAAACAAGGTTAGAGATCTTGACATTCCCAAGCTATGCACCGCAGCTTGATCTCTCTGACATCCTCCCAAGAATCCAGTTCATACAAGTTCTGAAAAGTGTAGGGGCCAGTACACACCCCTGACGAACTCCAGTAGCAATTGGAAATAAGTCAGAGATGGTATCACCACATCTCACAGCACTCTCAGTGCCAGAGTATCATTTAGACATCAGATTGATCAGTTTTGGTGGCACCCCATGAAGACCAAGAATCCTCCAGAGGGCATCCTGATTCAATGAATCAAACCCTTTACAGAGATCAACAAAGGCTGCAAGCAGACCCTGCCGAGAATCTCATCTGCGTTCAGTGAGGACCCAAAGAGAAAGGATACGGTCAATCGTTGACTTCTTTGGTGTAAAGCCTGACTGCTCTGGACGCTGATGCTCAAGCAGATGGTGGCAAACCCTGTCAAGAATTATCCGAGCAAAGACCTTGCTCGGCACAGAGCAGCATCACCCCTCGGTAGTTGCAGGCTTGGCGATCACCCTTCCCTTTCCAGAGAGGGACAACAATGCCCCTCTTCCAGTCAGTTGGGATGATGCCTGTGTTCCAGGCAGAGTACAGAACTGCATGCAACGACACGAGTGCAGCATTTCCCCCAGCCATTAGAAATTCGGCATGGATGTCACAGGTCCCACGAGCTTTACCCCATTTCAACCTGTTCACCGCCGCCTGTGTTTCCACAAACGAAGGTGGACCACAGTTGATTGGAGGATCAGCAATCGGGATTGTAACAACCCTGACATCCAACTCGACAACTGGTGGATCAGCCTGGTACAACCGCTCAAAGTAACCGGCCCAAGCAGGCCTTCACTTCGGACCCCTCAGCCAAGAGCCCCACCCTCTGATTTAACTGCAGTGCACCGTGGGATGGGATTGGAGGAACACAATGCGCGAATTCCCCTGTAAGCAGGACGAGAATCACTTGACCACAGGTGATGCTCTACCCCCTCACAAATTCCTCACACATAGGCCTCCTTGTCCACCCTTCGTGCTCGTAACAGTTTTATGCCTCAGCTCCCTGAACAGCTCAGCTCTGCCATTCAGTATGTCCCTGTGACTCTCGTCAATGGTATCCAGTGTCCCTTGAGAGAAAAAATTCTTCTTTGCCCTAAGGTGAGTTCCAAGACATCTCCCGGCAACATCAAGGATGGTGGTCTTGAAGGCACTCCACAACTCTTCAGGATCACCCAAAGCACCCAGACCCCCCAAATCTCCACTCAGCCTGTTCGCAAACTCCTCAGCTACCCTCTCATCCTTGAGCTTGCCAACATCCAGCCTAGGCTGGGATGGTACCATTCTCCTGGATGGAAGGTGCTACTTCAGAGATGCTACAACAAGCTGGTGGTCAGTATTGAGGAGCTGCGCGCTCCAATGGACCCTGCAGTTCTGGATCATTCTCCAGTGACCATCACCAAGCACATGGTCAATCTCCTTTGCCACACCGCCAGCGTTGGAATACTAAGTCAAGTGATGAGCCTGTGGGCGTTGAAACCATGATCCAGCCACCATAAGTCCATGACTTCTTGCAAAGTCAAGAAACATTGTGCTATTCTGGTTCACAGTTCCAGACCCATGGGGACCAACACATGTCTCATAACCGTCCCTATCAGTTCTAGTCGATTTTTTGAAATCTCCCAAGACTAGAAGAGTATCTCGTCTGGGGCAATGATCAACCACAGACTCGAGCGTGGCATGGAATGCATCCTTCACGGTGAGATCACTCGTCACAGTCGGAGCACATGCAGAGACCAGGGAAATGACACCCAAGGAGTGACGAATCCTTAGTCTCATTGTACGCTCGTTGACAGATGTTACCTCAATTTTCTTTGGAGTCAGCTTATTGGACACAGCTACAGCAACTGCTTGAGCATGGTAACCATCAGAGACCAAGCGACCAGATCAATAGTATGTGTAACCACGCACCATGATCTCGCCGCAATCCGGTTTCCGAACCTCAGAGAGTGCTGCAATACCGAAGTGCAAACGCTTGAGCTCAGATGATAACTGAGACAGGTGATCAGCCTCTCTTTGGAATAGGACATTCCAGGCACTCACCCGAAGGGATCGCCTCAGGTTGACCCAAGGAGACCACCGTCTGGTGTACGACATCTCAGCACCACCCCAGTCTGACCTGAAAGGTTACCCCGTGGTTTCCCTCCTATCATCAAAGATTGGGGGTCCCGAAGGCTCTGCCCCAATCTCATCATAAACTGAGCTGCCATGCGAAGGGCAGCTGCACAGGAGGTACTCCCACAGAGTGGGTTTTCAGATTTATTTTTGCTTTTGGAATGTTTTGCGGAATGAAGGGTTTTACGGTGGCCAGAGTGCAAATCCTGCCACCAACCTCTTAATCAAAAGTACCCAACTGCAGGAGGACGTCCGCAGACACAGTCGGGCACTAGATATGGATGGCCGTTGGCCTACAAGGAGCTCCTCCGCCCTTTGACAGGTTTTGTTCTTCATCCTGCTGGGTGTCCATATCATATACCCTCATCACCAAGAAATTGGTGGGGGATACGGTTTCGTCGCTGACAACCCGACCAATGGAACAGGTTAGTATAGGTTTACATGGTACTTGTAGTAAGTCACAGATCTAATCTCACCTGACCTGACAGCAAGTCAGGTATTATGGTTGGTGATCAAGTATGGAAAGGAGGGGGGATAGGGAAAATAAAAACAGAAGAGAGGGGATAGATGGAATGTCAGAAGAGTCATAAACTTTCCATTTGTTGTATGTACTGTATGTATCTCCTTCCTATAAATTAAGTTCATTAAATCGAGACTGTATGGCGAGGCTGCTTCATTTGTGCACCATGCACGCATGTGGGGTAAAGTGACCAAAAGTGAGGCTTTATGGCTCTCAGCATAATCACTTTTGCGATTAATGATATGTGTGCAATTAACACATAATGAGTTTGCCATCACACGTTCCAATCACCCATTGTCCCAGAATCCATACCACGATAGTGGTTTCACAAAGATGGATCTTGGCTTTCTATAGCACATGCTACAAGGTTGGGGGACAGACGTTTAACTTCTGGCTAATCTCAGCTCACAACCATTAATGGAGTTTTAATCCCAGGCTATTCCATAAGTACACAGCTCTACCTGGTATGAATTTTTTGCCATCATTTGAAGGATCAGAGAAGTGCTATAAAAGCTTCCGCGCTTGTCCTTGTGCAATTTGCTCAATTATGCGGTCGTTTATGGTTGATCAATCTGCACTGCAAAGCAAACTTTTATATTTATTACTTTTTTTTTTCCTTGCATGGCTGTTAATTAAACTATTTTTGTTATCACCAAAACAATGACCTTGTACTTGGTAACTTCTAAGGTTGAGCAACTTGACTTAATCTGACTTCTCGTGCTCCTCGCTCTTTGCAGCAAGGCTGTCGTTAGGTAACCATTGATTCCCTAAATGGCAACGGATGCGTCAGCCAGCCCTTTTCATGTAATTGGACCTGAAGCTGACAACCAGAGAGCGGTCTCTCCACAAGCATGCAATTGTGCTTGTCAGCTCCTTTCCAAGCAGAGACGCCTGCCCGCAGGTTGCTGGTCACAGATGGAGGCACCGAACTGAAAGCTTGTCTCTCTGTCAGCGAAGTGATTCATAATATTCCCCAAGCTGTCGGTGACTAGTCACGTGCCTGTTTTGTCATGTTGAACTCGGGAGCAAGGAATTGAATTGCTAAAAATTATAGGAAGAGTATGCAAGGAACTTTTAAGGATTGATATGACGTCACATATTTAGAAACTATACACATACCATTATTTCTTACCCTGTACTTCTTTCCCTTAAAGAAATGCAATCAAAGTACTAATCATAATGAAAATGTTTGATTGAGAAATTAAGAAATGGTGAAGGCTCATGGAGAAGCTTGTACATGTGCAGGAGAATGACAATTGGAGAAGTCGGTTAGGGTGGTCCAAAAAAGTCGAAAAAAATAGAATGTTGCTCCACAAGCTTAAAATTAACTAATACCCTAATTAATATAATAATAACTAAATAAAAACTAACATTTTCGTGAATCATTGAATCTAAAACACTGGATGTTGGGCTGGCTAGAAATAAGTTCAGGCGGGAGTGGAGACAGCAATAGAGGCGGAGATGATAGTGGTATTTGGTAAATGAGACAAAATATTCTAATAGTTTGTAATTCCATTGATTGAAAAATTAGGGTATGATGAGATGCGAATCCGTACACTTCTGAACTTCCTAGGTGAAAATGGACTGCATTTTCGAACTCGGTGGGGTCGATTTACTCTAAGAAATGTTTAGACGGACGACAAATTAATTATAGATTAGAAAATATCGAAATGAGTAGATTAGTTACTCAACTCCAGTAATGATAAATCTTGTTTTAGGTCATATTTTCGAAATGGTAGTGAATTCAATGTCGTGCAGTCATTTCTTAGAGTAAATCGACCCCATAGAGTTCGAAAATGCACTCCATTTCCACCTCGGACATCCAGAAGTACCCGTAATCAATCATACCTGACCATACCCTAATTTAACCAACTCGTGAAACTAAAAGTCGTCATATGGAGCGACCTCTAAATCACCTCCGATCAACTTAAAAATTTTTATGCGCGTTATTGAATCATAGTGAATAATTTAAGGCTTGTGGAGACAACATCTGAATTTATTTTATTTTTTTTTGCTGTTTTTGGACCACCCTAATGTCGGTGTACCTTCATATGAATTACAAGGAACTTCAACGCACGAGGAGGTTATTAGGCTCATCAAAGCCTACGCTATGATTGCCAACTTGTGGTTGTTTGCTCATGCTCGTCTCGTTTTTAAATGCTGAGCATCAAATGAAGCAGCACATACTATTTTTACAGTCGGTGTGACTTAGTTGAGATTCGAATCGCCGACCTCCCAAACTCAGAGCGGACACACTAACCATAATGTGAAATTAGTGGACAATGGGAAAATCAACATAGTATTTGGTATTTCAATCTGGAACTCCAACATCATGAACTCTGTGTCACAATGAGAGCACCAAGCAGATTATCCAAGAATTCCCAGCTGCCATTTCTTTCTGTCTGTTGAAAGAGCTTTCATGCTGCACTTAAATCCACTCTAGAAGATAGTGGTGATGAGGCGTGGTATAGACATGCTAATGCATTTTCTGAATGTCATATTTCAAGAACAACTTGACACCACTAAAATTAAGACCAAGCCAGAAAATTTCCGATTGTACGACTACCATGCCCACGTGTGAGGGAAATGTGATTATCACTGAGTCGGGTGATAAAATTGCCACTACACTGTTCGAGAAGGAGGTTGTGCTTTGTTATTATCATACCTCTCTGGCATAGTATCGGGGGCACCCACGACTGGCCAAGAATGCTTCCAGAGCTGCAAATTTATATTTGACAGATCGCTACTCCATCACAAGGTGTCACCAAAACAGCTTTCAACCAAGGCAGGATTTTGCAATATAACTAGGATGGTAACAGTGCACAATGGCCTGTGCTTTTGAAAGGCACAATGGGATTCTTAACCTTCACAAGTTAAAGCTAGTACATGTGACAGCCAAGTAGATATCCCTGTCGAAGGATGGTGTACTCGTCGATGCAACACCTGCCTGCAAAACACCATGGTGACAGTTTAGATTCGTTCCGAGAATAATACCCAGAAAGGATGGGTCTAAGGTTACTTTTGAGCTATCATGTCAGGCCCAGAGAGGGGGAACTAGTGACATTGGAATACAAACTTTTAACTTTAACGTAACTCTACTATCAGTTGCTTTCTTTTGAGCAATCACATCCACCAAAGTCTGGCCCTCAGTGTTATGTCTAAAAAATTAGGTGTGCGTGCGTGCGTGTGTGCATGCATATAAAAAACAAAAAATATATGTTATGTATGCACGTTACTCAGGCCTGACCTTTCACATTTAACCCCAATCATTGCTAGGACTGGCTGCCTATTGACTGGCTGGCAATGAAGGCAATTTTTAGCCATTAGCTGGTTGAGCTACATGGCTTGCCTGGGACCTGACCTCTGTCTGCACATTCATAAAAGCTGTAACTCACCAGCTGATCTGCTAATGTGGCTCCAAATTATTTTGGTGACCAGCAATCTATATGTCGCTATCCTGTCATGCTTTGTAATCATACCGTGGGATATACTATATATGTCTACAGTATATGGATATGTATGCAAGACGATGAAGCAAGACTTCAACTTGCATCCCACACATAAAGCATTACCTAATCAACTACAATGCTGACAAAATAAGTTAAACACAGGGAGTACTGTGATTGGCGAGGACTTGGACCAATCAATGATGCAGAGCCATCCCCGATGGAACATAACACGGTGTAACCATGACACCACTATTGTGCCTCTGAGGAAGAGAACTTGCTTGTTCTTGAAACGTCAGGCATCAATAAATATTTTATTCTTTAACTCAAGTTTGCTACCTTTTATATATATATATGTATATATATATATATATATATATATATATATATATATATATATATATATATATATATATATATATATATATATGCGTATGTACTTTACTTTGGACCCGTCATTCTTTTCAGCCGATAGGGCTGCAACGAGGTTCCTCCATCAGGCTTGAGCAATCCTCTCTGTACACTTCAGGGCATTTCCCCCTTCAAATCGAAGTTCATTTTCAGAAATTCTCCTCCATGTATTTATTGGCCTCCCTCCCTACCTTTTCCCAACTGATGTCCAAAACATGGCTTCTTTAATCAAATTTCCCTCTTGCTTTCTCATTATGTATATGTCCTACCCATCACCATCTTCGTTCTTTGGTCTGTGTCACTCCAAGGCAGATGGCAGGGCAGGCAACTCAGCAGTAATCCTAATACCGAAATGGCAGTAACTGTGACATCAGATCGTCATCGTCTTTTACTGAAGACTTAACTATGGAACAGAGTGAGAAATAAAATTAAAAATCTGTGGTTTCAACAAAATAGAGTCCCACTCCACACTTCTAATGAATGTCTCGCTTGCCTGAGGGAAAATTTTTCGAATCACCTTATCAGTCACAGACCTGAATTCCATCGGTCCCACAGATCCCCTGACTTATCACCGCTGGCTTATTATTTTATGGGGACTCGTCAAAGGGAGAATGTTTGAGTTGAAACCAACCACAATTTCTGATTTGAAAGTTGCAGTTATTCAGATAATCTCGGGAGTTATGAGACACTCAAAAACACATGATTGGTACACAATGTGCTGCAGAAAAATTAATACCTAGGACAGCTCATCTTGTTTTGCCTATCTATTGAGAAAAGCCATTGGAAGAGAAAGCCAAAAGCAAACCTCGTTTGCTCATCGTTAATGCTGAAGCTATAGGATTAGCATTTGGCACTGAATGAAGGTAAATATCAACCAAGCATACCTTTTCGTTTCAAGGACACAGGTGTACAGGTGTTTTCCAATGTTAAGATCTCATCGAGGATGTTTGCACTGGCTGAAGTTGATGCTCACTAGAATTAAACTTCATCCAAAAGCTGCAATCGACTCAGATGACGTGCTCAAAGGCTCCCATCTTATCATTTGTCTCAAGTTGCTGCGAATGCAGGTTCAAATCCCATATTCTCTTTTGAGTTTTCCATTGTCTCCTCAGTTTTTTTTTGTTCTTTTTTTTTAGTTTTCCATTGTTTTGAGTTTTCCATTGTATAGTTAATTGTTGGAAAAGTACACTGATGTCTTAATTTCCTTGACCTGCAAAGACTATATTTTATAGCCTCAGATGGGCTTTTGACATGGGGAAATAAATATTCGGTCCGGTGCGTTTTACTGTCACTTGGCATGATGACACCATTCGGCACAATTTCCAACATCTCACTCGAGGATGAAAAGTTCTTTTGATTTTGATGGAAAAGTGTCGTTGATATCTATATCTGTACTTAACTATGATCCAGTCACCTTTCGTTGTGGCATGATCATCGCTTGTCCACATGCCACTAATGTTAAATGCCTCAACTCAATTTACACCTTGCACTTGATGCACATCTCATGACCCTCAGGCACAAGACAAATGGGGAGCAGAATCAGGGCCAGGTGTAACTGGTACAAGCAGGAGCGCCCTGAGTAGCCTGCCCTGCCATCTGCCTTGTAGTGCTTTCACAGTAATTTCCCCAGGGATGTGCATTTGCCTTGGCGCTATGGCCTGCCTGACTTACTACTGGGGGTTGTATCGCGAGATTGGCTATTGGACCCAGCTAGCCCCTCGCAGAATGCTCGTTTGCCCTGTGTTTCTTGTTTTGTTTGGCCGCTGCTTTGATTGCTCAGCAGATGGACTTGTGGGAAGCCGTTGCTTTGTGCCAGTGAGAGAACAAGGATTCTAATAACTTAATCTCCACGGCGGAGCAGTGTTACAGTCGCGAGGCAGAAGCATTCGGTTATCATTTCATCCACTTGGCACTCCATTTGTTGTTGTTTTTTTGTTTGTTTTTTTCTTTCTTTCTATTAACTTTCTATGCAGGCCACACGATAAAGTGCAAAGTATTAATGTGATGTTTATATATGTGTGGCTGAGCACTTGACTAAGAAACTGCTATTTTAGTTTATCTCAAACTCGATAACTAATTGCTTGCATGCAACATTTAATATTTCTTTGACTTTTTCCATTCCAACGATATCTAACCCACTCTTTCAGTACAATTTTCATGCATTTCTCTCCTCTTTTTCCATCCTCTTCATAAACCATGGATAATTGACATGCTTTATTCTTGCATGCTGTTTTATTTTCTAATCAAGAACAGAAAAGACATCCCACAAATATAATCACACTGAGATGACCCAGTTGTGGGGACCTGATGAAGCCTTGTAGCAGACACTATAACCATCCCCAAGCTGTTGGTTGTTTATATTGACCCAAGACCAGCTTTGTTATGTCGATTGGCCAAATTTTTTTTTCCTTAAACTCATTGTTGCTCATGTGATGCCTCTTGGGTTCACTGTCGGTGGCAGAGGGGAAAAAGACGACAAAAATTGGGAATTTAATACAATGGTGATCGACTGCAGCAGAATGCCGAGTCACGTGATCCACCCACCTCACCCATTTCCTCCCCTTCCCACTATGACGTGCAGCATCCATTCCCCTTTACCATTTACTAAATTAAGACAATACATATATGCTGATGCTACACTCACAGATATCTGTTTAGGGAACATGAGATGGAGAAGCAAAGGAACAAATTGATTGGATAGGCCTAAATAGGTTATTGAATGGAGACAAATACAGCATCTACCTTTAAAAATGGCAACATTCAATCGTACTGAGATTTTTCTTCGTAACGTGGTTGTGAATAAATGTCAAGCAAGTGTAAATGAGATATGCAGCAAGCGCAAGATGCAAGAAGACGGCATGAAATTTTTAACCGCTTTTGTGTGAAGCACTGGAGAATGAAGACCTCGGTATTGATGACATCATTTTCTCCGATGAATGCCATATTTACATGAATGGGATGATAAATAAATAGAATTTTGGGGATTGGAAAAGCCACAAGAACACGAAGAAGCATCTCTTCACTCTCCGAAAATCACAATCAAGTGTGGATTGAGTTAGTTACGAATCTATGGTCCATATTTGTTTGGAGACTCTAATACCAAAATGGCAGTAACTGTGACATCAGATCGTTATCTTCGTATACTGAAGACTTACATATGGAGCAGAGTGAGAAATAATAAAAAAAAAATCTGTGGTTTCAATAAAATGGAGTCACATTCCACACCTCTAATGAATGTCGCGCTTGGCTGAGGGAAAAATTTCCTAATCATCTTATCAGTCACAGACCTGAATTCCAGTGGTCCCTCAGATCTCCTTACTTGTCACTGCTGGCTTATTTATTTTTGTATTCTGATGTACCATACTCTATAACAGAGCGTCGTTGGTGCCGAAGCAGTTTTTTGTATAACATGACAATAATCTACCATAAACAATCTTGAAATAGAAAGAAACTTCCTGGAGTTTTTTGGGGGTTTTTTTTTGTCCAAGCAGAAACTAAAGGCTTTTCTTTGAATTGCTTTCAAGCTTTGACCCAGGAAAAGCCTTTTTGAGCAGCATCGGTGTTTTCATCGTACTATGCATGATTGATTGAAGATTTGTGCTATCTGTAGCACGCATCTGTCTTATGTATTCTTTTTTGAGCACCATAAGGTCATTAGTCTGTTGTCTGGTACCATTAGCGTCAGCTACAGGAGTCATTAATTCGTGAAGAATGAAGAAACAGCAATTTGGAATATGACCAAATACCAGCACACAATGGCCTATTTACTTGTAATGATATACCTTTGGGCATTTAACGCACACAAATGAGTGTCACCGTATGGCGAAGCCAGCTAAATGCCCATTTTGAAAGATGCCGAGATGCCCCTGTCATGCAAAGCCCGCCTGTAAATCTCCTGAATGACACTGTACTAAGATCCTAATATTCCGTCGGGACTTGAACATGGACGATACAGCTCGTATTCGATTTGTGAATTGTCATGCGATTCTAGAAGTGAAGGTGACTGCAAAAGTATTGTACAAATGCACAAAACGTGAGTAACCATTTCCGATGAGCATAGAGTAAGTCGATGCGTGATTCATTTCGCCTTTAGGAATGCCTCGTAAAGCGTGCTATGCACATTGCTATATAAACATTACTCTTCAATGGGAAACTCAAATTTCTCGATGCAGGGAACTTGAGAACACCTTGAAAGATTACAATGGGAAATGGCTACTCTTTGAACTAAAGAAACAACGTTTTATATTCAACCTTGGCAGTTTCGTACGATGACATCCAACAGTATTTGCGCACCGATTTATTATTTTTGTGAGTCTAATTAATTGGCCTTGTGATAAATGTGATGATCAATGTGTACTGGCAAGCACAAATGGCAGTATTTTCTGCATGATAAGTCGCATATTGACAGTGACATTGGACATGTGCAGGTATATTGATGGATTTCACAAATTGATACCACCTTCCCTCAGTTCCCTGAAAAAAACAAAACGTTTGTTGTGCAGTTGAACGATCATTCACAGATAAACATGTCTCATGAATTACGACCTTGATTATTTACGGCCATGTTTACCTTTTCAATGGGACCTTCTATTTGCAGCATCAGCAAATATGGCGGAATTTAAATGTCTCCCTTACCACCCACCTGACCAGCCCCTACAATTCCCTTTCCTTATGTGGTGCAGTCTCTGAATAAAGTCAATCAATCTGTCCCAGTTATAGTGGTTGTGTCTAATAGTGATAGTGACCCCGGTGAAAAAATCACTTTATTCTGCACAATGGAAGGGAAAGATACCTCTGCTGTCATGGATATGGGAGCCAATATGACAATTGTGCATCCTCCCTTATAATGTGATTGACAAGCACTCACGACTGGATTCAATAGCTCCCATGTACAACAATCTCGGTAGAAAAGCCATATGCATGACTCAGGTGACATGATGCAGGTACTCGTTCATCTCACAGTGTTGCTTGGAGATTTGAGAGCTCGTCTCTGGCATTGGTGTTGCACTTGCACTCCTTCTTGCCTGCCACAGCAGATTAGAGCGGCATACTGAATATTATGGAGGCAAAAAGCTTTTGTCCTGTCTGTAACATTCCAAAATGAAAGACATGGACTGAAGGCATCTTTATGCACTTAACATAAATACAATATATGCCTGGTGTTGGCTTAATGGCTAGAGTGGTGGGCTTGGGATCCTAGGGTCCTGAGTTCAAATCCCAGTTGGCAGTTGAACTAATACCAGGTGGGGATGACTCAGCCTGTCATCTTTTTGAGATTGGCAAGCATGAGTACCAGCTTGCTGGTATCCTGTGTTGGAGTGGTGACCCGTCCAGGATTGTGCCCAATAACCCAGGAGACTGCTTCGGCAGCACTGATGCTCTGCACAGAGTATGATACTGATGGATGGATAAATAAAAATCACTTGATCACATTGCAACCATTCTATTGTCTACCCCATATTTAACACTTATTTTCAGCTCTTACCCCAACCCCTTACCCGTCTGTCCCTCTCGCCAACTGAAGGCATTGACTTGGTAGTATTTTGGAGGTCATAGAGGAGAATGACACAAGATAGTCAATCCACATATCTACGATGACAAATCAGGAAGCTAGCAGATAATAGTATGCATTTTTTTCTCTTAAGTGCCTAAAACAGGTATACAAAATAAGAATATCAATTCATTGTTTCCAAACTGCGCAATAATCAATAAACAATTATGTCAAACAATAGTTACAGAAACCTGTTTCAATATTTGCAGAAATAATATACACGACTATTACGTAAGGAAAATTGCATCTACACAATCAGCAAACAAAGGTTCAATTTCCCTTCATTTTCACACTGCACTCTTACACGCACAACACACACTCATGCCCTGTCATATTGGTTCACGAGTCAGTAAGTGACCACTATATTCGTTATGGGTGTGTGTCTGTCTGTCTGTCTGTCCCGAGCATAGCTCCGTGGTTTTGATCCGATCTTGATAAAATTAGGGTGCGAGGTTTGTATCATGATCTAGTTGTGTTTTCCTGAGAATGGGCGTGCTGCGCCCATATATGGTGGAGCCACGCCCAAAAAACGTGTTTTTAGGGGATAGCCGGTTTCAAGTTACATCTTCTCCGAGGGGTTTGTCGAATCTGGCAGGGGTTTCGGTATTTCGTTAGCCCATGGCGCCTGCATAGCCCCACGGAGCTCAATTTTCATTTTCGTCCCAAGGTCAAGGTCATCATGTCACGAACTTAGAAATGTCAAAAAAATCAATAAATGAGGCATCGAGCTCCTAGGGTTTTCAACTGTTTCGAATGAAAGTTGGTATGCAAGTAGTGCTCCTCGAGTACTACAACTTTCATCATTTACGTTTTTCCCGATTCCCACCAGTTTGCCCGTGGCGTCCCTCGAAGGTCAAAAAATAAAAAAGGCGAACCGTGTACATTGCTCGTGAACCATCGCCGTCTCCAGACTTGTTCATGAAATATTATCATGTCGACGGACCTGCTAACAAAGACATGGACTGAAGACAACCCCCACCTGGTCGGAATTCAAATCCTGCTGGTCTCTTAAAGCGATCACATTAAAAAAGACTCGAAGGACACTTGGAAGAGCGCATACCTCCGCCATGTAATGCCTGATCCACGAGAACATATTGGGCCTAATCAACACATTTTTTAAACATCAGGCGATGTATCGTTTTTGGCCCTATCTCTCAATGGTGAAGAATCACTTTAGAAATTAAATAATTCTCGCATCCAGATCCGGATTCGGATCTTCACCAAAATCGAATTAATTCATCCTTGCCAGACACCCAACCTGTCCACCAAGTTTGGCTGAATCCGTCCACAACTTTTTGAGATATCGTGCTACATATCGTTTTTGGCCCGATCTCTCAATGGTGGAGAATCGCTTCCAAAATTATCAGATCCAGATTCGGATTCAGATCTTCACCAAAATTGAAACATTTATTCCATGTCACACACCCAACATATCCACCAAGTTTCGTCCGAATCTGTTCTCAACTTTTTAAGATATCGTGCTACATATAGTTTTTGGTCCTATCTCTCAATGGTGAAGAATCACTTAAAAAATTCTCGTAGTCGGATCCGGATCCGGATGTTCACCAACATCTAATCAGTTTGTTTTTGTCACGCACTGAATCTGTCTACAAAATTTCATCCAGATCCGTCCACAAGTTTTTGAGATATGCTGCACACAGACAAAGAGACAAACAGACAGAAAGGTGTGAAAACATAACCTCCTTCACCTTAGGTGGCAGTGGTAATTATATATCCCCCAGGAATTAACCAGATCAGTTTGAAGCAGTTTAGGCATGCGTGTGAGATAATGGTGGCTTATCAGGCGACAAGTGAACTTAGGAATAAGTTTATGGGAAGGAGATGCAGGACGACAAAAATGGACAATCTCAAGATGAACAAGTAGATTGAAACAATAAATAGACATAAACAAATATGGCACACTCTTCACTTGGCACAATTTACATCACTGATCACCATGACATTGGTGCTGTTGTCCCATCACTCAATTCCAAAATATATTTTCAGTTGTTAGTGAGCGATTTCCATTCATCCCCATCATTCTCAAATAATCTGGGATGCACATTTGCCGCATTGGCTCCCGTATCGACAATTGAGTTGACCAATTTACCTTCTGTCATGCATGACAAAATGAAGTTTTGACAGAGTTCACAATCACCATAAGAACCAAGTGCAATAACTGGCGTAGATTCATTAAGTTGAGTTAGGTGCTGCCCCACGAGCCTGACTAATTCTGGTTTTCCGCCGAACTGTTTTCCACTCATGCGGCACTGTGTCTGTCTTCTCAGACTACAACTGCTTGCCTGTTTTTGACCCCATGCAAATATAAAGTTCTTCCTGATCCATGTGCTCTGACTTCCTTTGCCGATCCAGGCCATCTTGTGTTCACATTAAACTCACAAAGTGTGTTCCACACTCTTTCACTCCACCAAACATGAGAAGTCTCTCCTTGTATCTCCTGGTACCTTTTTTGAATGAGGAAATATGAACTCTTTTGGTGGTTATTTATTATTTGCTTATTATTTATGATTGTTATATTACAATTATTGTGTTTAAAATGGTGTATGTGGAGTCGCCTTCTTTCCCTGCCCCTGGGTTACCCAGAATGTCATGGTTACTTGTACTCACCATTTTAGAATGTTTCCTCAGTCCTGGAGGAGAGGGAGGACCCACATGGCTGGAGCATAAAGCAATACACGTGGCAATATTTACAGATTCACATTTCAAGACTCCTCCTTCCTGCACCCCCTAGCCAAACTTCAACACCATTTGTTCCTGCTTGCCATACTGCAGCAGATGGGAGAGGAAGGTGTGGCAAGGGGGGGGGGGGTAGCAAGAGCCCGTTTCTTCCACCTTAAGTATCTCTTCCACTGGCCTGTCCCCTTCCAGGTTTGCAAACAAGAATCCATTCATGTCCAGCAGAAGGCCAAGATTGAGGCAACATTCTAAAGTGGTGAGCACACCCTAGAGGAAATGATGATACGTCCATGTGCTTGTAACATTGATAAATCACATGGCAAACCTTGTAATATTGTCACAGGGGTGCCCACCCAAATTAACCCCCCAACTCAAATTTGTCGGAGCCAGGCGGTGAACACCGACAGTCCCCGTATGGCCAAGCAGTCCCTGATTAAGAGGAGAAGGACACGTTGATCAACAGAGATTTCAACATGTGCTCGAAGTGCATGGCAGAGGGAAATGGCAGACAGCAGAGTACTGGGAATGGAACTGACACACAAGGGGGTTATCCTCCATCCATCCATGAGGACCATACTCTGTGCAGAGCATTGGTGCTGCCAAAGCAGTCTCCTTGGCTATTTGGCACAATCTTGGACCAGTCACCACTCTGACACAGGATACCAGCAAGCTGACACTCATTTTGCTGACCTCATAAGGATGACAGGCAGAGTCAACCCTACCTGGTATTAATTCAACAGCTGAGGGGTATTTGAACTCAGGATCCTCGGATCCCAAGTCCACCACCCTATAGTAGAGTTCCCACAATAAGGTCCCGTGACCGTTTTTCCGGGACCAAGGTTTGAAGGTTGATTTTAGTCATTTGAGTGCTGATTAAATGAGCTGGGTAACCTCGTGAAAATGTGGGCTAACTCGACCAGATGCGAAAATTCAAAATGGCCGCCATGCTACTTCCAGTATATCAAAAATTGCATATCTTTTGGTTCTACATGTCCGATTTTTATGATTTTTGGGTCAAAATATATGTTTTGAAGGTCAAGGATGTCATATATTACCATTCAATATTGTTATATTTAAGGTTTAAGTCACAAAATATGAATATAACTTTTCGGGGGCCAAATCCAAGATTGTCGTCGAGTAACATCTGGAAAATAGTAAAAAACAATTTTCTTCTCATAATATTATTGGCAGTGAATCTTTTCATGCAAGTAAATGTTTGTTATGTGGGAGTGCACAACAAATTGAGACAAGAAGAGAAGGACGCAATCATTGTCTTTATTTTCAGAACATGATGTGTACATAATATCAATTTCTCAACTTTTACACTGTTCAGGTAGGTTATACCATTCTTTTGTATGTCCCTCCTGTACTTTATCTAGAACAGTAATATGATGAAAGAATATCAACATTCTTCATTTTGTCTGTAGAGCAACAGTGTTTCAATGGAAAAATGAAATAAAACATGAATTATCTGAATTCCCGGCATTGACGCTTTCCCGGTAAGTATTCTTGTAATTTGCATTGACCAAAGTTTGATGTACTGTCCAACTCCTCTTTATCTAAGAACGTCATAATAAAATAATATTAACATCTCTTATATTTTGACTGTGGCAATGTTTTTACAGTTGTAAATTAAATGAAATGAAATCTCCATTGAAACACATACATGTAATCCTTCAGTCACTATCTGAGTCGCTGGCTCCAGAGTCACAAACTTCATCATTACTTTCAGCCTCATCATCGTGCAACAATGTCTGTTCTTGTTCAACCAAGTCATGTAAACTTCTTGGGAGTGCATCATGGTATACCTCACTGACACACATCTACCGTCTTTCATTGTCCATGGGGGTGCATCCGGCTTGTCATAGTTTAGTTGAATGTAAACTTTAGTTACTCGCGTCACATGCAGATTGTGAGAATCTGGATCTGGTGGGATGCGGGACGTGGACTTGTTTTTCATCTGACCCCACTTCCGTGCTCTGGCTTCACCTAACGTTTTACTGATTGTGTCATTATAGATGTGTCTAATAGTGAATGTGGCCATTTGCTGAAGCACCTCTTGTGTCACTGGAAGTGTTTTGCCAACATCTTTCAAAAGATTGCGTGCCTCCTGAGTTCCTGTTCCTTTTCATAAACTGTGTTTTTCCCATGTCCATAGAAGCCAGATGTATCAGAGCATGCCAGATTGTTTTTGTAAATGATGCCTATGGTGTGGAAAATTCCATCAAATACAGTGAGCATGAGTGTCGTAAATCCACGACAGCATATAGAGATGGGTCCAGAAATGTGTACATGAAAACATCAGATAGGTTTCCTGCCACAAAGAACTTCCAGGTGCTGTTCAGCAATCAGGGAAACAAACAAAGGCTGCAAAAGTTTCTAAAGGATGAGTTCACCAAGCTTGTAAAGAATCATAGAGAAATTGACTTTGTGTACTCCATCAGGCAAATTGTTGGAACATCTCTTCCGGAGAAAGGATGGAAGAATTTGAATGTAGTCACATTGAGGCGGACACAATGCTGTTCTTCATTATTCGCAAATCCGAAAGCAGGAAAAATGGAGACAGTCGTGATTGATGCCGAGGACACAGATGTAGTGATTCTTTCTGCATATGTTGCACATCAACTGGAGGGCACCCTTGCTATCAAACGAAAGACAAAATCATCAGCTGCAGAGACCTTGCTCTGATGATGTAGCTGAAATTTAATCCCTTACACATCCATAGTGGATCTGATACAACATCTGGCTTCTATGGACATGGGAAAACACAGTTTATGAAAAGGAACAGGAACTCAGGAGGCACGCAATCTTTTGAAAGATGTTGGCAAAACACTTCCAGTGACACAAGAGGTGCTTCAGCAAATGGCCACATTCACTATTAGACACATCTATAATGACACAATCAGTAAAACGTTAGGTGAAGCCAGAGCACGGAAGTGGGGTCAGATGAAAAACAAGTCCACGCCCGCATCCCACCAGATCCAGATTCTCACAATCTGCATGTGACGTGAGTTAACTACCAAGTTTACATTCAACTAAACTATGACAAGCCGGATGCACCCCAAATCCCACCAACCATGGATGGACAATGAAAGACGGTAGATGTGTGTCAGTGAGGTATACCCATGATGCACTCCCAAGGTTTACATGACTTGGTTGACAAGAACAGACATTGTTGCACGATGATGAGGCTGAAAGTAATGATAAAGTTTGTGACTCTGGAGCCAGCGACTCAGATAGTGACTGAAGGATTACATGTATGTGTTTCAATGGAGATTTCATTTAATTTAATTTACAACTGTAAAAACATTGCCACAGTCAAAATATAAGAGATGTCAATATTATTTTATTATGACTGTCTTAGATAAAAGACAGTTTACATACATCAAACTTTGGTCAATGCAAATTACAAGAATACTTACCGGGAAAGCGTCATTGCCGGGAATTCAGATAATTCATGTTTTATTTCATTTTTCCATTGAAACACTGTTGCTCTACAGACAAAATGAAGAATGTTGATATTCTTTCATCATATTACTGTTCTAGATAAAGTACAGGAGGGACATACAAAAGAATGGTATAACCTACCTGAACAGTGTAAAAGTTGAGAAATTGATATTATTACACATCATGTTCTGAAAATAAAGACAATGATTGCTCCTTCTCTTCTTGTCTCAATTTGTTGTGCACTCCCACATATAAACAACATTTACTTGCATGAAAAGATTCACTGCAATAATATTATGAGAAGAAAATTGATTTTTTACTATTTTCCCGATGTTACTCGACGACAATCTTGGATTTGGCCCACAAAGTTATATTTCATATTTTGTGACTTAACCCTTAAATATAACAATATGGAATGGTATATAATGACATCCTTGACCTTCAAAACATATTTTGACCCAAAAATCATAAAAATCGGACATGTAGAACCAAAGATATGAAATTTTTGATATACTGGAAGTGCATGGCGGCCATTTTGAATTTTCGCATCTGGCCGAGTTAGCCCACATTTTCACGAGGTTCACCCAGCTCATTTTAATCAGCACCCTCAAATTGACTAAAATCAACCTTCAAACCTTGGTCCCGGAAAAACGGTCAGGGACCCTATTGTGGGAACTCTACTACTAACCATGAAGCCAACACCAGGCGAACGTGACCTATGCCGGCATAATTATCATTAAAATATTCCACATGAGTAGCCACACCGATCGTGAAAATTTCATGTCAACGAGAAAAGCGTTTTCAGAGAAAACAAAGAAAATAACATGGACGAATATGTATATAATTTGGATATGTATGGATATGTGTATTATAATGTAGATATATATATATATATATATTATATATATATAATGTATAATATACAGTATAAATTATATATAATATCATATATATATATATATATATTATATATATATATATTAAATATATATATACATGGGGAGAACAAGTATTTGATACTACTGCCGATTTGCAGGTTTTCCCACTTACAAAGCACGTAAGGTCTGTAATTTTTATCAATAGGTACACTTCAACTGTTGAAGACGGAATCTAAAACAAAAATCCTGAAAATCCACATGTATGATTTTAAAAATATTAATTGCATTTATTGCATGAAATAAGTATTTGATACTCAGAAAAACAGACTAATATTGGGTACAGAAACCTTTGTTGGCAATTACAGAGATCAGACGTTTCCTATAGTTCTTAACAGGTTTGCACAGACTGCAGCAGGATTTTGCCCACTCTCCATACACGATCTTCTCCAGATCCTCAGGTTTCGGGCTGTCGCTGGGCAACACAGACTTTCAGCTCCCTCCAAAGATTTTCTATTGGGTTCAGGTCTGGAGACTGGCTAGGCCACTCCAGGACCTTGAGATGCTTTTTTACGAGCCACTCCTTCGTTGCCCTGGCTGTGTGTTTCGGGTCGTTGTCAGGCTGGAAGACCCAGCCACGCCCCATCTTCAATGCTCTTGTTGAGGGAAGGAGGTTGTTGGCCAGATCTCACGATACTGGCCCATCCATCCTCCTCAATACGGTGCAGTCGTCTGTGTCCTTGGCAGAAAGAGCATCCCAACGAATGATGTTTTCCACCTCCATGCTTCACGGTTGGGATGGTGTTCTTGGGGTTGTACTCTATCCTCTTCTTCGTCCAAGCACGGCGAGTGGAGTTTAAACCAAAAAGCTCTATTTTTGGTTCATCAGACACATGACCTTCTCCATTCTCCTCTGGATCTCCAGATGGTCATTGGCAAACTTCAGAGGGCCTGACATGCGCTGGCTTGAGCAGAGGGACTTGGCGTGCGCTGGCAAGGATTTTAATACATGACGGCGTAGTGTGTACTTATGGTTTTCTTTTGGATACTGTGGTCCCAGCTCTCTTCAGGTCATTGACCAGGTCTGCCGTGTAGTTCTGGCTGATCCCTCACCTTTCTGATGATCATTGAGGCTCCACGAGGTGAGATGCTTGCATGGAGCCCCAGACCGAGGGGAATTGACTGTTATCTTGAACTTCTCCATTTTCTAATAATTGCGCCAACAGTTGTTGCCCTTCTCACCAAGCTGCTTGCCTATTGTCCTGTAGCCATCCCTGCCTTGTGCAAGTCTACAATTTTGTCCCTGATGTCCTTAGACAGCTCTCCTGGTCTTGCCCATTGTGGAGGAGTTTGAGTCTGATTGATTGCGTTGTGGACAGCTGTCTTTTATGCAGATAACGAGTTCAATAACAGGTGCAGTTAATACAGGGAATGAGTGGAGAATGGAAGGGCTTCTTAAAGACAAAACTAACAGGTCTGTGAGAGCCGGAATTCTTACTGGTTGTAGGTGATCAATACGTATTTCATGCAATAAAGCAATTAAATTTAAAAATCATACAATGTGATTTCAGGATTTTTTGTTTTAAATTCCGTCTTTCACGGTTGAAGTGTACCTATGATAAAAAATTACAGACTCTACGTGCTTTGTAAGTGGGAAACCTGCAAAATTGGCAGTGTATCAAATACTTGTTCTCCCACTGTATATATATATATATATGATTATATCCTGTGACATATATTGTGTAATATATTACTATACACATATATGTAATATATGTTGTATTATATATATATATGTATGTGTATATATATACATATGTATATATACATACAGTATATGTATATATTATACACATATACATATATCCTGGTGTTGGCCTTGTGACACTCCAGATTCGATCCTGGTGTTGGCTTAGCGGTTAGGGTGGTGGCTTGGGATCCTAGGGTCCTGAGTTCAAGTCCCGTTGGCTGCTGAATTAACACCAGGAGGTTGACTCAGCCTATCATCCTTCCGAGGTCGGCGAAATGAGTACCAGTGTAGCAGCCAAAAAGGCTGCACACGAAGGGAAGGGGTATCAACGGATTGATTAATTCTGGTATTGGTGTGGCGTAGGCATGATGGGCCGAATGGCCTCCTCCTGTGCCTTTATTCCTTGTAAATCCTTGAAAATCCTTGATATATATATACATATATATGTGTATGTATATATATATATGTATATATGTATATATGTGTATGTATATATGTGTATATATATGTATATATGTATATATGTGTATGTATATATGTGTATATATGTATATGTATATATATATATTTTTAAAATTATGTATATATATATATATATACATATATATATATATATATATACATATATATATATATATATATATATATATATATATATATATATATATATATATATATATATATATATATATATATATATATTGTTACGGCTGTGGAAATTCACAGAACACCATAAAGGTCCTTAGTTAGTTATGCCGATAAGTCCGTGTTCAGTTAGATTTCCCCACGGTTGTTTAATGGGAATTATCCGTGTGGACAGGGCTGTGATCTTTGAGTTAGCCGTTATTCTTTGCTATCGTTATTTTGGACCAACCACCTCCACCACCAACATCGCTCTCAACAACCGCTTCAGACCAACCGCCTTTCCACCACCACAACCACACCTGCCTCTCAACAAACCACGCCATCCTCACTACTTCGCCAGCAACCGTCAACATCTCCGCACCACAAACATCGCCTCACCTTCTTCTCCGAAACGACGTCCGCTTTGCGTGCAGAGGTTGGAGGCAAGGGTTATCTCGTCATGCAGCGCCGATGATTTCCACAACGTCCGCTTTCCGCGCGGAGGTCAGAGGTCGGAGGCACAGGTCTCTCGCCGCCAGCGTCGATGATTCCACAACGTCCGCTTTCCGCGCAGAGGTCGAGGTCAGAGGTGAAAGTGCGGAGATCAGATTCGCCAACCAGCCCTATAAAAGCCGCACAAGAGCGCCAGTTCAACCAGTCTGGAGGGGTCTGGAAGAGAGTCGAGTCGATCCGAGGAGAAGCGGTCGGATCTGGAGCGGTGTGGGGAGCGGAGCTCGAGTCCAGTGGAAGTCCGGGTTCGCCGAGGAGACGGAGCGGGAACACATCAGGCCGGCCGTGCCACGCATAACGGCGCGTTCGTGTGGGACGTGGAGAGTTGCCAGCCAGCAGCGAGTCCGAGGTGATGGGCTTCGGACAGTCCGAGCAGCGCGAGGGACGGACGGGCTCTTAAAGAGAGCATCAACTCGGAAAGAGCATAAGGCCCGTTCGTTCCTCTGAGGCGTTGCCGGCTGGGCCCAAATCACCGGCCGTCAGACGAGGCCTGGCGAGCGCGTTACGCTAGCTGCCGTGGGGAAGGAGTGTCGTGGTCGCCCCAGCGAGGAAGGTAACCTGCGCGCCTCGCGGAGCCTCTGCGGTCTACACGGCTCCGCAATAAACCCAAAGAGGTCCAGTCTGCCCCTCGTCTGTCCTGGGCTTTTCTTTGCTTTCAAATGAATGTGGGCACCATGTCCGCAAGTAGAACTGTATAAGTGACTGTACATAATAAATAGACGGTATTAGCTCTTTCCTTTGCATTGTGTTTGGCTGTATAACTGCATGCGTGTTTCACCCATTTGTTGCTTGATTGTATACGTGAAAAATAAAAATGTGCTTTGTGTGAATGTTAACCCGTTCGGTGTCTCTCTTTTCCCCATTGAAGTGCCATATTGTTTCTCGGAATACGAGTTGGTTTTTGAATACCGATCATAGAATCGGGTCCGGCGAGGTCTGGCGATAATACCCGCCTCGGTTCCCAGAACGGAACGAACCGCTAAGCGGTCGTGTCCAAACAGGCCTTCGCCGAGGTACGGTCCCTCGGTAGTTACCGCCGCGAATACTTAGGTATATCGATATTCGGCGATTGACCCTATTTCACGCGGTTAGAATACGGACTGGCCATGGTGTGCGTTGAAGGCACACCGGTGACTGGTTCTCGGCGTTGTTCCGGGAAGTCACGACGCGTCACTCGCACGCCGGGCGGGCGTAAATTCGTAACAATATATATATATATATAATATATATATATATGTATATATGTATAGATATTTGTATATATATATATATTATATATATTGATATACAGTATTATATATAATATATGTATTATATATATATATATATATATTGTATATACATGTATATATATAGATATTTGTTTATATATATATTAATATAAATAAATATATTATATATTATATTATATATATATAATATAATAATATATGTAGATATATATACACAAATGAGAATATTAAATTGAAGAAAAGGAAGGATGATGGGGAAGAGAAATCTGGGGAAGGCAGTGTGGGCGGAGTGGAGAGGGAATGAAATAGGTTTCGAAGTACATAACTGTAAGGTGAAGGGAAGGGAAGGGGCACCGATGGCGAATCAGATGTTAACGGGGGTCAAAAATTCCTCCATATTTGCACACATAATAAAATTAATGCCCCAAACATAAATGCACAATTTAGTGATGAATACAACTGCTTGTTTGAACAAAGGAAACAGATAGCAGCCCATGTATTGTGCATATTAGCATTACTGGACTTGATAATTATTGAATTTTTCACTTTCGACTCTTGTGTGAAAAAAATTACCATTCAGTAGCAAAAGAAACTGCAGTGAATTTGTCAGTATTTCCTGTACAAACTACCAAACATCCATGCTTATAATTGGGAGAAACAAAAATGTGATGTCACATGGCTGTTTCCTGTGAAATTCAGCAAAGTTGATTTTGTTGCTTTATGGTTCATTTTTTTTTCTCCTGTAAGAATGTAAAGTGGAAGAACGATAATGATCATTTAATAAATTGTCAAATTGTATACATTTATGAGGTCAAAGTTAAAAGTTGAATCTTAGATGCTGTGTTGGCCAACAATTTATATTGGTGTAATGCAAGGGCACAGACACCAAGGCCTACAGTTTTTTTTTCCCGATAATTACCACCTTCAGAAGTGTTCCAAAAGTCAAAGTCAGACATATTTTACATTGCACAATGACATCAACTTTCTACGAGGTTGTCTGGCAATATATTAATGTTGAATCACCGCTGTTTGCTTGTTTCATGGATAGGAAGCTAGTTCATTATTGTGCTTTTGCTGTGCGGTGTTCATAAGCATTTTGCACATTATCCATCATATTTTCGAAGAGGATTGGATAGAGAATTGTTGTACATTCCGAGGTAGATGCTTAAATGCTCGAACATGTAATTCATCGTTCTACAAGGACACACTAACCTTTCAGCACTAGAAATCTGCCAAATACAGCCAGTGGCTGCTTAAAATATAGCCTGCGTGTAATGTGGGCCTTGTAATACATCGAGCTTTTAGCAGTTGTGAGATTGGAAGCCAGCTGCCTTTGCTTCCATGGGATCAGTTTATTATGCATTGAAAACTGAAGCTTTTCTGCAGCACCTTGTATTTTGCAATCAATTTAGTTGGCTGATGGCGTGATTGTTCAAAGCAGGTTCTGCTGTATATTCATTATTATTTGTTTTTACATTGCGACTGCATAAATGGTATTAATATTGCATTCTGTGATTTCCTTTATAAATATGCTTTACATTAACACACACAAGGGTCTGAATTTGAGAACATCTGTTTGGGAGCCACCAATGAATGCTCACGGCAACAGCCGTAGCCAGTCTCCAAATACAGTGATACTTGGACAAGACTGCCATGAATTATCAACTGCACTCTTCTGTACAACCACATCTGCACAACTATATTTGAGTACTACTACTGTTTGACGATTGGTATATCCCCAATTATTTCCATCTTTTTGTGGGGTCAGCTTGGGACCGCCTTAGACCCTATCTTTCACAAACCGGCTTGCTTGGCCTGATGTTTGACTGACTGTGGCATGGGTTTGTAGTTTGTTCGGGGTGCAGGTGGTAACTCACTTGCATTTCTTGAAAGACAACATGAGATCTGTAAAGTCCACCAACAACCAGTTCTGGTAGACATGTCCTATGGCTTAACATCCTTCCGTTGGATAGTGCACACAACGCCTTGACGCATTTCCCTCCATGAAAAACACCAGGATGACAGTTTATAGTTGGGTCAAGATTCAAACGCAGGTTAGACGGTTCAGGGGTGAGTGTGCATAACTCCTTGCTATCTTGCCAGCTTATCGATCTGATTGCTGTTTCAATGTTAATCCTTGCTTGTTGACTTGAAAGGGATTTATTGGATGATCCATTTTGCAATCTGTCATCATCCAACACAACTGATTTCCACACTTATGGAGTCATATCAGGTGAGACTAATTTATTTCTTCATGTGTGTTCATTACTTGGGAACCACTTTATCGCATTTAATGTAGAGCACCTTCAGTTCTGAGGACTATGGCCCAATCATGGACCAGCGCGGGCAGTGGTATTTTAAAATACGGTCAAACATTTGGTCAACAGAATTCCAGCCCATAAGCTGCTAGTTAGTGTTTGTCCTGTTGCTTTATCACCAAATAAAGGTCTTCTGTTTTGTCAATCAACCTTTACGCATCTGCATTTATTATTAATAAATAATTGTTTTGTGTTCCAACAGCTTTGACTTCTTTTAATTCCCCCTCTCTATTTTTTTTTTCTTCTTCAAAAGCACTAATTGTTTTTCTCTCTCTAAAAGTAAGGTTTCACGCCTTGTCAAATTGCCATGGCTGCAAATCATTCCAAATCAAAAATATGAACGTTGGCCAAAAAATTACAAATCTTGCTCCTTTTCCGGTGTTTGAGAATTGCAGTTGGATACGTTTAGTGTTCTGCATCACTAGGTAGGTGTATAATTAAAGGAGATGGGTTGATGAATTATTTCCACTCTGCAACATGTGAAGCACAGAAGGATGTAATTGACTTCACTTGGGAAGTGATACCGGAGTAGGGAGCCATTGTAACCTGCCAGTCCCTCGTGGAAGTGTCTTGGCTGACAAATGTCCATCAAGCCAGCATTATCAGGTGTACCTGCAACTGAAACATGAGGTACCAATAATGAGTGGACTTTGCCATACCATTAAATCCAGGATGACCTGTTTGGCCTTCTCACCTGAGCCTCATGATGCATTGGTCCCAGGTTCGAATTCCATAGGCTGTGTAATTTCTCTGCATTGTTTACTCATGTCTTTGTAATTATTTTAAGAGGACCCTAATTTCTCCAAATGTAATTGTCCTACCACAATGAATGTAAAGGCCGTCACACATTTTTCGATGTTCGCTGACGCAACGCAGCACAACTACATTGCCGGTGACGAATCTTGTACAATCTTGTTATGTCGGAGACTGCCGCACACTTGACTAACTCTACACGTATGTCGATGTCGCCATTTTTGGTAAGGAACATGGTGAAGAATAAATGCAGTGAGAGGATGAGAGAGGTGAAAGCTCTGAGTATTGCTGCTCTGCCATTCGTGCGGGTCCATCCTCGATGTTGTGCTAGCAGAAAGACAAGGCTGTGGGTAAAGCCCCAGAGATAGAGAGAAGGCGAGCTCAGGAAGCGTTCAGCAACTTGCTCATGGAACTTGCTGCAGAAGATAGAAGATAGAAGATAAGCACTGTTATGCTAACTTCCAGAGCATGCACCCAACACTCTTTAACGAGCTAGTGGAACATGTCAGTTTGCGGACAGCGAGGAGAAACATGACATTTTGGGGTGCCATCTCTGCTGCAGAACAAATCGCAATAACTTTGCGTTTTTTGGCCACAGGTAATACAGTCTGTGCGTGCGCAGCGCAATACACACACACACACACAACACACACACCACACACACACACACACACACACACACACACACACACACACACACTTATACGTGCACAGATGCTCCTTTACACGAGCGCATACACCTTTATATGAACGAACACACACACACACAACACACACACACACACACACACACACACACACACACACACACACACCTAGTAAGTATATGCCACTGCAACTCAAAGCCTGAGACTTTATCATTAAAAGGTTTTATAACACGATGTACCTTGAATAGAACAATTTTATTGTTTCTGAAGGTTTGTTAAGTACAGAAAACAAAGGACAGGTTCAGGCTACTATATGGAACATTCATAATACCTTTTTAGGTTTCAAATTTCACAAAAGTTACAAAATTTTTTTTAATGCTGCAGGTGATATGACCCTATGGTCAGAAGTTACTGAAAGCTGAAGTTTAATTGATCAACACATTTCACCCTTCGGCAATTTGTCGGAGACTGCCACACAGCAGAGTGGTCACAAAGAACCTATGCACGCAGTTAAAATTTCGTTAGAATTTATCTGTGTGCTTCCCTCCATTCTCCACACAAATTTGAAATTTTCTTCATGTTCTTCTGGACATCTTCTTCCATGTTGAGGGCTGGAGGTCATAAAAGCAGCCCTTGACAGCTGTTTTGAGGTCTTAAACTGTTGCGAGGTGGAGATGAGAAATTTCCTCTTTCACAGTGCCCCAAAGCGAGTTGTCACATGTTGTTAAGTCCAGACTTTGAGGAGGTCACACTATCCCAGATCCACATCCATTCTATCGTCCACTGAATTTGTCATTGAGATATTCTCTAACTACGAGAGCATAATGTCCTGGTGCAACCTCTTGTTGCGGGATAGCTGAAGATAGCAAGACAACTGATTCTTGACAGTTGAAGACCTCAAAACAGCTGTCAGGGGCTGCTTTTATGACCTCCAACCCTCAACATGGAAGAAGATGTCCAGAAGAACTTGGAGAAAAATTCAAATTTGTGTGGAGAATGGAGGGAAGCATACAGATATATTTTAACTAAATTCTAACTGCGTGCATAGGGACTTTGTGACCACTCATACACCATGATGCATGATTGTCATGGATAACTCATCATAAAAGTTTAACATGTTCAACTTTTATGATTGTTGCCAATGCACCGAAAAAACTAGTTCACGAGGCTCGTCAACCACTGCACATTGCACGATTATCAAAAAACGGTCTCCGACTAAGCTATCGCCGGCAATGTTGTTTCATTGCATTGGCTAGTGTGCGGCATCCCTTAAAACACTGTGGTGATTAAAGAAACCATCCACAGCTTTATCTTTCTTTGATGCAGCATGCTCTCTCTCCTGAAGTCATCACCAGTCATTTTTATTTTTATACGTGTGCCTTCACAATGGGTGCTGTGTCATATCGCTGCCATCATCAAGACAGAAGGTGCTTCAACCCATGATTAGGTTGTTCAGTATTAAAGCATTGAGGGTTTATATAATGCTGATAAACCTTGCAATTTATCACAACACTACTGTGTTGTGTTAAAATGGAGCGAAGTACCCAGACCTCTTACATTATTATACAATATGAAATCAGAAAACACATAATTTAATTATCAAATTTCACATGGCTTTTTACCACTCAGCCCGAATTGGGCTGAAGGGTATTGTCGTCACAGGCGTTGTTCGGCGGGCGTCCGGGCGTCCGTCTGGGCGTCTGTCAACTTTTGGTTTCCGTCAATTTCGAGGAGAACGCCATGTCCGATTAAATCATTTTTGCAGGGTATGTTGGGTTGAGTAGAGGAAGGTTCCTTTCGAAAATGGGCGCGCTGCGATTTTCAATGTGGCCTCCATGGCAGCCATCTTGAAATTGGTTTCCGTCGATTTCGAGAACGCCTTGTCCGATTAAATCCATTTTTGTAGGGTGTGTTGGGGTTGAGTAGAGGAAGGGTTCCTTTCGAAAATGGGCGCGCTGCGATTTTCAATGTGGCCTCCATGGCAGCCATCTTGAAATTGGTTTCCGTCGATTTCGAGGAGAACGCCTTATCCGATGAAATCCATTTTTGCAGTGTGTGTTGGGGCTGGGTAGAGGAAGGTTCCTTTCGATAATCAGTGGATGCGATATCCAATATGGCGGCTAGGGCAGCCATCTTGAATTTGTTTCGGACAATAACTTGAGAACGGCTTGACAGATTGATTTTATTTTCATGGGGGTATAATGGGGTGGTTAGAGGAAGGTCCTTTCAATATACAGCACAATCCGATATCCAATATGGCGGCTAGGGCAGCCATCTTGAATTTGGTTTCCGGACAATAACTTGAGAACGGCTTGACTTATTGATTTCATTTTTGTGTGATATAATGTGGGTGTTTAGAGAAAGGTTCCTTTCGATATTCAGCGCAATCCGATATCCAATATGGCGGCTAGAGCAGCATCTTGAATTTGGTTTCCGGACAATAACTTGAGAACGGCTTCACACATTGATTTTTTTTGGCGAGGTATAATGGGGTTGTGTAGAGGAAGGTTCCTTTCCAAAATGGGCATGCTGCGATTTTCACTGTGGCCGCCACGGCAGCCATCTTGATATTGGTTTCCGTCAATTTCGAGGAGAATGCCTTGTCCGATTAAATCCATTTTTGCTGGGTGTGTTGGGGTTGAGTAGAGGAAGGTTCTTTCGAAAATGGGCTTGCTGTGATTTTCAATATGGCCACCAATCTTGAAATTGGTTTGCGTCAAGGGGCTGAGGGGTTACGCCCACTTTGCGGTGCTATTTTTAATTATTGTACCTGTGATTGCAAGTAAAATGAAGATGCCTGGCACTGCCAAAATCTAAGTGCTCATGTCACAGGTGAAGTGATGCATAACACACACCTTTAAACTGTCTAGTTTGAGTTTGATTCCCTATCTGATTATAAACTATCACACTGGTGTTTCATCGGTATGATGTTGCATTATTGAGTGCACCATCCATCAGTTGAGATGTTAAACAGAGGTCCCATCTGCCAGCATTTGTAGGTGGATGTTAGAGATCCCATGGTGTCTTGAGGAAAGAGTATGGCATTGTTGCTGACACCACAAACAAATTGCAACTTCCTGCCCTAACATTTGGGGTGTGCGAGGGAAGTGCTCAAAGGGAACTGCCCATCAGCAATGCAGCTGTGTTCCTATAAATGAAGAACCGGCAGCCAGGTTCTGCCTATAAATTAATTTATGTGATGTACAAAAGTATAAGCATTGGTATTTGCTCAACATATAACCTCTGGATTGCAATGGTGGCCATATTGGTGAGGATACTGGAATGGACTCTCTGAGTTTGTGAGTCCATCTCCAGCTTAAAGCAGAATAGGGATTAAATATTCTGTAAACCAAGATTTTCTAAGGTGAAAAGCCATCCCCTTCTTCTTAAATGGAGTTGCCAGATCCAAAAGGACATGATGGCTCCCCGCAGAGCATGCACCATTCAAGGGTTTAACATATGTGCTTTACCAGACCTGGAAACTGGTCAAAGCCCATGGTTGGAGGTTTAAGGGCAGTCTTATCAGCCAACACTTGCCCTCCAATGACAGGTGGGAGGGTGGGGGGTGCAGGGGTAGGAGCATAGATCTCCTTTGGGATGCATGCTGCCACAGTTTTTGGAAGAAGAGAAGAAGCTGAACTTGGAATACCTCCACTCGTGCGGCAAAGGTAGCACCTCACTGAACAAAAGGGGTACCCGCATTCCCAAGAGAGTCCAAAATTCCTGGGAGACCCACTTTTGTTGTGTTCCAAAGGGCCGACTAGCCACCTCCCTCAGGGTCTCCAATAATTCCCCAACAGTGTCTCTCCATAGGCAGTAGTGCTGTTAAGAGATCCATGACCGTGTTCTCCAGACATGGTTGACCATCCTTGATGGTGTAATGTTAGAGCATTGACTCTGAATATGGGAGGTCAGTGGTTCAAACCTGACCCCAGTCAAGTTATCCAAAGACTTTTAAAATGGTGCATGCTACTTCCTTGCTTGATGCTCAACATTTAAAAATAATAGACCATCGACACATAATCACAGGTTGGCAACTGTTGCGCAAGCATGATGGGCTTAATGTCTTCCTGCGTTGAAGTTCCTCATAAGGGAACTCATAAATAAGTGTTAACGATGAAAATGTTGAAATTGGCTCAACTATTAAAATTAAATATGTAAATATTATTCTTCCTGGAATACCTGGAAATATGTTCAGTTTGCTCAGTACACTAGTGTCGTGATTTTGCTGCAGTGATTTTCTGAGGCTGTGGGTTGCAATCAAATTGTGCCAGACACATAATTTGAACACAAAGAGCAAGTTTTGGTTGTTGAAAGCCACCTCCAATGAAAAGACATGCCAGTAATGTTTTTCCACCATCTCGAATGGGAAGGATGATGCTGTGTCACGACGGCTTGTGGATACTTGATTATGAATAATGGCAATCAAGTTCATTTTGCAAAGCTGTATTTTCAAGCATAATTAAACGAAGACGAGTCGAGACATAAAACTCGACCTTCCACCGAGCTTGTAATACAACACGACCAATTTACAGATTACGGCACCCATTTAACATCCCATATTCCCATTGTTGGTGCAACTCCCTTGTACTTTCACCACCTTTGCAATGCCTTGAATGATGGCTGAAGGCATGTCGGCACATGGAGCGTCCGGTATTATTAACAAGACGTCGTTGCTTACCTTACAGGTCGAGCTGACTAACTACACTGTACCTACTGTAAGTTGTTTAACACCATGGTGCATAATGCTTTCTGAAATTTGATCTATTTACCACCATCACATATGTTTCAGTCAAACGTTTCTTGAAATACAAATGACAAAAAGGTATTGGTTTGTGACCTGGCAGGCAGAAAATCCGTTTTGGTATTTCCTTTCAACAACAAATTGGCACAGATGGATAATAAGAAAAATCGCTTCACCGTGAACAAAATGATCCAGCGGAAAGAACTCGCATTGCAAGGCCAGGGGACATGGTTTAAATCCTAGTTTGACCTTTGAAACGACTGGCATTCCATGTTATGCTCACCTGTTGTTTATATTGACCGGAAGTACAACATATACCTTCTCTGACACACTATTTCACATTTTTCAATCTCCCACCTTTCTCCTTGATTTCCTTGTCTACCTCCGGTAATTATGTTTAATAGTTTTATTCACACTTTTAATTTTGTTCAAAGAAGTCAGACCAGGCACAGCAGGAATCTGTTAATAATCATCTGCCAGCCGTGTTGCTGAATTTAAAGGGTCAAATCTATAACTATGGAATGGTACTTGGTTAATTAGCGAAAGTCTCTTCCTTGTAATTTTTTATTTCCTCTTACAACACCTTAGTTTCACCTTTTCTGCTCTGCCTATCCACTCACCAACTCATCCATTTACTTGCTCACATTAACAGAAGACTTCCAGCGTATGACACATCGATAGCTATTTGTCATGTCATGTAGAGAGCTTGTTTAAAGTTCAGCATGGAATGAGCAGTTTAGTGTCATGATCAAACCATGAAACTGCAGCTTTGAAACCCTCGGAGTGCCCTCAATTCTGAGATGAACCTTGTTTTTATTTCCTTTTTCCCCCTGAGACTCTAAGATTTATGAGGTAACTTGTACATATATCTCAAATGCAGAAGGACGTTCGGAGCAAAGGATGCCAAACGGGCCGATCTAAACCATGTCCTTATGGTCATTAGCCAGCTTGCACTGCACATTTGCATTTTAATCCATAACAGTACGAATGAGTAACGCCGTGGTTTTAAGGAGTTGGTACAAGCTTGTGGATATGCAAAGCATAGTTGCCTTGATTCCTATGCTCTCCAACAAAGCATGACTTACTTATGGATTCAGAACTTTTAAATATATATATAAAATACCATTTACCTTGTAACTTCCTGAATACGGTATGTCATACCCAAGTATTAATATAATTAAAACAAATGAGTGCTATTTTATAAAAATATATATTTTGTTTTTTTACTAACAGGGGTTACACGACCCGGCTGGGTGAGCTTTTTCCAGCGGTGGTTTTGGGATGTGTTGGACATTGAAAAGATACGGAGTTATTGACCTCATGGTGGTTACCTTTTGCCTGCGGGCCGTCAGCTGCACTGCCTGACCCTACATCCCACTATAACATTTTGGAGCGGCCTTTGGTGGCCTAAAAACGGACGACAAAGCCAACATGTGGGAGCTTTAAACCTTCCTCAGATTCTGAAGTACCTATGCCCAAAATTTGGGGCCTCTAGATACTATGGTTCGGTCATGAAAGAATAAAATCCAAATGCACACACGAACTTAAAAATATTTATGCAGATTAACGTTCCACAATGGGACTTTATTTTTTATCTCTGAATCCTCCAATTGCAAATGTAATGGCCTCCATGGAGAAAGCTATATCCAAAGTCATTGTCTTCGGATATAGATTTTTTCTGAGATCATAATTCATTGAAAAGAAAACAAGTACTGCATCACCATAATTCTGACCATCAGATTCCATCCAGGGCACTCAACTCTGGACATGCTTTTTTTCCTCTCTCAGCAATTAGTGAAGGCCCTGTCTCAAGCTAGAGGTCTGCCTGGACATATCGGGTGTCCCAAAAGTCATCTCGGGATTTAGAAATTAAATAACATTTCTGTTTTTTAATAATTTATGATTAATTATTTTTATACCAAAAGAAAATTTACAAAATGGAGATAAATTTGCTTTATTTATGAAAAATGATGCAGCTTAGATGTCCTCCATTTTCGGCTTCGCGGAGACGGGCTCTTTCGACAGCATTTTCCATACCAGCGGACAATAACTCTGGCTGCAGCCCTCAAATTTCTGCACAGATGTTGTCCTTGAGCTGCTGAATTGTATGGGGCTTATTGATGTATACACGCTCCTTTCGGTAACCCCAAAGGCGTCAAATCAGGAGAACGTGGTGGCCAAGAAATTTGTGAATTTCGCGAAATTATTCGGTGTCCATGCTCTTTGGGTGAGAATAATTGATCGATGAAATTTAAAATAAAATCCACAATTTGGTTCTTTGTTCAGTTGTGAATTTTTCCATGGGTAATTTCCAAATGTTAATCTAAATTCTGAAAAGAAAAGAAAAACAAATTATTAAAAAACTAGAAATGTTATTTAATTTCTATATCCCTCGGTGACTTTTAGGACACCCTGAATATTGGGAATTCCACACAGTCTGACATCCTGTTTCTGCCTATGGCATTCCTATGGCTGCCTTCATTCCTGAATTTCTGACTTCCTCCAATGATGGTCTACATGTTGCCATCATTGGAAACCTATTCTTCCCTTTCAAAGTGAAGGCTGGATTTCCCCAAAGGCATTGTGCCTGTGGGCTCAGCTTGACATGTGGTGACGTGGAGTGATTTGGCAGATCGGACTGAGCTTCGGCCTTATGCCTGTGGGCTTGGCTCGGTTTTCCTTCGTGGGTCAGCCTTGCATGGCAGGGAACTGACTGACCGAGAGTGTCAGGCTTGTTGAGGATTCTGAACAAGGTGAATTGTGTGAGGAAGGCGAGGAGGATTGCGAGGCAGTCGAGGGTCGAACTGAGTGGTGAGAATTGAGTGTGAAAAGCATTTACTGTGATTACTTTGAAAATTTTAACTTTTTTAAACTTTGGTGAAGGAGGAGTGAGTCAGGTGAGGGAGAAGTGAGTTGAGTGGGGGAGAGGAGTGAAGTGTTGAGTGTGAAAATGAGAACAAGTGGGGGAGGTGAGCGGATAAAAAGGTGTGTGTGTGTGTGTGTGTGTGTGTGTGTGTGTGTGTGTGTGTGTGTGTGTGTGTACACAGGATGGGGACAGCAGGCGAGTGTAGTAGGTCCAGCAAGTCAGCCTGGGCAGTGCTGCTGATTGATGACCTGAACATCTCAAATTAATCAAGATGGTACGAACTCTGCCAGGTGGGCAGCGGTTCAGAAGCGAGGTTTGGCTAGGTAGTTTGAATGTGAGATCAAGGGGGGAAGAGGGTTTGAGATGGTGGTGATGATACAGAAAAGGAGGTTGGAAGTGTTTTGTGTGCAGGAGACCAAATGGATAGGAGACAGGGCGAGGAGGTTGGTAGGAGGGTCCGAGCTGTTGCCTATGGGTTAGGGTGGAAGGAGTATTCGCATGGGAATAATAGTATTGGAAGAGATCAGCAAGCAGGTGGTCAGAGTGTAAAGATGTGAAGGATGGATAGTTATGGCATAGTTGGTGATACAGAGGCAAATGGTGTATGTTATGTTGGTAGATGGACCTCAAACGGGAAGGACTGGGGTGGAGAAGCAGGAATTCAGGAACACACTGGGGAGGATGATGGGAATGGTTGAGCTGGAGGTGATGCTGTGCATTGCAGGGGACTTCAACATACATGTGGGAGCAGTGGAGCAGGGGGAAGAGTCGTGTGTTGGTAAATTTGGTTTGGGAACGAGGAATAGAGAAATTCAAGAGCTGGTGTCGAGGATTGGGATGGTTATAGTTGGTTCATTCTTTCAAAAGTGAGAAAGCCACAGGATTACCTATAGGAGTGGACAGCATAGAACAGAACTTGATTTGGTGGGGGTAAGGAAGTGATAATTGTGGAGGGTTAAGGATTGTAAGGCAGTAGTGGGAGAGCATGTTACCACCCAGTACAAACTTGTGTTTGTGATGTGGATGAAGAAAAGGAGGGAGGCTAAGAGCAGGGGTCGGAAGATTATTAGGTGGGGGAAGTGGAGGGGCAATGTCATCGCAGAGTACAAAGGAGAGGGTGAGGGCAAGGTATGAGCAACATAGCAAAGAAGCGGAAGGTTTGGAGGAGGAGTAGAAGTACGGAGGGGTGTTGAGGGTAATTGTAGAAGTTTTTTTTAATGGAAGAACGTCAGGAAAGGATGCATCGTCAAGGGATGGAAACCAGGTATGTTGGACAGAGGAATTAGTGAAGGCAGAGGAATTAGTGAAAAGAAGGTTTGGAAGAGGATAGAGAAGATCAAGGATAGGGGGAGGCAACCGGAAGCAGGGTTGATGCATCTGTATGGGCAAAAGAAGAAGTCAGCAAGGAGAGCTGTGGATAAGGCGAGGGATGATGTGGAAGAGGTGGTGTACAACATGCTGGAAGAGGATGGTCGGAAGAAGATTTATTAACTGCCTCGTGACAGTGATGAGGATAGTTAGGATATGAAAGGGGGGCAGGGCGGTGATTAAGGATGGGGGTGGGCGGCTAGTGACAGAGAGGGGGGCAGTATTGAAGGTGTGGGAAGCATATTTTGGGGAGATGTTTAACCGGGGAGAGGGCGGGGTGAGCTGGACCTACCATGTTATGTAGAGGGGAGAGTGGAGTTGGTGGAGATCATGGAGGAGGTGCAGACAGTATTGAAGAGGATGAAGAAGAGAAGTGCGCAAGGCATTGAGGAGGTGTGTACAGAGATGATAATTGCAGTGCGAGAAGTTGGAGTCAGTTGCATGATGACAATGTGAAATGTATGTATGTATGTATGTATGTATGCATGCATGCATGCATAAGAGAGGGTTAAGTTCTGGAGAATTGGAGGACAGAGTTAATTGTGCTGATATCGAAGGAGAAAGGCAATGTTCAAGATCCGGGAAAGTACAGGGCATTACGCTCCTTTGTCTTGTCATGTCATGAAGGTGTTGAAGAGTATTCTAGACGGGAGAATAAGGAAGACTGTGGAGATGGAGATTGGAGAAGATCAGCAGGGATTTAGAAAGTGTAGAGGGATGACGGATGGGATATTCGTGCTGAGACAGCTGGTGGAGAAGAGGTTCGAGGTGCAAGGTGAAATGGCATTGGGATTTGTGGACCTGGAGAAGGCCTACGACTCTGTCCTGAGAGAGATGGTGATGGCTACACTGAGATGGATGGGAGTGCCCGAAGCAGACGTTAGGGTGGTGGAGGGGATCTACAAGGGAATGAAGGGAAGAGTTTTGGTTGGTCCTCGGATGTCTGAGGAGTTCAGTGTGAACATCAGTTTGAGGTAGGGAAGCGTTCTCAGCCCACTCATGTTTATCATGGTGATGGAGCTGGTAAGCAGGAAGGTAAACATGAGGGGGTATTCCAGGGAGGTTGTTGGATGCGGACAATCTGGCTGTTGTGGTGGAGAGTAGGTGGGAGATGTGGGAAGTATTGGGGGATTGGAAGAAGGCATTTGGAAAGCATGAGCTGAAGATAAGTATGGAGAAGCCTGAGGTGATGTGGGTCAGGCAGCAGAGAAAAGAAATTAATATTAGGTTAGAGGTGAAGGAGATCAGGCAGGGAAATAGATTTCAGTATCTGGGAGGAACAGTGGCTGGGGATGATGTTGGAGGCAGAGGTGCAGAGTAGGATTCAGGTGGGTGCAAATGCATGGAGGAGGGTAGAGGGATTAATGCCAGACAGACAGATATCAAGGAAATTGAAAGGGAAGGTTCTGTTGTCATGTGTAGCACCGGCGCCTACCTTTACGGTCTGGAAATGGTGACATTGACAGAGATATGACAGAGGCTGCAGTTTTGCGAGAACAACTGGGTCGAGGATTGTGGTAGTAAAGAGGGTGTATAGAAGGATGATGGATGAACTGAGGGAGGAGATTGGTGTGCAGATGAGCTTGATGAGTTTGGTGAAATGTCGGCTGAGATGAGCTTGGCACTTGGTGCGGATGGGGGAAGAGAGAATGGCAAAGAGAGTGGATAGGTTGAGGGAGCAAGGTAGAAGGAGAAGAGGAAGACCACAGTTGAGATGGGAGGATTGTGTGAGAAGGGATGTCAGTCATGTGGGGGGTGTTTGGAGAGTGGAGAGAGTGGCCTGAGGACAGAGGTAAGTGGAGGAGTATTGTGGTCAAAGCAGGGCAGAAGCTTGTTGCCATTGGACCTCACCCCTTATAAAGGGAAGAGGAGGAGGAGGAGGAGAATAAGTGTGTTTAGCCCAGTTTTGTTCCTCATCCATATTAATGTTCTGGTAAACCCTCTCTTCTTTTTAAGCAGACAACTCCACATTGTTCTGTACAGCAGACAGCAGCTGCCTCTTTCTCTCTCTCTCTTTCTCTTTTTTTCAGTGATTCTTCACCATTGAGTGATGGGGCTAAAGCAACATATAGTACGATATCTCAAAAAGTTATGGACGGATTTGGACGAAACTTGGTGGATGAGTTGGTTCGGCAACGAGAACAAGCCGATTACATTTTAGTTCAGGTCCGAATCCAGATCCTACCTATCAGTGGGATACAAAATGGAAACTAATCAGCCTGGCGGAGGTATGTGCTCCACCGAGTGCCCTTCTAGTTTACCCTTACTTTTCCATGGGCCTCGCTTTTGCAGAGAGAAAAAGTGGAAGTAAAGATGCATTTTTAACTGTCTCTTCATTGAACAAAAAGCTATTTTATTTCAGCTTCATATCTGTGTTTTTTCCTCCATCCACAAATCTTTTATCTTTGTCTCTTTTCAAGAACTAAAGCTCTATCCACGACTCCTTGAACCAAAGTACTGTTATGTCTGTTGATGGATTAGTTAAGGATGACATTGCTGTCAATTTGGAGGCAGTTAATGAGCTTTCACATTGCCTTGCCTTCGTCTCTATCTTTGTTCCAAGAGAAGATGCACAATCCTTGCTTCAAAAATGATTGCTTTCAAATTTTGCAGCAAACAGGCATTGCACCCTCTTTACACATCCGCGTGCGGGTGAAAAAGTTGTCTCCGACAGTGGAGTTGTTTGCACATCGTGTTCTAAGCACAGTTGTGAACGATGAAACTTGGTTTGTTAAGGGTGTGGAAGCCAGCCTTTGGAGTGAATTCAATATTACTTGTACATTCGTAATTACGATTGAGAATTACAGAAGATATATAAACAATATTAACTCCTCCACTGGTCACACCATTTATATATATATAATTTCTTATACTTCTGCATGATGGCCCTTCACATGACATTAACTCACTCTGACACTGTTAATGTTATTAAGTGTAACATCCTTCATGTTGTTCACCGAATATTAAGTGAAGAGCTTATCGCAAGTGTTTGAATAGTCCTGCACCAATCAAGGAATCTCATTCTGTGAAGCTTTAAAATTTACAGTTCAGTCTTGCCAGATTGTGTTTGTCACTTGGAAATCCACATGATTTCTAATATATAATATTATATATATATATATATATATATATATATAATATATATTATAATATATATATAATTATTATTATATATATATATGTGTGTATGTGTGTGTGTTGTATTATATAATATATATATATATATATATTGTTACGTTCTAGAACCGTACGCATACAAACATACAGTTGTCCCAAAGTTAGTTATGCCATTAAGTATATGTGCAGATAGAACTCCTCCTGTGTGTAGTGGGCAAGCAAAAGGGATGGGTTGCGATGTTTTTTTTTAGTTAGGTTAATAAATCTTTATATCCTCTCCATTACGATATCCCCTCCAGCCTTCGGTTCGCTGCAACAATGTACCACTGTCCACCTGCGTCTCTGGAGCCCTTTTTCTGAGCAGAATCTTCACATCCGCATTCCTTTTCGGCTTCCCCAAACGTTCCAATTCAATCTTGGCTGTACCACCGACCACCTTCCTCAACACGAGCGGAGTGGTGGGCTTTCCCCCGGCCGAAATCCTCCCCACAAAGGGCAGATCCAATGAAGCCCGTCCAATCAGGCGGATGGTACGCAGCTTCGCAAGCCCTCCCCACCCAGGGGAATCTACAAATTATTACACCATCCTCAGAGTAGAGTGAGAGAGTCGGAGAGTTCGTTGTTGGGTGAGAGAGTCAGAGAGTTCGTTGGTTGGGAGTGAGAGAGTTCGGTGGGTTCGTTG
>CM068953.1:96615734-96626089 GCA_035128595.1 Eptatretus atami
AAACCGCGTGGTTAATTAGGTAACTTGGTTCTAGACAAGAAGACCCTACACTACGCGGTTGAGGTATTGGCGTCCACAGTCTGTTCAGCGACCCGCCGCGTCACGGAATTATCCGTGAGCGACGGCCTACAATTCCGGGAGTCTGGTGGGAGCTACCATTTAAAAATTAATTAAGACCATTGGACACATTAATCACAAGTGGCAACTTGTTGCGCAAGCATGATGGGCTTAATAGTTTCCTGCGTTGAAGTTCTTCATAAGGCGAACTCATAAATAAGTTGTTAACGATGAAAATGTGAAATTGGCTCAACTATTAAAAAAATATGTAAATATTATTTCTTTCCTGGAATACCTGGAAATATGTTCAGTTTGCTCAGTACCACTAGTGTCGTGATTTTGCTTGCAGTGATTTTCTGAGGCTGTGGGTGGCAATCAAATGTGCCAGACACATAATTTAACACCCAAAAGAGCAAGTTTTGCGTTGTTGAAAGCCACCTCCAATGAAAGACATGCCAGTAATGTTTTCCACCATCCGAATGGGAAGGATGATGCGTGTCACGACGGCTTGTGGATACTGAATTATGAATAATGGCAATCAAGTTCATATTTGCAAAGCTTTTTTTCAAGCATAATTAAACGAAAGACGAGTCGAGGACATAAACTCGACCTTCCACGAGCTGTAATACAACACGACCAATTTACAGATTACGGCACACATTTAACATCCATATTCCCATTGTTGGTGCAACTCCCCTTGTACTTTCACCACCTTTGCAATGCCTTGAACTGATGAGCGAAGGCATGTCGAATGGAGCGGTCCGAGTAATTATTAAACAAGACGTCGTTGGGGGCTTAAACCCCCTTACAGGTCGAGCTGACAACTACAACTGTACTACTGTAAGTTTGTTTAACACCATGGTGCATAATGCTTCTGAAAATTTGATCTATTTACCACCATCACATATGTTTTCAGTCAAAAAACGTTTCTTGAAAATACAAATGACAAAAGGTATTGGTTTGTTGACTTGGCATGGCAGAAATCCGTTTTCGTATTTCCTTTCACAACAAACATTGAGCACAGATGATAATAAGAAAAAATCGCTTCACCGTGAACCAAAATGATCCAGCGGAAAAGAAACTGCGCATGCAAGGGCCAGGGGACAATGGTTTAAATCACTAGATTTGACCTTTGAAAACGACTGGCATTCCATTTATGCTCACCTGTTGTTATATTGACCGGAAGTACAACATTAACCTTCTCTGACACACTATTTCACATTTTCAATCTCCACCTTTCTCCTTGATTTCCTTGTCTACCTCCGGGTAATTATGTTTAATAGTGTTTATTCACACTTTTAATTTGTTCAAAGAAGTCAGGGACCAGGCACAGCAGGAAATCTTGTTAAATAATTCATCTGCCAGCCCGTGTTGGCTGAATTTAAGGGTCAAATCTATAAACTATGGAAATGGTTACTTGGTTAATTAGCGAAAGTCTCTTCCTTTGTTAATTTTGTATTTCCTCTTACAACACCTTAGTTTCACCTTTTCTGCTCTGCCTATCCACTCACCAACTCATCCATTTACTGCTCACATTAACCAGAAGACTTCCAGCGCTATGACACATCGATAGCTATTTGTCATGTCATGTAGAGAGCTTGTTTAAAGTTCAGCATGGATATGAGCAGTTAGTTCATGATCAAACCATGAAATCTGCAGCTTTTCTTTATATTTGATGTCTTCTGAAAACTTCTCTTTTTTCTTTTTTGTTCTTTTGTCTTTTTGAAACCTCGGAGTGCCCTCAATTCTGAGATGAACCTTGTTTTTATTTCCCTTTTTTCCCCCCCCTGGAGACTCTAAGTTTGAAGGATAACTTGTTACATACTATCTCAAATGCAGAAGGACGTTCGGAGGCAAAGATCCAACGGGCCGATCATAAAACCATGTCCTTATGGTCATTAGCCAGCTTGCCACTGCACATTTTGCATTTAATCCATACCCCATACGAATGAGTAAACGCCGTGGTTTTTAAGGAGTTGTACAGCTTGTGGATATGCAAAGATAGTGCCTTTGATTCCTATGCTCTCCAAACAAAAGAGACTTACTTATGATTCAGAACTTTTAAATATATATATAAATACCATTTACCTTGTAACTTCCTGAATTACGGTATGTCATACCCAGTATTAATATAATTAAAACAACATGAAGTGCTATTTTATAAAAAATATATATTTTTGTTTTTTTTACTAACAGGGGTTACAACGACCTCGCTGGGTGAGCTTTTTCCAGCGGTGGTTTTGGGATGTGTTGGACATTGAAAAGATACGGAGTCTCATTGACCTCATGGTGGTACCTTTGCCTGCGGGCCGTCAGCTGCACTGCCTGACCCACATCCCACTATAACATTTGGAGCGGCCTTTTGGTGGCCTAAACAAACGGAACGACAAAGCCAAACAAATGTGGGCAGCTTTAAAAACCTTCCTCAGATTTCTGAATACTATGCCCAAATTTTGGGCCTCTAGATACTATGGTTCGGTCATGAAAGAATAAAAACAAATGCACCACAACGAACTTTAAAAATATTTATTGCAGAGATTAACGTTCCACAATGGGACTTTATTTTTATCTACTGAATCCTCCAATTTGCAAATGTAATGGCCTCCATGAGAAAGCTATATCAAATATTGTTCTTCGGATATAGATTTTTTCTGAGATCAAATTCATCTGAAAGAAAACAAGTACTGGCATCACCATTTAATTCTGACCATCAAGATTCCATCCAGGGCACTCAACGCTGACATGCTTTTTTCCTCTCTTCAGCAATTAGTGAAGGCCTGTCTCAAAGCTAGAGCGTCTGCCTGGACATGATCGGTGTCCCAAAGTCATCTCGGGATTTAGAAATAAATACATTTCTGCTTTTTTTAATAATTTATGATTAATTATTTTTATACCAAAAAGAAAATTTTACAAAAATAGGAGATAAATTGCTTAATTTAATGAAAAAAATGATGCCCAGCTTAGATGTCCTTCCATTTTCGGCTTCGCGGAGACGGCTCTTTCGACAGCATTTTCCATACAGCGGACAAATAACTCTGGCTGCCAGCCCTCAAATTCTGCACAGATGTTGTCCTTGAGGCGTTGCGAATTTGTATGGGGCTTATTGATGATATACACGCTCCTTTCGGTAACCCCAAAGCGTCAATCAGGAGAAACGTGGTGGCCAAGAAAGTTCTGAATTTCGCGAAATTATTCGGTGTCCATGACTCTATGGGTGAGAATAATTGATCGATGAAATTTAAAAATAAAAATTCCACAATTTGGTTCTTTGTTCACTGTTCGTGAATTTTTCCATGGGTAATTTCCAAATGTTAATCTAAATTCTGAAAAGGAAAAGAAAAACAAATATTAAAAAAACTAGAAATGTATTTAATTTCTATATCCCTCGGTTGACTTTTAGGACACCTGATATTGGGAATTCCACACAAGTCTGACATCCTGTTTCTGCCTATGCCATTCCTATGGCTGCCTTCATCCTGAATTGCTGACTTCTCAGATGGTCTACATGTGCCATCATTGCGAACCTATTCTTCCCTTTCAAAGTGAAGGCTGATTTCCCCAAAGGGCATTGTGCCTGTGGGCTCAAAGCTTGCACATGTTGGTGACGTGGAGTGATTGGCAGATCGAGGACTGAGCTTCGGCCTTATGCCGTGGCTTGGCTCGGTTTTTCCTTCGTGGTCGCCTTTGCATGCAGGGAACTGAGCTACCGAGAGTGGCAGGCTTGTTGCAGGGATTCTGAAACAAGGTGAATTGGTGAGGAAGGGGCAGGAGGATGCAGGCAGTCGAGGGTCAACTGTGAGTCGGTGAGATTGAAGTGTGAAAAGCATACTGGATTACTTTGAAAATTTTAACTTTTTTAAACTTTGTGTGAAGGAGAGAGGAGTCAGCCCCCTGGCTGCAGGGAGCAAGTGAGTTGAGTGGGGGAGAGGAGTTGAAGTGTTGAGGTGAAAATGAGAAACAAGTGGGGAAGGTGAGCGGATAAAAAAGGTGTGTGTGTGTGGTGACTATGTGTGTGTGTGTGTGTTGTGTGTGTGTGTTGGTGTTACAAACAGGAGGGACATCAGGGCGAGTGTTAGTAGGTCCAGCAAGTCAGCCTGGGCAGTGCTGTGATTTGAGACCTGAACATTCTCAAATTAATCAAGATGCGTACGAACTCTGCCCAGGGGCAGCGGTTCAGAAGCGAGTTTGGCTAGTGTTTGAATTGAGATCAAGGGGGAAGAGGGGTTGAGATGGTGTGATGATACAGAGAAGGAGGTTGGAAGTGTTTTTGTGCAGGAGACCAAAGGATAGGGACAGGCGAGGAGCGTTGGTAGGAGGCGTCCGAGCTGTTGCCTATGGTTAGGGTGAAGGAGTATTCGCATGGGTAATAATTGTATTGGAAGAGATCAGCAAGCAGGTGGTCAGAGTTGTAAAGATGTGAAGGAATGCGATAGTTATGCGCATAGTTGCTGATACCAGAGGCAAAGGTGTTTATGTTATGTTGGTAGATGGACCTCAACGGGAATACTGGGGTGGAGAAGCAGGAATTTCAGGAACACACTGGGGAGGATGATGCGGAATGGTTGAGGCTGGAGTGATTGCTGTGCATTGCAGGGACTTTCAACATACATGTGGGAAGCAGTGGCAGGGAAGAGTCGTGTGTTGGTAAATTTGGTTTGGGAACGAGGAATAGAGAAATTCAAAGCTGGTGTCGAGGATTGGCGAGTTATAGTTGTTCATTTCTTTCAAAAGTGAGGAAAGCCAAGGATTACCTATAGGAGTGCGACAGCATAGACAGAACTTGATTTGGTGGCGGTGAAGGAAGTGATAATTGTGGAGGGTTAAGATTGTAAGGCAGTAGTGGACGAAGCAGTTACCACCCAGTAACAAACTTGTGTTTGTGATGTGGATGAAGAAAAGGAGGGAGGCTAAGAGCAGGGTTCGGAAGATTTATTAGTGGGGGAATGGAGGGACAATTGTCATCGCCAGAGTACAAAGGAGGGGTGAGGGCAAGCGTATGAGCAACATAGCAAAGAAAGCGGAAGGTTTGGAGGAGGGAGTGAAAGTACGAGGGGTGTTGAGGGTAATTGTTAGAAGTTGTTTTTAATGAAAAACGTCAGGCGAAAGAGCATCGTCAAGGGATTGGAAACCAGGTATGGTTGGACAGAGGAATTAGTGGAAGGCAGAGGAATTAGTGAAAAGAAGGTTTGGAAGAAGGATAGAGAAGACAAGGATAGGGGGAGGCAACCGGAAGCAGGATTGATGCATCTGTATGGCAAAAGAAGAATCAGCCAAGGGAGACTGTGGATAAGGCCGAGGATGATGTGGAAGAGGGTGCGGTGTAACAACCAGCGGAAGAGGATGGTCGAAGAAGATTATTAAAACTGCCTCGTGACATGATGAGGATATTAGGATATGAAAGGGGGCAGGCGGTGAATTAAGGATTGGGTGTGCGCGGCTAGTGACAGAAGAGCGGCGGCAGTATTGAAGGTTGGGAAGCAATTTTGGGGAATGTTTAAACCGGGAGAGGGGCGGGGGGGTGAGCTGGACCTACCATGTTATGTAGAGGGAGAGTGGATTGTGGAGATCATGGAGGAGTGCAGACAGTATTGAAGAGGATGAAAGAACGAGAAGTGCGCAAGGCATTGAGGAGTGTTGTACAAGAGATGATAATTGCAGTGCGAGAAGTTGAGTCAGTTGCATTTATGACAATGTGAAATGTATGTATGTATGTATGTATGTATCATGCTGCATGGCCATAAGAGAGGGTTTAAGTTCTGGAGAAGTTGGAGGACAGAGTTAATTGTGCTTGATATCGAAGGAGAAGCAATGTTCAAGATCCGGAAAGTACAGGCATTACGCTCCTTTGTGCTTTCATGTCATGAGGTGTGAAGAGTATTCTAGACGGGGAGAATAAGGAGACTGTGAGATGGAGATTGAGAGAAGATCAGCAGGATTTAGAAAGTTGTAGAGGGATGACGGTGGATATCGTGCTGAGACAGCTTGCCGTCTGGGAAAGAGGTTCGAGGTGCAGAGGTGAAATGGCATTGGGATTTGGGACCTGAGAAGGCCTACGACTCTGTCCTGAGAAGATGGTGATGGCTACACTGAGATGGATGGGAGTGCCCGAGAGCAGAGCTAGGGGTGGTGGAGGGGATCTACAAGGAATGAAGGAAAGAGTTTTGGTTGGTCCTCGGAGTCTGAGGAGTTCAGTTGTGAAATCAGTTTGAGTAGGCGAAGCGTTCCAGCCCACTCATGTTTATTCATTGGGATGGAGCTGGTAAGGCAGGGAAGGTAAACATGAGGGGGTATTCCGAGGCAGGTTGTTCGGCATGGCTGGGACAATCTGGCTGTTTTGTGGTGGGAGTAGGATGGAGATGTGGAAGTATTGGCGGGATTGGAAGAAGGCATTTGCGAAAGCATGACTGAAGATAAGTATGGAGCAAGCCTGGAGTTGATGCTGGTCAGGCAGCAGAGAAAAAATTAAATTAGTTAGAGGTGAAGGGAGATCAGGCAGGGAAATAGATTTCAGTATGTGGAGGAACAGTGGCTGGGGATGATGTTGGGGCCAGAGTGTGCAGAGAGTAGGATTCAGGTGGGTGCAAATGGCATGGAGGACGGTAGAGGGATTAATGCCAGACAGACAGATATCAAGGAATTGAAAGGGAAGGTTCTGTTCGTCATGTGTCAGCACCGGCGACCTACCTTACGTCTGGAAATGCGTGACATTGACAAGAGATATGACAGAGGCTGCAGTTTTGCTGAGAACAAACGGGTCGAGGATTGTGTAGTAAAAAGGGTGTATTAGAAGGGATGATGGATGAACTTGAGGGAGGAGATTGGTGTGCAGATGAGGCTTGATGAGTTTGGTAAATGTCGGCTGAGATGGAGCTTGGCACTTGGTGCGGATGGAGGGAAGAGAGAATGGCAAAGAGAGTGGATAGGTTGAGGAAGCAAGGTAGAAGGGAGAAGAGGAAGACCACAGTTGAGATGGGAGATTGTGTTGAGAAGGGATGTAGTCATGTGGGGGGCGTGTTTGGAGAGTGGAGAGATGCCTGAGACGAGGTGAAGTGGGGAGTATTGTGGGTTTCAAAGCAGGGCAGAAAGCTTGTTGCCATTGGGACCTCACCCTTTTTAAAGGGAAGAGGGGGAGCGAGGAGAATAATGTGCTTATAGGCCCTAGTTGTTCCTCATCGCATATTAATGTTCTGTAAAAACCCTCTCTTCTTTTAAGCAGACAACTCCACATTGTTCTTGTTACAGCAGACAGCAGCTGCCTCTTTCTCTCTCTCTCTTTCTCTTTTTTTCAGTGATCGTTCACCATTGAGTGATGGGCTAAAGCAACATATAGTACGATATCTCAAAAAGTTATGGACGGATTTGGACGAAACTTGTGGATGATTGTCGGCAACGAGAACAAGCCGATTACATTTTAGTTCAGGTCCGAATCCAGATCCTACCTATCAGTGGGATACAAAATGGAAACTAATCAGCCTGGCGGAGGTATGTGCTCCACCGAGTGCCCTTCTAGATTTACCCTTACTTTTCCATGGCCTCGCTTTTCAGAGAGAAAAAGTGAAGTAAAGATGCATTTTAACTGTCCTTCATTGAACAAAAAGCATATTTTATTTCAGCTCATATCTGTGTTTTTTCCTCCATCCCAAATCTTTTATCTTTGTCTCTTTTCAAGAACTAAAGCTCTATCCACGACTCCTTGAACCAAAGTACTGTTATGTCTGTTGATGGATTAGTTAAGGATGACATTGCTGTCAATTTGGACGGCAGTTAATGACTTTCACATTGCCTTGCCTTCGTCTCTATCTTTGTTCCAAGAGAAGATGCACAATCCTTGCTTCAAAAATGATGCTTTCAAATTTGCAGCAAACAGGCATTGCACCCTCTTTACACATCCGCGTGCGGGTGAAAAAGTTGTCTCCGACAGTGGAGTTGGTTGCACATCGTGTTCTAAGCACAGTTGTGAACGATGAAACTTGGTTTGTTAAGGGTGTGGAAGCCAGCCTTTGGAGTGAATTCAATATTACTTGACATTCGTAATTACGATTGAGAATTACAGAAGATATATAAACAATATTAACTCCTCCACTGGTCACACCATTTATATATATATAATTTCTTATACTTCTGCATGATGGCCCTTCACATGACATTAACTCACTCTGACACTGTTAATGTTATTAAGTGTAACATCCTTCATGTTGTTCACCGAATATTAAGTGAAGAGCTTATCGCAAGTGTTTGAATAGTCCTGCACCAATCAAGGAATCTCATTCTGTGAAGCTTTAAAATTTACAGTTCAGTCTTGCCAGATTGTGTTTGTCACTTGAAATCCACATGATTTCTAATATATATATATATAATATATATATATATATATATATATATATATATATATATATATATTATATATATATGTATGTATGTATTATATATATATATGTGTGTATTGTTTGTGTGTGTGTGTGATATATATATATATATATATATATATATATATATTGTTACGGTTCTAGGAACCGTACGCATACAAACATACAGTTGTCCCAAAGTTAGTTATGCCATTAAGTATATGTGCAGATAGAACTCCTCCTTGTGTGTAGTGGGCAAGCAAAAGGGGATGCGTTGCGATTTTTTTTTTAGTTAGGTTAATAAATCTTTATATCCTCTCCATTACGATATCCCCCCAGCCTTCGTTCGCTGGCAACAATGTACCACTGTCCACCTGCGTCTCTGGAGCCTCGTTTTTCTGAGGCAGAATCTCTCACATCCGCAGTTCCTTTTCGGCTTCCCCAAAACGTCCAATTCAATCTTGGCTGTACCACCGACACCTTCCTCAACACGAGCGGAGTGGGTGGGCTTTCCACCGGCCGAAATCCTGCCCACAAAGGGCAGATCCAATGAAGGCCCTGTCCAATCAGGGCGGATGGTGACGCCAGCTTCGCCAAGGGCCCTCCCCACCCAGGGAATCTACAAATTATTACACCATCCTCAGAGTAGAGTGAGAGAGTCGGAGAGTTCGTTGTTGGGTGAGAGAGTCAGAGAGTTCGTTGGTTGGGAGTGAGAGAGTTCGGTGGGTTCGTGCTGGTTGCAAAGAAAGAAGGAAGATCGTTGATTGAGTTGGTGCCTTGGTTGTTGGTTGAAGAAGAAGGTCGTGATCACGAGGGCCTGCCCACGTCTCGCCTCGGCGGCCTGTCTGTTGTGCTGGTCCGAGTACACCCGACCTTGACCGGGTCTCTCGTTGGGTCCTGTCTGCTGCCCGTTCTACCTTGGACTCCATGCTCTCCACCCGGGCTCCTTCGCAGACACGGTCTCACACGTGCGGCTGTGGCCGAACTGCACGACCTTTGTCGGGTGCCGCACCACGGAGCATCCCTTCCCTTGGAATGCTCAGGTACCAATAGAACTCCGACCTCAGCTCCTCCCTCCCTGGCTGCAAAAGTCCTTTGCCATTCAACTGGGTTTATTTTGTCTGAGTGGTGGCGCCTGTCCTTTAAGTAGAATTGTATAAGTTTTTGATCATTGTAAATCTTGCCTGTATTATTCTCGCGAACAAGTCTGCTCTGTGTCCTCTTTTGTAAGTTGCTGTAAATTGTCGCACTACATCTCTCCTTCTGTCCCCTGCATAACACACCAATAAACCTGTTCCTGTACACATGTTTTTCCTCGCCTTAATGTAAATAAATGATTGTAGAAATGTCCCAGTTCGTTTTTGTCTTTTCCTTCATTGGTCCAGCATGGTTCGATCTAAGTTTAGCCGGGTCTTTTTCCCTGATAATCTGTTCATTCTAGCCTGTACGTTCTTGGCAGTTCCGTTCGGCTGCACCGATCCGGAGTTGGTAGTGGTAGTTGGGACTCTACCGTAGTTGTAGAGTGATCCGGTTCGGGAAAGGTGTACTGAGGCGTGGTTCCCCGGTGGTTGAAACCGCGTGGTTAATTAGGTAACTGGTTCTAGACAAGAAGACCCTACACTACGCGGTTGAGGTATTGGCGTCCACAGTCTGTTCAGCGACCCGCCGCGTCACGGAATTATCCGTGAGCGACGGCCTACAATTCCGGGAGTCTGGTGGAGACGAAGTAACTTCCCCACCTATTGGTTGTTTCTTGCCACCGGACCCGGCCTGCAACAATATATATATATATATATATATATATATATATATATATATATATATATATATATATATGTGTACGTGTGGAGTGTGGAAGGCCTTCCGCCTGGTTCGGCAGCACGCAGATGAGGTCTGTGTGAGTATCGCACGTGTAGACCGGTGGCCGACTGGTCTGAGCGGGCAGTGACACGG
>CM068953.1:96661076-96678823 GCA_035128595.1 Eptatretus atami
ACCAGCTCATCATGAGTAGTTGGTTTTCTACTCAACACCTTGAATTCCATTTTTGGTGATAGTTTAGAAATACAATCTCCAAAGTAGACACACAATTGAGATTATAAGTCAGGTTTCTTCGATAAAAAGGGTCTTTCTAAGATTTTTCAAAGCAAAACTAGATGCCAATGAGAGGCAAACACCTCATTTACAAAGCTTGCCTCATTTACAGGTCATGAATTTGCACTTCACTCCACACCACTCAAAGGAACACAAACGGCCTCAACCTCTCACCCACCCACTCTCTCTGTTCCACTGATCTCACTCATACATCTTGTTGAAGGCTTGGTTCGCTGCTTTTAATAGTCATTCAGCATTTTTGAGGTGCCACTACCAGGTAAAGCCTATGCCTTTGCTTATCTTGTGAACAGATTGCCTTGACTGTTTGCCAATGACAGATCCAGGAAGGTCATTGATTTGTTGGCTGCTTCATAGGTGCTGTGTAGTTTTGTGTCCTTTTGTGCCTTCTCATACAAAGAGCACAAAGCCAGACCCGAGGGACCTTCCAACAGCTCTGCGAGGCCTGCTTCCATATTCTGAGGTGTCAATACTGCACTGTGAAAAGTGGGATACACAACGCAGCTCTGGCAGGACCGCGAACACACGGCCAGGATCCTGTCCTCACACTTATTAATGAAGCTGATGTTTATGTCTGAGTTTATAATCTGAGGAATGAAGTGGATTGCAAAGCAATGATGACAAAGGAATGCAGCTGTAGAAAATGGAAGGAATCTAACCATTCGGCAATCACAGCTGTTTACGATTAATATTCGGTTTAAATGTGAGCTCAGTGAACAAGTGTGCGAAGTTTAAATCTTGATTTACCATGTAACATTTCCATGTGGGTGGTGTTGGCTTAATGGTTAGGGTGGTGGGCTTGGGATCCAAGGATCCTGGGTTCAAATACCATTTGGTTGTTGAATTCATACCAGGTGGGGTTGACTCTGCATCATCCTTCTGAGGTTCGCAAAATGAGTGCCAACTTGCTGGTATACTGTGTCGGAGTGGCGACCCATCCAGGATTGTGCCCAATAGCCAAGGAGACTGCTGAAGCAGCACCAACGATCTGCACAGAGTATGGTCCCGATGGATGGATGGATGGATTTCCATGCTGGAGAAGTGTTGTGGGATAAGCAATTATTATATTTTGGCCACATGCCATTCCAGGCTTTGATTTGGGCCTGCTGTAATCCACCATTAACAATAGCTCAGGAGGTCTCTCCCTCCCTTCTTTCCCACCACCCCCGTTTCACTCCGGTGTCATTCCTCCCCAGTCCCCTGCTGTCATCTAATGCTAAATTATGTTCTGATAAACCAGGGAATTCTCTTTGTGGAACACGTTTGTACCTGTAGTTTGACAAGCTGAGAAAGCAAGAAAGGCTACTTGACAATGAAATTGTAAATCACGGTATGGTTCACTTTTGATATTATATTGTCCTTGTGACATCGTTTTGGATTTTGGAGGAGAAACTCAAAATGTTTCCGTCACATCGTGACATTAAATGTATTTATAAATGAACGAGCACGTTTCTCTGTGAGCGAGAATATTTCTGTTTGCTGGGTGAAGCTTGCTTTGTGCAGGTGGTGAATACAGGAAGCTGCCATTTTGAATGTATATTTCAGAATATGAAGAGCATGGTGTTGATGCACTTAGATATTCCAACTGTGTGCATGTAGAGAAGCTCTTTAAGCTTTGTTCAGTCATTCATGCAGCAGGTTCCTGCCAAAGGAAATTGTGCAGCTACCTTCATGCCTAGGGACCGGCATGAGGCAAAAACACAAGGTGTAATGGTAGCCCCGATGGCACTGACCTGAATTTGGCGAGATTGTGCCGGGCGGAGCATAAAATGGCTGCTCTTTATCATTTTTCCTCCTCCGAGGGAACTGATGTGCCATGAAATGTGTTCCGCAGACACCAGCACTCTGGAGGCGTTACCGGCGTACATTGCTGAGGCCGCTGTTGGTAAGTTTGCTCACCCGGTCGCTGTTGGTAAGTTTGCTAACCCGGTCGCTGTTGGTAAGTTTGCTAACCCAGTCACCGTTTATAAGTTTGCGAACCCGGTGTGGCTTGTTCAACACCTTCTGTCAGCCAGAACTGTCAAAACCCTAGAATGCAAAACTGGGTTGGCCTGCTTGACATCCACTCTCTGTGTATATTTGTGGATCAATGTTGGGAGTCCAGGTTAATATCCCATTGTTACTGTATTTATTATTTATTAATATAAAATGTCTGCACATCCATCACTGAAACAAAAAAGCATACCCAAGGCCCCATTTGCAGTAGTGTTTGTATTTTGGGGAATAGATTATTGATAACAGACCCTTACAAGGTCATTGTGATGGTGGTGGTGAGTGACTGACTATGTGGTGTTTCTACAGACAGTCTCCCAATAATGAATCCTTTGGGTCAATCCTGTCTGCACATTTGCATTGTGGATTCCGTGTTTTCGTCGACAGGAGTACAGGGGAAATGAATTTTGAGTTGATTACCGGTTCTGATCATATATATATATATATACATATGTATATATTTGTATATGTATATATATAACATGTATATATATATGTTATATATGTATAATGTATAATATATGTATATATATATATATGTATATATTATATATATATATGATATATATGATATATGTATATATATAATATATATATGTATATATGTATATAGTATATATATATATATATGTATATTGTATATATGTATATATATGTATATATATATGTATTTTTTATATATATAATATGTATATATATATGTATATGTATGAATGATATATTATATATATGTATTATTATTATATATATATAATATATGTATATATGTATGATATATAATATGTATATATATGTATATATAGTGCATATATGTATATATACAGTATATATATGTAGATGTATATAATATATGATATATGTATAGTATAATGTTTTTGTATTATATGTATATATATGTTATATGTATATATATATATGTATATATGTATGTTATACATATGTTTATATATATATAATATATAATTATATATATGTATATGTATAATATTTATATATGTATGTATATACATATGTATATATATATATATAAATTTTTATATATATATATATATGTGTGTATATATATATATTATATACAGTATATAATATATATTATATATATATATTATATATATGTATTATATATATTTATATATATGTATATATATATATATTTATTAAATTTAAAAATAATTTTTTATTTAATTATTTTTTAATTTATTTTAAAAAAAAATTAAAAAATAATTTAAATTAAAAAATTTAAAAAAAAAAAAAACAAAAAAAATAAAAAAATTTTTTAAAAATTTAAATTGTTAAATTTTATTTAAATTAATAATTTATTTAATTTATATAAAAAAATAATAAAAACATTTATAAAAAAAAAAAATTTAAATTATTATTATTAAAAAAAAAAAAAAATTTTATTATTAAAAAAAAAATATAAAAAAAAATTATTAAATATTTTAAATATTTATAAAATTTTATTTTATAATTTTTAAATAAATTTTTTTTATTATAAAATTTAAAAAAAATTAAAAATTAAATTTTAATTAGTAAAATATTTTTATTAAAAATAAAAAAAATTTTTTTTAAAAAATTATTATATTATTTAATTATTTTAAAAAAATTTTATATAAAAAAAAAAAATATTTATTAATAAATTTTTTTAAAATTTAATTTATTTTTTAAATTTTTTGATTATTTAAATAAAATAAAATAAAAATAATTAATAATTTTAAAAAAAAAAAAAAAAATATTTAAAAAATAAAAAAAAAAATTTAAATTTATTATTTAATTTTTATTTAAAAAAAAATATTTTAAAATTTTAATTAAAAAAACATTAAGTTTTTTTTTTAAAATTTTTTTAATTTAAAAATAATCCGATAAACACCCGTTCGGCGCTTACTTGTATTATTAAATTTTATTAAAAAAAATTTTATTATATAATTAAAAAAAAAAAAAATTATTAAATTTTAATAAATATAAATTTTTAAATTTGATATATATTTAAAAAAATTAATTTATTTTTTTATTTTATATTTTTTAATGTTATATTATTTAATAAAAATTTAATAAATATTTAATATTTAATAATTTATAAAATTTAATTTATAAAAAAAAAAAAAATATTTATTAAATTTAAATTTAAAAAATTTTAAATTTTATAATTAAATTTCAAAAAATAAAAAAAATATTTTATAAATAAAAATAAAAAAAAATAAAAATGTTTATATTTAATATTATTAAATTATTAAAAAAAAAAAATAATTAATAAAAATTTATATGAGTATTGTATAATATATATGTATATATAGATATATTATTTATATGTGTATATATATATGCATATATATATATATATTTATGTGGATATCTATATATATATATATATATATATGTATATGTTTCCACTATATATATGTGTATATATTATATATATGTGTATATATGTTATTATTATATATATATAATATATGTATAAAATATACTATAATGATATATATATATATATATCATATTATTATATATATTATATATATCACACACACACACACACACACACCACACACACACACACCACCATTAAACCAAATTTTTCATTTGCTAATCGCGTTATTTTTGCTGTGATGGATTTATTTATTTATTTATTTCACCTCTTGCAAGGATCATTGCGGAGTGATATTTTTTGAATCAGTGGGATAAATGATAATGAATATGGAGAGTGCATTTATGGAAAGGAAATGTACAAAACGTTTTTGGAGATACGGAATATGCCAAAACAGTGTGTGCTCACTGAAACTGCCCCCCACACCCCCCACACCCCCACTCCTCTTTCCATGCTGCCCTGTGCCATCAATGTGTCTGGATAAGAACACAAAAAGTGCTGGATTTTTGTCCGAGTGACTGTCCCCGTATAAACACGGTGTTGAACGCCATTACTCGGCTGGATGGCCGGCAGATTACAGACCTATCGCAACAGCGAGAAGTGAAAATTGCCTGTTGCTGTATTTTTGTGCTCAAAATTGACAAACAATTTTCACCGTATTGACCTGAGCATCATATTCGTAATAGTTGCGAGTGGGACAAATGGGTTGTACATTTGTAAATCTTTGATTTTTTGTTTCACGTTTTTATGGAATGTAATCAATCAGTCTGTCACAGCGAGCTGGCAAAATATGTACATAACGTATTACTTAGTGTGTGAGAAATGATGCCTCTCAACTGGGATTAAACACAATGCAATTTTTCTATCAATCTCAGGTTCTATAATGAGTGTAAGGACAAAATTGCTGCAGATTACCAAAAATATATGGATTATTGTGCAGGGAATGGAGAGGAATTGTGCTACGATGATGCACCTTGCTAGAGGATCACACTGGTGGCCGGCCTGTCATTGGTGTTGCTTTTGTAAATAGCTCGAGCATCACAAGGGGAAAAAGAATGAGGTGATTGCAGATCTTTCAGGCATCGTATTTTTCGACGATAGTTTCTGAGGGTGCTGATTAAGTCTCTCGAGCTCAGACAAACCCTGGTGCTAATCACAATATAAATATCCCAGTCACTTAGCTCACCTGGCCAGGTATCCACTCATGCCTGCAGCATGAGAATGCTTCAGGATAAAAACAGGTGCACATAGCTTACTTCGTATCCTCCTCCTCTCGTTGCACCCGTGTTCACTGGCTCTCATACGGTCATCGTTCAGAGAACTTCAGGGACATGTCATTTGTACTGGTGGAACATCACAGCTGCTGAGACCACCAATTCCTTTCTATCTTCCTTTTCCAGCTTGCCTCTCATCTATCTTCTGATTCTGATTCTGACATACTATACTCTGTTACAGAGCGACGTTACTGCTGAAGCGGTTTCTTGGCCAAGGTCATACTGGGTGGTTTGCTCTTGCCTTCCCAGCAGTCGTTAAGATAGGACTCTGGAGTTTGGCCACGGTGCCGGCGATAGCTCACCTACACTTCCCGAAGAACACCATGCGAACTTTAATGTCCACCAACGAATGCTGGCAGATGAGACGCCAAATTTAATGTCCATCCAAGGGACGGCACCCATTGATGAATCACCCTGTCTGTGAAGCACCACGATGGCAGTTTATAGCTGGGTCAGGATTCGACCCCAGGCTAGACGGCTTAGAGGCAAATGTGCATACCTCTAGGCCACTTTGCCTGTCCCTCATTTATCGTAGAAAGGCCTTTTATGTTGTTGGAATCACGTGGTTTTAGGTTTTAATACTTGTTTAATACAATTTCATGCAATAAGATCAGATGCTAGTCGACATGAGACAGCAAGAAATGTTCACCCTTCACAAACGAATGTGGAAATGTAGTCCAAGCCTACTTTTCCCCTTCAATCGATGGCATAATGAACATTTCAACAGAGTCCACTTGCATATCTCAATCAAACAATATTCCACAGGGAATGGAATCCGGGTTAGACATTGCAGTCTCGTTACCTCCGCCACCGAAGGTGGATGGAGGTGATGTTTTCACCCCTGTCTGTCTGCTTGTTTGTTTGTGAACAAAATATCTATAAAAGTTGGGGACGGATTTGGACGAAATTTTGTGGAGAGCTTTGGTATGTGACAAGGAAGAAATGATTAGCTTTTGGTGAAGATCCGAATCCGGATCTGGATCTGAGAATTTTAAAGTGATTCTTTACCATCAAGAGATAAGGCTAAAACGATACATAGCAGGATATTTCAAGAAGTTTTGGACTGATTCGGACAAAAATTGGTGGGTGAGTTGGTTAGGTGACAAGAACAAGCCGATTAGATTTTGGTTCAGGTCCGAATCCAGATCCGGCCTATCAGTGGGATACAAAACATAAACTAGTCAGCCTGGCGGAGGTATGTGCTGAACTGAGTGCCCTCCTTGATTGGATATACTTTGATCAAGTTTTCTTTAAAAACTTGTATTTCTCTTAATTATTAACTGAACATTGATTTGGCTTTTCTTTTAAAATATCGATTTAAAATGTCAACTTTCATTGTCATGATAATTTCTACCCAGGTATTCGATGTAAAATAAATTGCTAGGTGCAGTACAGGTATAGGAAATAATTTTGTAATTCCAACAGAGCCTGAGACGCAGCTTGTCAATATCCCATCAATGGCCCCATCGATGGATATGATTCAGTAACCCCAAACTGAAATGTCATGAAAGTGTCCAAAGACGTGCGGTACTCCAAAATATTTTTTGATGTTGACGAATTCCTTGAGCTGCATATTGCCCAAGGGTCCTCATCAGTGTTTCCCTCCATTGACATAGCTAAACAGGATCAAAGTATGAAACACTTTAAACGTTTATGCCTAATTCCAATGCTCAGCAAACAAACATCAAATCTTCAGCTTTGGTCCAGCAAAACATTAAAATTGTAATTGGTGGATTAGAGAGCTCAAGGTGAAGGGTGTAAATATGGGTTTGTTTTATGATCATTAACATTATTTATTTTTGTAGACTATTAAAAAAGCATAAATTTGCTGCATTTCCTTTCTTTAAAATCCCGCTTTGATGGCTGACTTATCTCACGTCTGCAGCAAGATTATGCATGTTGAAGCGGAGTGCTAATCCATCCTCAGTCACCCATTTCACTGCCGCGAGTGCACTGCCATACTTCCCCAATGTCTGGGTTTGATTCCCCCAAACGATTGCAAACTGTCACCCTGATGCTTAGAATGTGGGACGTTGCTTCGTGGAATGGACGTTACGCCAACATTCATTTGCGGGCATTAGAAACAAAGTGCTACCTTTTTAAATAGAGAAGGCCATTGTGTGCCAGTACCCTGGCATTTTTCTGACAGGCACTATAGCTGTTGCCACATTAGTATTTCATCAAAACCACCACCTTACGTGCTGTGCGCAGTATTGGTGAGCTTTTATGCAAATGACCTTGGCTTTGTAAATGCAGATAAAAGTGGTGTTTGATTACAGCTGGTTATCTGGAATTACTAGATTACAGGTTGGAGAAAATTCTTCGTTTCCCAAAATTAATTCCTGATTTGAAATGTTTTTTTTTTTCCGTTGTTTTTTGAATACATGATCGAGGCTCGTGGAATTGCGAGAGCAAAATGCAAGAACAAAATTGAAAGGGGGAAACACCGACAGCAGAGTAGAGAAGCGAGAGTGCGAGTGAGAGAGAGAGGGGGTGAGGGTGAGATAAAGGGGAAGGGGAGAAGGACACACGGGAGTGAATGAGCTGCACTCAAGCTGAATGAAACACAGCAAGAAGAGGATGGGGAAAGCAGGGATGAAACAGACAATGAACAAATCAACCGACAACTAACAAATGAAAAGAGGTGAGGGAGAGAGGGGGAAAAATCGCAATAACCTGGAAAAGGGGAGTGTTTTGGAATGGGACAATTTTTTTTGGGGGGGGGGGGGTAGAAAAAATCATGAGTATAGGTTCACTACTACCTTAAGTAGTGGTGAACAGACGTCTTGAAGCACTGGAAGGAAAGAAAGGAAACCCCATTCAAGTCGATGTGTTTAACCTTCTACTCGAACCTTTCTTTGTGTGGAATCAAGCAAAATGCCGGTGTTGTGTGCATTCTATGGTAAGTTCCAATGGAGTCGAAGCAATGTAACATCCTGCAGCATTTCCTTCCACCCTGAGTGAAAACCCCGAGGGAAGGTCAAATAGTCCTTCCTCACAGAGGCAAAGATGGCTCACAGGGGATTAAAACGCAGCCCAAGCTTCAATCATAGATAGTGGCGACCCGCGTGCTTTGGGTGAGTATCGACTTGCAGGAAACTGTGGGGAAATGCACAAAGGGGTCTAGACAGCCATTGACAATGCATTTTCTTTTGTCCATTCATCTGTCCTTTTTTATGACCCTTCTGGGAAAATGCTGGCCCAAACCCCTTGTGCCAAAGGCTGGTGGGCAAATTTTTGTTGTTTGGCTTCCTGATTCTCGGTAAAGGGAAAAAAAATGCACTGATGATTGTTCTTGTTTATCTGCACTTTTGTCTGCATGATGCCTGACGAACAGCCAATGTGGCTTTGTGATGGAGCAGGGCAGTGATTCACACCGTCCTTTACATCACAGCAAGTACTGGCACTAGGCAGACTGTCCTTTTGTTCATAACAAACAGAACTTTGGACAGCTATAAAGCAGTGAAATTGAACACAGGATGGTCTATTTGATGTCACAAAAACTCATATCCTCAGAGTACATTTCGAACAAACATCTATTCCTATGTACAAAAACAATTTTGATCGGTCCACATTGAATGGTATTGAGGAGATCTTATGAGACTTTCTTGAGTTCAGAACACTTGTCTAATAATACCATTAAGTACACTCAATGGTCGAGATCAACTCTATAAGGAAAAAAAGCATCACTATCCTAGACTTTAAGAATCACAACTGATTGTATTTATTTTATCAAAGCTGCACCTTTGCCTGCCAAGAGCTGTTTGTCCAATCCAAGTGTCTTAAGCCATCATGTCATTTATTCACGAAGTCCAATTTTATTGGTTTATCTACATTTTGGTAACTGCATGAGACCAATGCTAATAGTTCCTATTCGCTTGTGAGACGTATGTGTGAAGTCTGCTCGTGCTGAAAGCTCTTGGGGAAAGACTCACTGCGGCATGATAATTTCCCAGCGATCGTTGTGTGTGATCCTCGATGCACCATGTGACCAGTGTGTAAATGGGTCTTAAAGGATGCAGCATACTAAATAGCTTGCATTCAATTCAGAGTGTAGGAAACTGAGTCATTTAGATATTCAAATGAGGTTGAAAGCATAAGTTTACGATGTAACTTGAATTTTTTTTTTTTCTCTCTGATGATTTAAATTGACCTTTAGTGAGTTTTGTTTTCCAGCCAGCAAGATAATAGGTCCATCCTGTGTCAGTAATTAACTTGTACTAGTCACGTCATCATCCTATTCCTTCTCTCCTTTACTTTAAGGAGCTTTCAGGCTCTTGTTTCTACACCCATAAAAAAACATGACAGCTCATATAATAATTGGGGAAAACGTTTGCTAATATTACTTTTTTTATGGTACAGCAAATATGTTTACGATGGTTTCAACTCCACCTGCGGTTGAGCACACTACCGATTTGTCGTGAAGCTCTTGTTCTTAATTCACTCATTATGGCTGACATGATGGCTGAGAGTAATGCACACTCACATCTTAGTTGTCTCGCCTGGGTTCGAATCCCAAACCAGCTATAAACTGTCATCCCAGTGTTGAACAGGTCGGGTGATTCATCAATGTGTGTGCCGTCCCTCGGATGGACGTTAGACAGTTGTCCTGTCTTGCAGCATTAGTTGGTAAATGTTAAAGATCCCACGGTGTCTTTTGCAAAGAGGAGGCGAGCTATCGCCGGCACCCTGACCAAATTGCAAATTCCTGTGCTACCAGCAGAGGGCATTGCATTAGCAACACAGCCACACCCGCAGCCAATGATGCTACCCCGCAGCACTGTGCTGCATACAAACGAACAAGAAGAATTCAGCCATTGCCTCTTGTTCACTTTATCTTTTACAAAAAATATACATTTGTACGGAAGGCTAAAGTGGGCTAAATCAAATGTTTCAAAAATAAATTTCAGGGAAATAAATCGACTGTGAACTTAGGTGTACTTAACTCAAATCTGACCTGCTAATAAGAGCCTGTTGCAAATACCAGATGTAAAGAGGTTATAATTCGCATGTAATCAGTTCAGTTTGAGTGAGGGTGGCACAAACGATGAGTATATGTCGTTTTAACGTCCATTATAAACGACTGTAATGACGTTTGGATTTTGAGTGGATTTTTAGCAGAAAATTTTTCTTCAACAAAGAAAAAGAAACTTTATCTCAATCCACATCTTGCACTTTCTACATGCAATTTGTCAGGTTTTACCAACATAATGCCTGAAAGTCCATTTTAGTGATATTCAATCGGGTTTCCATAACTTCAATCTCGCCAGTGTTCAAGGAGACTGATGTAAAGCAGAATGGAAACACAATACCCACCGCTTGCCTCTTCAGTGCTTATATTGACAGTAACACAACATGTCATGGTTTTTAAAGTCTTCCAAAATCTGATACTGTGCATCATTGAAACATATAACTGTACAAAATCACAATGAATGGGAAACACCTACAGGGTGACCCAAGAGTCACTTTAACCCTCAACAGTATAGCACTTGTTCTGACACTCTTTGTAGAGGTTATATTGTGCAGTACTTACAAGAATTAATCAGTCATTGCATCTGAATGTGTTCCTTAGTTTTCCTTGCATCACAAAATTTGTCGCTAAGTCCTCTTAGATAAAATGTGTAGCATTTGTGGAGTTACCTGTGCGAACGAGGCCATGACTGCAGCACACAATTCTTCAATCATCCCACCCATACTGGTTTGTCAACACTTTCTCCTTGATGAAGCAAGGATGTTAAAGATCCCACGCATCGGTGAGTCAGTGTTGCCACATACTGCGGAGGGGAAGGAAGGGAGGGAGGTGTGAGAAATTTAGCAGGGATAAAGCAAATTTTAGGCCACCCTGGTGCATTGCAAATAATAGTGTATGCTCTTTGCATCAAACGGCTCATCATGTAGGGGCCATTTATTTATTGCATCTACAAAAATGCCAAAGGTTATTCACCTGTATACCTGACATGTGCCCCTCCCCTCCCCTCCCACTTGGAAAAAATAAACTCTTCATATCACTGTATTTCAAGAAAATATTCCTGCCCAAATATCTTCCTGCACACTTCCTGGTATCCTCTCCATAGCCAAGCTTTATGCCTATCTCCAGGCCCCATTCTTTTGTTCTTTTATGCAGCCTGTGAATCTTCCTGTGTCCATCTAATACTGCTCTTTCCTTTGGTCCATCACAAAAGTGGCTCCTCGTTATCTAATAGATTGTCCCCTCGTGTCTACCCTTGAGCTTTTCTTTGCTTACCAAACATCCCCTCTTTGTATACCTGCAATTTTGACTCTCTTATCTTGTTCCATTTGTTCCTTGTCCTCATGTGTTCCTCTGCATCCTCATGTCTGCTCTTTGTTGGCCAACTATTCCATGAGCTGTGACCTCAATATTCAAAAGTGGTTTTGTCCTCTGTTCCAGTGAATTTTTCTTCCATTGAGATAAAAATTATTGTAGTGGTTGATTGCAGATGCACAAAGGTCCTTGACCTCATTTTCAGGGTGGGGTCAGGGTTGGGGTGAGCTTAATCCGGAAAATATTTTGTGATACTGTTGATTAATTAGGTTGGCGTGGATGTAAAGTTTAAAGAGTAGTGCACCAGGTTTGTACGTCAGTCGGCTTTGTTGCACTTGTATCCAAAGAAGACTATTTTGGCACATTCCTTGAAGGGTTAATGAACCATATTGTTATGGAAGATTTAAATGTGCCAAAGCTGGTGGAAAATTTTGGCACATCACCTGTTGGATAATTAAATGTTCTGATACACAGCCAAACAGCTTTAACTTGCACTAATCCTTGTTGCATTGAGAGAATGCGATATATGGCATTGCCTGTGGAATTATTCAGCCTTTGAAGACCATATAGCGGTGTACTTGACAGATCATGTTAGAGTTCTTCATGATATCCATAAAAATATTGAATCAATAATTGTTTGTGGCCTTGTTGTTGTTTTTTCGCTTATCTGAAATTGAAATTCCAGATAAGGTATTGTCATTGCGCACCGTCCGTCCGTCTGTCTCCTATTTTGACTTCTCCGGCCAAACCGCTGCGCCGATATGGCTGAAATTTGCCAGCAATGTTCCGCTCCTGATTGATAATGGGGATTACAAAGCTAATTCCAGTCACGTGACTTTAAATAGATCAAAATGGCCAACTTAGTAAATTCCTTTAAAAATCTTCTCCAGACCCGCCAGTCAGAATGCTATAAAAATTTGGGTCACAACATTAGCATAGGGTCCTGATGTTAAATTGCGGAGACCATGCCGATCACTTGATCGGAAGTGTGTCAAAATGGCCTTCACGTAAATTTCTTCAAAAATCTTCTTCTCCAGACCCACCAGTCAGAATGCTACCAAATTTGGGTTACAACATTAGGCCAGGGTGGGGATGTTAACTTGCGGAGGTCATGCCGATCACTTGACTGGAAGTGTGTCAAAATGGCCGACTTTGTCAATTTTTGGGAAAATCGCATAAATTCCTTCAAAAACCTTCTTAGCCACACCCACCAGTCAGAATACTACCAAATTTTGGTTACAACATTAGGCCAGGGCCCAGATAAGCTACAAGTCCAGTGGTCCTATTTTTTCTTCCTAAAAGCAATTTCTTCTCAGATTTTGTCGAGTTAATCAGAAATGGGATCGTCTGATAACATGTCTACAGTGTTGAAGGTTCATGTTGGAGCTTGTACACATATTGCTTGCAGGCCAAGCACATTAGAGAGACATCGTTGTCCTTTGATATGAGCTATAAAGATATTAGTAGACAATGGATAAATGAACACGGTGTATGGGTTCTCTACCTGGGATCTCAATATTAGCTGCATGCTCAGGTGGGAATGTCAAAATAGGCCAACCTCAAATCTGTCATTGCAGATTTTAGGTTATTATAATTATACAGATAGTCTCTCTCTGGCCTTGAGTTTTTGCAGACCATTTTCTCTGAACAATGTCAAATATCCCCTTTGAAGTCAGGTGAAAATACACAAAAAAGTGGGGAAAAGGAAGGGGAAGGAGTGATGGTTTGCAAGAGATGTACACCCCTACCCTTTGTCAAGCCATTAAAGACAGATGTATTAGGCATGTGACACATGCAGGTAATGCCTTTTCCACATGAACACACGTTACTCTCACACATCCAAGAAAATTCCTTCCCTGCATCGAACTGCTCTTGTGAGTATGGTTGAACTCACCAAAGGGCATTCTAAATTATAAACTGTTTAACTCTTTGAGTCTTGATACTTTGTTGTGATATTTTCATGCTAAAACATAAAATACTGAAGAGTTCAAGTATACAATTCGATTTTAATAAAATAGTGATTAAAAAAATTGTTTTAAAAAAAATGCAGAAGTTTAGCGCTACTGAAGCAGTCTGATACATCACTCTTATACATTATAATAAGACGATGTTGACTCAGTTTAGGAGATTGAGGATTTATTGATCACCGTAGAATGCAGTGTCAATCAGCATCAAACATAGCCATGTAGGCGGCCTCTTCTTCACATCGATACTGCACCCTCTCATGCTATCTATCTATATATTGCATGGTTCTTGGAAGTATTATGAAGGCGATTTGTGTTCTAAAGTGCTCAACTTCAAATATATATATGTATATATATATATATATATATATTAAAGCTTTAAAGAGGTTTAAAGGCACATAAATAAATAAATTCCGGGTTTTACCACTGTTTTACCCGGTGTCTATTACATCACCCTATCTAACACGTTACATTAGTTATTTGTGTTTGTTGTTTGTGTCCTTTATAACGTCCTTAAAAACAGTAACTTTCCTGTTTGGAATAATTTTCAATTTTGTTTGATTGCCAGGTGGGCAGACAGAGTAAAAAATATTATCTCATTCCTCTCTGCGCATGTGCAATCGGGCTGAATTCAGAGCCAAAGTACGGTAAAGTGGCAAACTTGTCTTCTGATTCATGTTCAAAATATAACATTCCGTTGGAATAAGTTGTTCCTCCATCATAAACTGATAAGATGGACAGACAGACAGATGGACATGAACAAAGTTTCCTTCAGAGTTCAGGAAATGCTACTATTTAGCATGTAATGTTCAAAATGTTACCTGGAATTCTTTTGTCTCCACATCCTGTGTATGGTTCACCCATTAATCACATGCATTCGCATTCCCAGCACTAAACAACCCTGCTATTTCAGACTATCTGTTATCAGCATGAGGCTTCAGGTTTTGACTCAGTTTAAACTGAAGGCTCCACTGGCTACTAATTCATTCTTTCTTTACCATTATCTCTCATGTTGTTCACACTTCAGTTGATAGAGAAGCCACTGAATCACCTCGCAGAAAGATCTGAAACCTTCGAGTATTTCAAAGCTTCCTTGTGTGACTACAAATTTGGGATGCTTGAGAAGCCATCTCAGAGCATCAGAATTTTCGATTTTGGAAGGTGGTGGTTGTACCAGGGGGAGAGTGAGAGTAAAGATGGGACAACTTTGGAAAAGGGATGGGGTTTGAGGACTTTCTGTTGGAGGGGAACATGGGGGCTTTGAAGGCCCAAGTGTGGGGAGGAGATCGATACCTTAGGGTTATGAGGGATGGTTAGGACTTGAGGTTAGAGGAGGGGAGGAAAGATGGTACAGAGTTGGAAGGGGAGGGGGAGGTTGTTTTGGTGAGGATGTATCAGAACTGCATGTGTGAGTTACTCACAGTAAAGTGTGTGTGTGTTGTGTGTGTGTGTGTGTGTGTGTGTGTGTGTGTGTGTGTGTCACTGAAGGTGAAGGAGGTTGGGTGACTCAATTACTTAATGGGTAATGTGCTATTTCTGGTGTTGGCTTAAGAGTTGGGGTTGGGGCCTTGGGATCCTAGGGTCCTGAGTTCAAATCCCGCTTTCTCGTTGAATTAATACCATGTGGGGTTGACTCAGCCTGTCATCTTTCTGAGGTCGGCAAAATGAGTACCAACTTGCTGGGATGATTGAGCCATTCGAGTTTCCTGTGTTGGAGTGGCGACCCGTCCAGGATTGTGCCCAATAGCCCAGGAGACTGCTTCGGCAACACCAAAGCTCTGTAGAGAGTATGGTCCCAATGGAAGGATGGATGGGGACGGGGGGGGGTTGGGGTTGGACACAATCTCCCATTCTCCCATTAAAGCTTTGCAATGTTTCTTGCAAAGATATTTGTAAATTATAGTGAGAGAATTTGTGGGCTTTGAGAGCTGCACTTCCCCTTTCAACAAAAACAATGGAGATTTGAAGAGTTGATGATCAAAGATCAGTGGGAAGACCAAAAATAAATGGAGGAGAGATTATGTGAAGATTAAAGAAAGATCAAGAGGAACCAAAGACAGAAGGCTTAAAGGCTTAGTGCAATATATTTAAAAAATGGGAGAGAAGTTGTCAATAGAGACTGAGAAGCAGAACTGTTTCAGCAGATGTAATTGAATGACTGAATGACTCCCTTTCCAAAATTCCTGGACGTATATGAACAGAGTGTAAACAGTTGATGTCATGAAGATGTTATTTATTTTGGTGATTGCTAGAAATGAATATGGATGTAAATTTCCTATTAGAATGTATCTTTTAAATTCAGAATTGATGGTTGCACTTTGCTCCGACCATGAATCATTTTTGACTGTTGGTTGAGATTATGGTCATCCACTTTCAGCACATCACTGAAAACTTCTTGAAGACCACCAAATACTTGAGAAACTCTCAGGTTGTGTTTGCTTCAAAAATCTGTATACACGTATTTTTGGACAGAAGCTCAAGAAAACAATGGATCAATGCTCATTGCATACACTAAGCTGATGGAGTCAACCCTAGGTCGATGGAGAACTTTTATAATCAGAAATTGTGTTTAATGTACCCATCTAAGAACATTGGTGCACTTGTGGGCAGGTTCAGGGTACTTAATAGTGCTTTAAAAAAAATTATCCTAGCTGATTTGATCACGGCCAACCCAAGTATGGTGAAATGATTGACTTGAATGAATGGTTTAGCCTTTCTCACCGTCTCAGAATTAGTGGAAATTATATTTTTGATATGGTTATGTTATGGTGTTTCTTTTCATTGGATATAACTGCTGCACCATTTACCTGGTTGCTTTCCCTTTTTGAGTTAATGTTTTTGTTCCAAAACATCTTTCTTCATCGAAAGTGAAGTCACAAGCCCAATGGAGCTTGCCCTTCACAAGGCCACTCGACACAAGGAGAGTTTGAGAGTGAGCAGAATAAATTTGTTACTATTCCTCTTGAATTGTGGAAATCTATAGGATGGGAGGGTGGGAGGCAGGACACTTGCAAGGAGTTCCACAGTCGAGTAGTACAAGGGAAGAAGCTGGATGTATGTAAAATAGTGTTGGCGCTCGGGATAGATAGTGTTGAAGGGTGTGAAGAAGCTACAAAACAAGTGGAATGTCTCAAGGTACGCTCAGGGGGGAACAAGGAAGTAGAGTCCTTCGGAGCACCTTCCATGATAATGTCTGGAGGACTCGAAGCTACAGATTGACAGCATGCTAACTTAGCTACAGAACACTGGATGGAAAGAGGTTCTATCAAAAATTCCGAGTCATACCGTACCAGATTGACAGCATGCTGCTGGATCCTGCCAGGGAAAGAAAGATAACAAGTTGGTGCACCAATCCAGACATGGGAACAGTGTACTATAAGAGGCCTACAGTGGCCTTATATAGATATGAGAGATACCAGATGGAGGTATCCTTGTGCTATGATATAGACAGTTAATTGGTTTGGAAGCACTTTTTGCTATACCAGAAATACACTTTTCCCAACTGAGGGGGCAGATATCAAGCCCAAGCAGACCTAACTCGGGGTATTCCTGCAATAGAAGAGAACCCATTGATGTTGGAAAAGATGGAGATCTTGTTTGGGATTTGAATATCGACTGAGTATTCTTCACGTTGATGGATACAAGCCAAAACTTTCCCCAGTTTATCACATTCTCTAAATCTCGATGAAAAGTTGTCCTGGCTTGAGCAAAAGATGAAGCAGACGGGGTGTCTGGATACGTTGTGTACAGTA
>CM068953.1:96678833-96693214 GCA_035128595.1 Eptatretus atami
TGCCGAGGTGTGGACGAATGAGGTCTGTCAAGTCAATTCTGTACAAGAACAACATAGGGCCTGAAACAGAACCTTGAGGAACACCTGCATTGATACTATGTGTGGGGGATCATTATTACCTCCGCCACCGAAGGTGAAGGAGGTTATGTTTTCACCCCTTTCTGTCTGTTTGTTGGGTCGCCGAAATGTTGCCTTATTGTCAGTAATTCTGTTGTTTGGATGTTTGTTCGTTTGTCATCAGCATAATTGGTAGTAAACGTGGACGGATTTGACCAAACTCGGGTGGTAGGTACATCTTATGACCTAGTACTTTGGAAATTGTGATGGTTGCAAGGGACGCTTTGGTTCCCCAGCAACAACCGAAAAACCTTCAAAATCGGTACCGTTCACGCGAAATCAATTCCGAAAGCCATTATCCCACGTAGGGTTATGAAATTTGGCACGAATGATCTACAGGTGATGCTCTATCAAATATATTCCGGTTTTTGTGATATATGGAATACTTTACCCGCAGCGCCCCCTACAATTAGGGTATGCGCGAAAATTGGCGAAAATTGAGCCCTTAGCGACCACGTGAGTGCATCAATACGAATTTAACTTTACAGGTTCATGGTACTAAATGAGTACTACAACTTTGCCTCAGGACATATTGACCGATTTCGCTTAGGTCAGGGGTCAAAGGTCAATTAGTGCAAAAATCGATAATATGCGAGAGCTGGAGGTGCCTTCGCGCCAAATGCTACTCCTCCTAGGGTTATGGTCGGATGGTCATGAAAATTCACACTAATCGTCTGGAATACATTGTGCACAAACGATCGAGCCGGATTTTCGATTTAGATCTTTGTTCACCCACAGCACCCCTCGAACTTGGGATTTCCAATTTCAAACCGCATTTTCGGTACTTTTCATTCAAATGGATACCGAGTAATTATCAGTAGATGGAACTGGATGAGATTTGATATGCATAATCTTAGGTGATTCCTATCCGCTATATGACATCCATTTTGCTTATATCTTATATGTTTCCATGCTCGGCGACCCATCGCCGCCTACCGGCTTGTTTGTCGTTTGTTTGTCTGTGTACAGCATATTTCAAAAAGTCATGGACGGATCCGGAATGAATTTTGTGGACAGGTTGGGTGTGTGATGAGGACGAACGGATTCGATTTTGGTGAAGATCCAGATCCGGATCCGACGGCTATAATTTTTAAAGTGATTCTTCACCATTGAGAGGTAGGGCTAAACTAATATATAGCACGATATCTCAAAAAGTTGTCGACGGATTTGGATGAAACTTGGTGGATAGATTGGGTGTGTGACCACGACGAATTGATTCAATTTTGGTGAAGATCCGAATCCAGATCCGACTACTCGAATTTTTAAAGTGATTCTTCACCATTGAGAGATAGGGCCAAAAACGATATATTGCACAATACCTCAAAAATGTATTGGGCAAGATATGTTCTCATGGATCAGGCTTTACAGGGTGGAGGTGTGCGCTCTACCGAGTGCCCTTCTCGTTTGTCATGCAACACTGAAATTTACCAATTGGTAGGAAATGCAGAGACAATGGCAAACATTTTTCCATTAGCTATGATACCATATATATCATAGCTTTTGAACAAGATATTTATGCCACACTTTATCAAAGGCCTTAAAGATGTCAAGAGAAACGATCCGATCTTCACTATATGTCAGTGCAAGCCCTATTAATATGCTCAGTCCTGAGGATTCAAAGACCTTTCTCATGATAGGAAGTTTGCTAATAGGGCGATAGTTAGCAGGATAAGGTTTCTCCCCAGAACCTTTGTACTCTGGCACAACAGATGCCAGTTTCCAACAACGTGGGAATCCCTACTTTGACAGATTCAGATTGTATGAATTTGAAAGAACAGAAGACCGTTCAGGAGAACATATCTTCAGGACAATCGTGGAAATTCCATCAGGACCAGTGGCTTTTAACATATCGAGCCACTGAATGATTTTTGCCACTGTCCTCGATGTAATGGTAACAGTAAAAATGTTAAAACTGGTCTGGGAGGGACATCCAGGGCAAAGAATGTCCTTGATTGTCAAGGATGGAATTTGCTACAAACCAATCGGCAAAAAGATTGGCCTTATTGACAGGGGAGGTAAGTACTTCTGGACCGTTGAAAATGACAGGTTTGGATGCCTTATTTTGGTTGAGAACATTTTTCGCAATTCTCCAGAAATCTCTGGACCCAAACTTCTGAGCTGAGATATCATTAAGGACAGACTCTGCACACTGGAGTATGGCATTCTCCAACACATTTTTATGGCAATTGCTTGCAAGACAATATAGATATTGAGCTTGACAAGAGCCATCAGGGTGGTACTTCTTAAAGAAATGGTTATGATGGGCAATCACAGCAGCACAGCCAGAGGTGAACCAGGGTTGAGAATGTGATTTCACTTGGAAGGTCCGAAAAGGGATGAATAGCTCCATGCCACCGCTTATTTATTTATTTATTTATTCGTATGCAGTCTGTGGCTGCTTGGCTGCATCATTTTCTAGGGGCGCAGTTGTGCTGCTGATGCAGTGCCCCTGTTACCAGTAAGCTCGTACTCATTTTGCCGACCACGGAAGGATGACAGGCTGAGTTAACCCTACCTGGTGTTAATTCAACAGTATGACAGGAGCTTCAACTCAAAATCCTAAGATCTTAAGCCAGCCACGTTAACCATTAAGCCAACACCAGGTCTATGCCACCACTAATCCACTGAATAACTTCATTAGCAGCATTTGATGGGCTATGCCAAAGAAGTAAGTTCCAAAGAATATCACGAAGAAAGGAACAGAATGCATCCCAATTAGTTTTGCCATACTGAAAGACTGTCCGGTGAAAATGATGAGCAGTGGTTGAGGGTGAGAAATCGGTACTACGACGAGTCATGGTGATTTGATCTGAGGTTTTGGATGGGGTGCCATTTCAGCAGTACATTCACTCAGGCTAGAAGACAAAAACAGATCAAGAAGGTACCTACTACCAGTAACACGATCTGGAATATATGTTGGAGATAAAATATCCTGGGTAAGATCAAGAGACAGGGCAAAAAAATCTATATTTATATATATATATATTTATTTATATATATATATATATATATTGTATATACAGGGGGCTGCAAAAGTAGGTATACAGTTATGATATACTGGTATACTCCTTACTGTATACCTACTTTTGCAGCCCCCTGTATATAATGTATATATAGTCACACTTGAGACATCAGTGCAACAGAAATAGCCCAGACATAATTTTTGGTGGATAATAAAATCACTAAATACCACAATCTCAGCAGACGGATGAAGGGAGATAGATGAATCAATACCATGTGATATAGAATCTAGAACAGTGCATTTGGGTGAAGATTAAGACCAGTAGATATAAATACAGATTGGTTGTGGAATGAAAAAGAGCAAGGCAAAAACAATGAACTCATGTGATAGATCTTCAAGAGTGATTTATTGGGCAAGTGTAAGAGTGGTCTTTGCACAGGCAAAGAGACAATGAGATGGCGGAGAGTCAATTTGATGTATAATATATACTCAGGCATTGCAAATAAAACTGATGTTATATCAGGATGCAGGTGACTCACACAGTGCTAATATAGCAAGTGCATCCAACTGAATTAAGGATTGTATCGCAGTAAAAATCCTCTAATGTTGGAATAGAATAACAAACATTGAATGGCTCTGAGCCCCATGGTGGTGGGTTTGTTTGAGTAGGTCGAGAATATTAAAATAGTTGTGATTGGTAATAAAGTAAGGAAGAAAAAAAAATGAACACACTTTATCAATCTATAGATCCTGTACAGAACTTCCTGAGGAACATCCACAGCTCATACGAATGCACAACTGTCGTAGTGGCACTCTGATGGCCTCAGAAAAGCAACCAGAGGTAGATGCTTGGACCACCATCCATGCATGTCCATTGCAATACAATGACCCCAGAATTTTACACCCGCTGACAGATGAGCCTCTCGGTACATTTCCATTGAGTTCAGGATCCTGTACATTGGGTGGCCATGACCTGCAACACGTTTTAACCCGTACCCTTCAGGGTGGTAAGGCAAAGGTGATCATCTCATAAGGTTCAAAAGTACAAGAGTGCAGACATAATCCGAGGCCCTGACACAGGGCAACCAGCCCATCACTTCCAAAACAAGAAAATAAGCTTTGATATCTTCACAGGGTAAAAAGAGCTGAAAGGAGTAATAATTCTGGTCGAGATTCAATTGGGCGATAGTTAGCCCCACCGTGTCTCTACCTATTGTGGTTAGAAATCGTGTCTCTACCCCTATTGTGGTTGACTGCCAACCAAGACTAATGAGCTCTACCCACTTGCATTTGAGCTTGGAGTCTTATCTCTAGCAGGCTGCTGACCAAGGCTTATGAGCGACACCCGCCAAATATCTTCCAACACATCACATCATGATGTATGCTGCCTACCTCCATGTATAGTACAAGACCTGGAGTGACCTCTCCAGGATGGCTGTCCATTTGGGACAAGCCCTCAACTGCTCATGGCTCCTGAAAGACAAGGCTTTTCCTCCACCCCAAAGTGCAGTCCAACTGACCACTATTTGCCCATAGCTGAGGAAATTATATGACCCAAAGAGGGGCCATAGAACAAGGAACAGTACGTATCGGGAAGTTATTAGAATACCGAGCCAGCACCCAAACCACAGTTTGGAGGATAGGCCTTTCCTATCACCAGATCTGTATATATGTAATGCTGTTGACGTCAGTGAAGTTCTGACCTTTCCAGAGGTCAAGTGCCAATAACCCTACCTCCTGCAAGTATACAACTAATTGTCTGGAAGGTTCTGAGGCTCAATACAAACTCCATGTGCTGAGACTCAATAAATTACCACCTCTTGACGATCGGAGACCTCACCTTCAGCAGCCTATTCTCACTCAAATATCTATCTCCATTCAAATCGTATGAAGCAAATCTCTCCAAGCGCTCTCAAATACTCCACAAACCTCCATCCCCTGGACTTGTTTGACAACAAACTCCGGAACCCCAACCCAAAGACCGTGCAAGACTTGTCGCCTCGAGTAGCTTAATTTGTCTGCAAATCCCCTGCAATGCTCCTGTACCATGCTTCTACTGCTCCGATGGATGTGGAGCTTTCACGGTATGGGATTCACAAGTTTTGAGTCGCAGTGTCAAACCCCAGAGGGTGTAATGGCCAATTCCTGCTGCATCCACAGAGAGGCTTCCCACTCACCAAGTCGTGCAAAGGCCACATGCCTCCAGTGACTCCTGAAAGATGTTTCAGTATCACATCGACCAGTTAGCTTGAACATGCTGAAGCACCCACCAAATGCTGTGAGAGCATGAAAACCCTCCGAACATGCGGCCGTGTCTCAAGTTGCTGCGGTTGTCCCATTGCTCTGCCACAATCCAGGTGATAAGTCCAAGGCTGTCCAACCACATTTATGCCCTTGACAGTTACATTGACAGAGGAAAGCATGTTCTCTGGGAATTGCACTATCGACAATGGGATATGACATTGTGGGAGCTTCCACCATATTCCACTCACATGGTATCCATGGTCTCCATCCAGAACAGCTCCGACACTAACCATATGTGCCTGCAAATGTTTAATAAAGAGAAAGATAACTTCACATCTCAGCAAAACTCGGACCAACTAGATCAAGCGCGTACCGCACAGCTGCTCTCTTAGGCAGTGTGGGACTTTTAGCCCTGGCATTCGCGGCCACATTCTACTTCATATCATGCAGGTATTACCTGAGCCGGTGGCACAGCGTGAGAGTGGCAGGGGTTTACCGCCTCCTGTAGTGTTGCAGGAGTGAGTCACAAAGCAAAGGAGTCCCCAGGAAAAGAGGCTAAAAGTTCCACATAGGCTGAAAGAAGACCGTGGATGGAAATCCCTCACCACCTGAAGGAAGTCCTGCATATTTTTTGTGCTCATTCTATTTACTTTGATCCTGCCTCTCGGGCTCGGATAGTTTTCGGCCTTCCTATTTTTTTTCCCAACTGTTTCTCATACCCACTTGCAGTGTGTCTCCATCATCTCTGTCCCATTATTCACCACCTTCACTTTAATTCCTTCCTTATAACCTTCTGTTTGATCTAAATAAAAATCAAGACAACTGTTCACCACTACCCTCATTCATACTCATGATCTCTTCCACCCCAAATTCCTCCATTCTCAAGCACTCCCTTTTTCCAGTTTATTGTGATTTTCCGCCCTCTCCCTCACCTTTCTTCATTTGTTAGTTTTCGGTTGGTTTGTTCCTTTTCTGTTTCATCCCCGCTTTCCCCCTTCCTCTTCTTGTTGTGTTTCATTCAGCTTGTGTGCATCTTGTTCATCCCATAGGTCCTTCTCCTCTTCTCCTTGATCTCACTCTCACTTCTTTGCTGTTGGTGTTTCCCTCTTTCCATTTTATTTCCTTCCATTCTGCTCTTTCTCCTCCACTAACCTCGATTATGTATACCGAAAAAAAGTGTTCTTCCTGAAATATTAGGAGGTAGAAGAGATAAGGGAGAAGAGTAAATAGTAAGCCAAAGACAGCGGAGGAGGATGCTCATCCCCTCACTCAGGTCGAGATCAACCTCTCACCCAATAGGTTGGTCGAAACCAGAGTGAGGGGATAAATGAGGTACACTAGTTTATTTATTTATTTGTTTCTTGTATAATTCCAAACTTATTTTGTGAGGCCCATTAAGGTACATTCGTTTTCTTGGACAACAGGTGAGCAATCATTCCTCTTGTGTCTTTTTTGGGGGTTTGCTTGATTATTTGGAAGGTTATACAGTAACACAAGGTGTTGTATATGGTTTTTGTTTTCTTCTGAAAAACAATTATGGGGGATTCGGGAGGGGAGGGGTCAAATAGCAACGTCACCTAATATTTCACAGAAAAATTAGCCCCGAGTGAGGTGACGGTCATCTCTTGAAGTCGTAGTTCAGACCGAGATTCAAACCCATGCCGATTCTATCTTCTGGTTCCGAAAGTTACTGGGCGAGATTTGGGGAAACTGCCTGGGAGCCCCCCTGATCCCAAATCAAAAAATCTGACACTGTGCAATCCTCAGAGAAATCGGTTGGTAAATAAGGGATGAGTAGGGATTGGGATCGGAAGTTTCACGGAGTAACCCCCCCTGGGAGCCCCCATGATCCAAAATTGAACAATCAAAATTTAAAAAATATATATCTAAGACTGAGCGATCCTGCAGACCATTGAGTCGAAGGACTGCGTCAAGTTTCACAACAATCAGTTGGTCAATAAGGGACGAGTCGGGATCCAAACTTTCGGGGGGGGGTAACTCCTCCCCCTCTCCCTCCAGGGAGCCCCATGATTCAAAAACGAAATATTGAAGCTTGAGTGATTGTGTGGGCTACTGTCTTGTATTCACGTGTCAAGTTTCAGAACAATCAGCCAGGTGATAAGGGAGGAGTAGCAAAAATTGCAAAACGTTAAAAGACGACCTCACGGACGGACTGACATTCGGACATCAGGACCCATTTTATAAGGCTATTTCTTCGAGAATTGAGATGAGATGACCGAAAAATGACTCGACTTTGCAGAGGCTTGCCAAAAAAAAATGTCCGATGTTCCAAGACACAGACTAGTTTAAATGTTAGTTTGGACTTGGACCTGTAAGCTGCTATTTTCCATAAGCAAGAAGAAAAAGAGGAAGTTTCAATTTGGTGTGGGATAGAGTTTTTGGAAGTGATGTATAGCAAGTGCAAGCAGATGGATTGTGTGGCATTCCCTCAAAGAGAATATATATGCTTATAAAAGGAAGATGTTTGACAAGAGGACTGTATAATAGGGAACAATGAAGGAGACACGTGAAGTGGAGGTTTTTTTTGAAAAGAAGATTTTTCGTCTTTAAGCAAATAAATATTTTTGCTTCCCTTTTATATGTAAATTTTCATCTTCATATTCGAATAATGTCCAGTTCTGTGCACATCCCACCTGTAATAACTCAAGGATGAAAGTACTCCACAGTCCTCACCCCAGTGAGGCTAAATATGACAAAATTAAAGCCTTAGGGCACTAAAGACAGCTCTATAAGGTGATATAAGAATGGCTTGTCACTGAAACCATAGCCTCTGACAACATAAAACATTTAAGTATGCTATCCATACTGCAACACTCAGCACTCTGATACATACAACGAGGAAACACCATGAAAGCAAAGTTGATGAAAACGTTATTGCAATTAAACATTTCCTTAAGAAACACAGCTTGCATCATGCCTAACTGAACGGCTTAACATTCTGATTGAAGAAAGCTGCCGATCACAGCATGTGCAGCAAACCAAGCTTCGGGCCATGTGTGACAAAGTCCCAGTCAAGTGTTTCATCAATAAAATGAGTGTTTACAGATGAGTTACTTGACACATTATTATGGATAGATGGGCTGACCACTTAAAACCTTCTCAGTTGTGAATCTACTGTCATTGAAGAAGATTATAGAACAATTGGCTCGATATATCATGAAAGAACTGGAGTTTATAGAACACCTTACCCTGTGATGTCTTGAGAAACAAGGACATGGGCGGTTAAATTTGATTGGTCGTGGTGACGTAAAATGCCTTAATATTTTGTCCGTAAAGTACTGCTAAACGGAAAGGTTTTGAAAGTGCCAAGTAAGCGATTTGTGTTCTGCAGTGGTTCAAGTATATAATTCAATTTAAATAAAACAAGTAAAAAAGACATAAAATGTCATAGCCCCTGTTGTTTTAGTAATTCTGTTGTATGGAGTTAAAGGGCTAGTCCAAATGTATGTACTGTACAACTAAAGTGGCCACCAGTCTGCCTTCTTTGATCAGATCACAAAATAAAGTGAGAGGCATGTGTATACCATCAGATACTGTGCTTTTGCCAAGTTTGAACAAAATTGGAGCAATGCACGTCTGTGAAATGGTTGGGGACACATTTAAGTGACAAAATGGCCACCAGTCGGCTATCTTGGATCTGATCTCGAAAAAAATGACTTGCTTCTTTAAGCCATCATTCATTATTATCTGTGTGCCAAGTTTGAACAAGAATGGTAAATGCATGTCCGAGAAATGGTTGAGGACATGTTCGACATTGGGTTTTTTATATATATTTTTTTACAACTAAAATGGCCGCCAGTCTGCCATCTTGGATCTGATGTCGAAAAAAAATGATGCGCACATGTATACCATCATGTGTTGTCTTTTCGCCAAGTATGAATAAAATTCGTCCACACATGTCTGAGGATATGGTTGCGGATGCATGCACACACGGACACGAAAACCAAGACCAAATCTATGTCCCAGTTTCGGACTAAGTCCAACGGGGGCTAATAAAGATTTCAAAGGCCGTACAAGTCTGGAGACGGCGATGGTTCACGAGCAATGTACACGGTTCGCCTTTTTTATTTTTTGACCTTCGAGGGGACGCCACGGGCAAACTGGCGGGAATCGGGAAAAACGTAAATGATGAAAGTTGTAGTACTCGAAGAGCACTACTTGCATACCAACTTTCATTCGGAACAGTTGAAAACCCTAGGAGCTCGATGCCCAATTTATTCATTTTTTTGACATTTTCTAAGTTCGTGACCTTGACCTTGGGACGAAAATGAAAAATCAAGCTCCGTGGGGCTATGCAGGTGCCATTGGGCTAACCAAATACCGAAACCCCTGCCAGATTCGACAAACCCCCTCGGAGAAGATGTAACTTGAAACCGGCTACCCCCTAAAACCACATGTTTTTTGGGCGTGGCTAAGCCCATAATGGGCGCAGCATGCCCATTCTCCGGAAAACACAACTAGATCATGATACAAACCTCACACCCTAATTTTATCAAGATCGGATCAAAACCCACGGAGCTATGCTCGGGCCAGACAGACAAACAGACACACACCCATAACGAATATAGTGGTCACTTACTGACTCGTGAACCAATAAATAAATGAAGTCCGGGTCTTACTGCCTTTTTCCGCAGTGTCTCTGACATCACCTTAACAAACATTACATTCGTTATTCATTCCTGTTTGTGTCCTTTATGACATCCTTAAAAACAGTAAGCTTCCTGTTTGGAATGATTTTCAACTTTGTTTGACTGCCATACAGACAGAGTAAAACAATTATCTCACTCCTCTCTGCGCATGCGTGATCAGGACAAATTTAGAGCCAAAGTACTGCTAAACAACAGGTTCTTTTTCCGATTCATGTTCAGACAGACTGACAGAGGTGAACCAATTGCTTTACCCCGCTTTTTGCTTCACGTGCACATGGTAGGGTCTCATTAATTCCTTGCTGAGGAACTCTCTGCCGAAAACCATGAAAGCATAACGTTCCTCTGCAGAGTCAAGACATTAGGAATTAATGCCATTAGTCCTGCTGAAGTATAGAAAAAAAAAATATGGGGGCTATCACCTAACTCAGTGCCTGACATAACTTTTCAAATTGATATGACACAAGGGAGCCATCCCTTTGGATCACAAGGTTACATCTATTATCCGTCTCTTTAAGTGGAAAGGCAACAGACACATCTGTGATACCCACAGGGGAATATCCCCACTGTTCACTGCTGGAAAGTTGTTTGCCAGAGTAATCTTAAAGCATCTTGTGGAGCTCGTTGCTGAGAACTTCTGATCAGATAGCAAATGCAACTTTAGGAAAGACAGGTGTATATCATTGATATGATTTTTGCTGCCCTAGAGTTTGAAGAAAAGTGCCATGAACAATAAATGACCTCTATTTCACCTTTGTAGATCTAACCAAGGCCTTTGACACCTTCAGTAGAGATAGTTTGTCACCATGATTTGATAGTTTCATGATTCATTCATTTCTGCAAAAGTATGTGACTGCTTGTTGAATCATTTTACTGCTGATGTAGTACTCCTCTGTAGGTTAAAGCAGGAATTTGGAATATGGCCAGGATGTCGGCGATAAGTCACCCCCTCTTCAGTTAAGACAACATGGGGTCTTTAACATACACAAACAACCAGTTCTGGCAAATGGATCTTTCAGCTCAACATCCTTTCCATGGACGGCATACACATTGATGCCCCCCCCCCCCCCCCCAACATGCAAAACATCAAGATGACAGTCTATAGTGGGTTGGGATTTCAACCCAGGCTAAGCTCAGAGGTGAGTCCACATACCTCAAAGCTATCTTGCCAGCTCAGTTTCATGATGTGTATGAGGGCAAGCATAACAGAAGATTGGGTTGTTTCAATCCCCTTTCCTAACTCGAATGTCATCGAGCAATGTTCTGTTATTGCACCAACTCACCTTAGCATCCTGTTTGCAGGCATACCACTTCATGCCTTTGGGAACTTTGATACTGGTATATACATTCGCTTCATAACTGTGGAGTAAACTCGACAATCTCTGCAGACATTTGGCAAAAATACATTTTTAAAGTTATAGTTTGTGAACTTTTATTTGCATATGATTTTGCCCTTGTTTCTTATAAGCAGGACAACCTCCAAGTCATCATGGATCACTTTGCAGAAGCATGTAAACAATTTCTACTCACCATCATCTTAAGGAAAACCGACATTTTGTATGAACCCATCCTAAGCAAATTCATTGTGCTTCCTGTTATCAGCATTGATTGCTGCAGCACACTGAGAGCTGTTGGGAAATCCTCTTCCACCTTGGCAGCACAGAGCTCTGTGCAGATGTCCACTGATGAAGAGATTGTCCTACAGCAAGTCAAATCGAGCACCTCTTTTCTGCAGACTCCATGAAAAGCTTTGTGGGTAAGATAGGCATCATAATGAATGCAAAACTGCAAGTGTGCAAAACTTTAGTAATCTCATCTCTGCTATACACATGCGAGACCTTATCACCTTACATATGCCACACCGGAAACCTTTCTCCACTTCCACAGGAGTTGTTTTAACAAGATCATGATGTTGAGATGGCAAGACAAGTTTCCAGACAAAGGAGCATTTACATGAGTCAGCATCAATAGCATGGTGATCAAAGCACAGCTGAGCAAGTCAGGTCACTTGGTGAAGATGCCATATGAGAGACCATCAAAGATGCATTTTTACTCTGACCAGAAACTGAGTAAATATTCCCATTATGGGCAATTTTAGAAGTACAATGTCTCTCTAAAGGCCATTCTAAAAAAAGTACAACATACCAGTTGACATTTGGGAACGTCCAGACGATGAGTGTGATCTCAGTGCAAGATCACACCCGTGAGTGTGATTAGTGCATTGTAGGGCATCAGCATATATGACAACTTGTTCAGGATGCTGAAAGGAATCGTTCTCATTGAGAAACACAAACAAACCAGCCAACTAGCATGACGTGTTTCTATTGTTCAGTGGGTGGCTTTGCATTCCAGGTGAAGATAGGATTCATAAGTCACTGGAGGGTCCACCGCCACACTGCTGAGCAGATAATGGAAACAGAGGCTGTAAATCATCGATTAAATCATGGACAAGCAACATACCACTTTACTCTCCTCCATGAACTAGGACTCACCCTTACTTTGTAATTTAAAGGCTTCTTTTTTATGCCTCCACTGATGAAATCGCCGGAGGCATTATGTTTTCGGGTTGTTCGTCCGTACGTACATATATACGTACCTCCATGCTAATTTTCTCTGTTTTCTCTGCAACCGCTTATCCGATTGACACAAAATTTTCACCATTGGTGCGACTACTCATGTAGAATGTTTTAATAATTATGATGTCATCAGTCATGTGGTGTAGCAGCCATGTTGGGAAGATGGAAAACTTTTGAACTTCTGTATCTCTGAAACTGCTCCATGGAAAAAATTGAAACTTCGCACATGACAAGTACTCCCCATGGGAAACGAGTGTGATTTATTTGATGATGTCATAGGTGGATTCGTTATGACATCATAATTGCATATGTCGAATGCTTTATCCTATGAGGATGAAAATTTTTGAGGGTCATCTTGAGCTAAATTGTGGGGGGTGGGGGGGGGGGGGGGGATTGATGATGTAATCAGACGTGTGGTTGGGTGGTCATTTTTTTTTTAGATCCTCGTGGAGGATCTCTAAGTCTTACTCACGTTGTTGTTCTTCATCTTCTTCTTGTGGACTTTTTTGTTTCACAGCCTACAGTTTTCATCGAAACTTTCTGAAACTTGGCACACATATGTAAAAATACCCTGTGCAGACAGTAACGATCTCTGATTTTGAAAATTCCTCCTAGAAAAAAAATTATGACGTCAAAATATCTCCGCTAATGGAAAGCTCCTAAAAAATTATCTCCGAAACTAGGCAAGCTTTTTGAATTCTGTTTGCGGGAATCGAACAGGGCATTAGCAAGAGATGAATTACCAGGGGCTGGTACACTTCATGAAATGCATTCTATCCTAATTACGTCGGTATAGAGATGAAGTAGTCAATTGTTTATTAACGTCCAATCCTGAGTTTGTGACAATGATATGTTAAGCTATTCACAAGTACCCCAACTTTCATCGATCTTCGTGAAACTTGCCATGTATATGCAGAAAGCCACGCGCAGGCAGTAACCACCTCCGATTTTGGAAATTCTTTCAGAAAAAAAGTTGACGTCATAATATCGCCGCTAATGAAATGTCGCCTATACCTATATCTCCGAAACTAGCAAGCGTTTGCATTTGTTTGCGGGAATCAAGCCAGGCATTAGCACAGATAATTATCGCAAACCTGAATACATCACATGAGTCATATTCGTTTTTATGACGTCATCATTAAGAGGACGAGGATCTTAGCTCATTGAGCTTGTTTATACATAAAAACCTTCAAAAATCTTTCCAAAACAGCTGAACAGATTAAGGCAAAATTTTAAACGTATGATCGGCTATCCATGAGGAACAAAATGTTCTCCAACTATGACGTCATCAGTCATATGGTTTGGCAGCTATGATTTGTTTAAAGAATAAACCTTTAAAGATTCTCCAAATGTTCTCAATTCATGTGTGTATGAGGGCAAGCATAACAGAAGATTGGTTTGTTTCAATCCCCTTTCCTAACTCGAATGCCATCCAGCAATGCTCTTTATTGCACCAACTCACCTTAGCATCCTGTTTGCAGGCATGCTACTTCATGCTTTTGGGAACTTTGATCATGCTATCTTCATGCTATCTTGATCACTTTGATCTATAACAGCCTTTGCAGAAATAATTTACCTCCGCAGGTTTTCATGTGTTTTTGCATGTGCGTTTATTCCTGTTTTGCTATTCCAAAGGAAGTATTCTTATAAGCAACACTTATTCATGTGGTTTATCGTCCAATCAGTTGCGATCTCGTTGTTGCTTTTGCACTTGCTTTCGTTTGAGTTGAAGTGGGGGTAGGAGGGGGGATGGGGGGGCAAGTGATCTTCCCAATTTGATTTTTCACCAAGTCGGGTTCGAACTCATTCTCACCC
>CM068953.1:96705263-96721330 GCA_035128595.1 Eptatretus atami
GGCCACTCAAGGACTTTCACGTTCCTGTTCTGAAGCCATTCTAGTGTTGCATTGGTTGTATGCTTGGGGTCATTGGCCTGTTGTAACATATATCTTCACTGCAGTCTAAGGTCTGTTGCACTCTGAATCAGGTTCTCTTCAAGGATTTTCCTGTGTTTGCTCATTCATTGTTCCCTCGATCCTCACCAAGTCTCCCAGTCCCTGCCACTGAAAAGCATTTCCATAGCATGATGCTGCCCCCACCCTGCTTCACGGCAAGGATGGTGTTACATGTGTGATGAGCTGTGCTCGGTTTCCACCAGACATCATGTTTTGCATTCAGGCCAAAGAGTTCAATTTTCATCTCATTAAACCACACACAGAATCTTTTGTCTCAAGCTCTCAGAGTCTTTCACATGCCTTTTGAAACTCCAGTATGCTGTCATGTGACTTTTCTCAGAGTGGCTTCCATCTGGCTCTCTCCCCTTAAGCATAGATTTGTGAAGTGTTGCAGAGACTGTTGTCCTTCTGGCAGGTTCTCCCACCTCAGCCAAGGAACTCTGTAGTTTGATTAGAGTGGTCATTGGGTTCTGGTCACCCCCTGACCAAGGTCCTTCTTGCCTGGTTGCTCAGTTTGGTTGATGGTCAGCTCTAAGAAGAGTCTGGGTAGTTCAATATTATTTCCATTTCCGAATGATGGAGCTCACTGTTGCTCTTTGGAACTTTCAACACTCTAATAAATTGTTTTGTACTCTTCCCCAGATCTATGCCTCCTCACAATTCTATCTCAGAGTTCTTTGGACTTCATGGTGGAATTTCTGTTCTGACATGTACTGTCAACTGTGGGACCTTACAGAAAGTGTTTCTTTCTAAATCATGTCCAATCAATTGAATTGGCCACAGGTGGACTTCAATAAATTTATAGAGAATCTCAAGGATGATCAAAGGAAATTGGATGCACCTGAGCTCAATTTGGAGTGTTATAGCAAAGGGGTTGAATACTTATTGACTCAATACATTTCAGCTTTTCATTTTTAACCCTTTGAACCTGAGCTCCTTGGACTTTCGACTCCTCTGCCCTGGGCTCCCTGGAGAAAAATCCGACCGCTCGATTATATGGAGGTTTGAATAATGGCTGGTAAAACGGCTGCTAGGTTCAAAGTGTTAATTAATTTGAAAAATTTCTCCCCAAAAAAAATTCCACTTGACATTATGGGTATTATGTGTAGTCAGTGAAGTGACAAAAAAATCTCAATTTAATCCATTTTATTTTTAAGCTGCAACACAGCAATATGTGAAAAAGTCAAGGGGTGAATACCTCCTGAAGGCACTGTATCTCATGCTTTAGAGTTTAGATAGTCTGGCATCCTGCCGTACTCTCAAAACTCTCTGCCTCTGGCATCCAAGGCCAACTCCACACATGGCTTACTGACTTCCTCTCCTCTCGCAGCAAACGTGTGATACTCAATGGAATCCTTTCATCTCCTCACCATTCAAGGCTGGAGTACATTCGGGCAGTTTTTGGCCTAGTCCTATTCCTGATCTTTATTATTGATCTCTGTGACTCTCTGGAAAATCCTCTTTATCTATTTTCTGATGTCTCCACCCTCTGCAGTGACATCCCTCATCCTCCAAACAGGCAGGCTGCAGCCTCTTCCCTCTCCTCAGCCTTTAAAAACATCACAAGCTGTTCAAACACTTGGAATATGTCTTTTAATCTTTCCTGACAAATATATATATATAATATATATAATAATATATATAATATATATATATATATATATATATATATTATATATATATATATATATAAGCCTGTGTGTGGCGCAGTGGTTGGCAGTGGCTTGGACCCAAAAGGTCCTGAGTTCAAGCCCGTTGGCACTGAATTAATATATTATATATAAACCAAGTCGAAAACACCAGGGGTTGACTCAGCCTGCCATCCTTCGAGGTCGGCGAAATGAGTACCAGTTGTACTGGGCCCGCGTGTATGCCCAGGTTAGAATAGCGTGTAAAATGAAAAGAAAAAAAAAACGCAAACAAGATGTACCATATCCCTGTGTGTCGTTAAGAGGCGACCAGGGTTGCGTCAGGAAGGGCATCCGACGTAAAAACCTATGCCAAATCATTATGCGGACAACAAGACGGTTGATCCGCTGGGGCGACCCCTAACGGGAGCTAGCCGAAAGAAGAAGAAGAAGATATATATATCTCTCTCTCTCTCTCTCTCTCTCTCTCTCTCTCTCTCTCGCTCTCTCTCTCTCTCTCTCTCTCTCTCTCTGTCTCTCTCTCTCTCTCTCTCTCTCTCTCTCTCTCTCTCTCTCTCTCTCTCTCTCTCTCTCTATCTCTCTCTTCTTAACAATCCTCTTGAGGAAGTTCAGTCATTTAAACTCCGAGGTCTCACTATCAGCCATGATCTTTCTTGGGGAAACCACATTTCAAAGTTGACCTCCAAAGCCAGCCGCCGACTTGGCATCCACCGTCATACAAAGTCCTTCCGTGGCTATCCACCTGCAAGGCTTTCATCCGCAGCATGATTGAGTACTGTCTCTCTCCTCTGGGCTGGTTCCCCTGCCTCAAATCTTACTCAGCTTCATGCTGTGGAAACCACAGATTCAAGATTATTGGAAGCTCCCACAATGAAGCTGAGTCGACAGGCCTATAACTTCGCCATCACAGACATGTCAGTAAGCTCTGCCTTCTACTGCCTTCTTTCTGGTCTCGCACCTCTGATTCATCTGTGCTCTGCCCCCCCCCCCCCCAAGCTTTCTGCAGGGCACACATGGCCCACCATCAACCCCTTCTGTTGAAACTACTGAAATCCAGGATCACTGATCACTGCTCACCTCCACTCATTTGTTCCTCTTTTCCCCACCTGTGGTATCAACTTCGACATGCTCTTCAATCTCATTCCTCTCTTCAGGTCTTCAAGACAGCTGTTCACCACCATCTTAGATGGTCCCCAATCCAAAACCATGATCTTTTCTACGATCATTAACCCACCCCAATCCAGCCTCCTTCCAAATTTCCACTTTTTCCTCCTGAGAGTTTCCTTCTATATCCACCTTGTCCACCTCATGCATCCTCTCCTGCCACCATTCTTCTCCCACACCCACTGTTTGTCAGCCTTCCTCTGTCTTGGCCTTAGACTCTGCTCTTGGTGTTTCCACCTTCTCACTGCTGCTCCTTTTGTCCCGTCTTATCCTTATTCATTCTCAGTGTACTTGCACTAGCTCTTCTACGAGCCTTGACTATGTATACAAAAAAGCCACTGGGGTAAACACAGCAACTCTGTGGATGACCCCTCACCCATCCCCCAAAAGACTGTTAGAACGCTTCCCAATCTCTCATCACCACCCGGTTTTCTGCAAGTATGCTCCCCTAGTCGCTCCCACTCATACCTTACCTGCTAAGTGCTGGAAATTCAGAAATGTTGATTGGATGATGTACTATGATATATCCACAAAAGCAGTGGACTCCCTCCATGCTCATGACTCTCAGGATGTTGATGCCAGTTATGCTGCCTTTTGCCAATCTATCATAGCAATTTCCATGAGGTGCATCTCTTATGGATCCTCTGATCAGAGTTGTCATTTTGATGATGAACTGTTCCCAACTGATGATCCAAAGGGCATTTGAATCTGCCAGTCAGTCATTTACTAAGGCCAAGTAATTGTTTTCATAAAATTTATTGATTCATGGGAGAAATGTAAATTTGCCTGAAGATTGGGTGGTTGGATTGTCTGCCTTGGTCGTATGAGTGTTCATTGTACGACTTGTAGGAGTATTTGTATGAGTGATTTGAATCTGTGTCTTTAATTGTGTTGTGTCAAAGTGAAGTACAAGTTGAAGGAATTCTTCTGATTTTCTCTCCATTTCTCACACTGTCAATTAGGGCAGATACTACTATATCTAGTGCCTTTGCTCTGCTTTCCTCAACAGGTGTTGCAGGTAGAATGTCATTTGGTGGGAATTCTGTGCCAATAAGTGTAGCATATGTGGTTAAGAGCACACAAAACTGGAAAGTATACATTCCTGGATGGGTCCCGAATGTGAGCACTTGCACAACACAGTGAAGACTGCTACTAACAATGAAGAGGTGAGTGAGTGCTGCTGCCGCCGAACTTAAGTTGAGATGAGATGAGGCCCGCAGATGCAGATGACATAAAGCAGTATCAACCATTGACTTCACTCACTCACCCCAGCCAGAGAGCATGGAAAATGGTGAACCACCTTACTGGCAGATCAGCAACGAAGCCAGCATACCTAGTATCACCTGACTCTATAGCAAGAACGCTAATCAGCAATGGCTGCTACCCCAACCCAGACAGAGCGTTTTCCCAAAAGTAAATGCCAAACTGAAGTACTTCTGGGCAGCACCCTCTGCTAACCGTGGATTGGCTGTGGACTTCAATACAGAGGAATTCAAGTTTGCCCCGGAAAGCCTGAAATGTGGGAAAGCGCCCAGACCTAATCTTCTTCTTCTTCTTCTTGCTGCGTATGGCAGCTTAGCTGCCGGGATAGCTATCATTTCTTGGAAGTGTGACTGTTGCTGATGCAGTGCCCCTCTACCAGTACACACTGGTACTCATTTCGCCGACCTCGGAAGGATGCCAGGGTGAGTCAACCCCCTGGTGTATTAATTCAGCAACCAACGGATCCCAAGCTTGAACTCAGGACCTTAGGATCCCAAGCCGCCACCCTAACCACGAAGCCAACACCAGGCCCTAGACCTGAAAACATTCATGCAGAGCAGTTGAAAAACATCAGCACTCGCCTACTCCTCTGGCTTAAGTGCTTCATGTCCGACTGCCTTTCCTCACTCAGGATTCCAAAGTTCTGGACGAGGGCCAATGTCGTGGTCACCCTAAAACCCAAGAATCCTAGAGAAATCCAAAAGAATTACAGGCCGATATCGCTGCTATCTCTCCCATTCAAGGTCCTTGAGAGGCTCGTCCTTAACAGGATAGAATCACTTGTTGAGGTTGCACCTCCACCAGTATTAGCAGGCTTCAGGAAGAACCGTAGCACTGAAGACCAGATTATAGCCGCAACTGCCATTATTGAGACTGCCTTTGAATTAAATCAGAAATGTGGGGCTGTCTTTTTTGACTTGGCTTCAGCATATGACACAGTCTTGCACCATGGCCTGCTGTTGAAGCTGCACAAGATATACAGGACCACCACTTGGACCACTTTATTCAAGTCTTTATCTCCAACCACTGCTTCAATGCAACCTTAATGGACAAACCAGCAGAACCCACAGCCTCAAGATTGGAGTTCTGCAAAGTTCAGTCTTTATGCCCCTGCTGTTCAACGTGTATACATCAGACCTCGATGAGACAACAGGTACTAAACTTGCTGACGTTGATGACCTTGTGATCTTGTATCCAATCAAGTCTTTTGAAGAAGTTGAGGCTACTCTCAGCCAAGATCTTGCTTCTATGGACTGCTACTATCACCAATGGTGCCTACATCTCAATGTCCAGAAGTCAGTCTGCTCTGTTTTCCACCTTCAGAACAGTCATCCACACATGCTTCAAGGAGTCCAGCTAAATAACATCCATCTTCCCATCACACATGCTTATACCTACCTTGGCGTGCAAATGGACTGGTCCCTGACCTTCAGGCAGCATGCAGAGAAGGTTGCAGTGAAAATAGCTGCTAGAGTTAATCTTATCCGCAGACTAGCTGGCCATGACTGGGTAGCTGATTTTACCACCTTACACACCTCAACACTTGCCCTAGTGCACACCCGTGCAGAATACTGTGTGTCTGCATGGAGAAGGAACCACCACACTAAGAAGATAGATGTACACCTCAACTCTTCCTTCAGCATTATCAGTCGATGGCTTCGCCATACTGCCCACCATCACCTCTCAGTCCTTGTGGGCGGGCATCCATCCACATCACATTAGAGGAGCAGTCATCATGAGACAAGCAGCCCTCAATCAAGCAGGAGTGGCTTGCTTACATCCTCACTAAATGACAAGAAGAGAAGATAAAATAATAGATATTAGTTTGAAAGAAGTGTAGCCACCACAGCTTTCTATCACAAGAAGCTTCACAAGAAGCTTTTATACCTTCTCTGGATTTGCAAAAGAAAATTAAACTCTGAAAATATCTGCAGTGTAGCTTGGAGAAGATAATACAGACAAGACCACAGAAGGGTGTTTCACTCCACAATGTCGACCTATTCTTTAGAACAGGTTCTTGATACAAGCATTTGTAATCAAAAAATGATCATTCTGGCTGACGTTTGAATTATTAATCCAGGATACTGACCTGTACACAAATCAATCTTTTCATTGTTCAGATTGTCCCCTAATCCCCTAACTTCCCGGTTGTGACGCACTGAACGAGGTCCCAACACAGCAGCACAATGTTCGCCATGGCATCTGATTACATTCAGATTTCCATTCTCGTTTTGCGTGCTTGCTCTCACCGAACATTCCAAGATTCCCAATGAGTCGAGAGTGATTCATGACGCGCATATGAAAAGCTCCCATGCTGATCCACGTTTTGTAACACCTTCTTGGTCCATTTTGTTTGGCTCAAAATGTTCTAATCCCTTCAGCCTTGAATAATTCCTGTAGTTATAAACCTTCACTCATCCCCAAATAATTGCCATAGTCGAAACTAGTAGCTGATGAGTCCTATAAGATGGTGCAGTGGTAGCGCACTTAACTTTGAGCCTTTTAGCCTGGATTTGACTTCCAGCCCGATTATTAACCGTCGATTTGGTGCTTCGCAGGAAGGGTGTTACATCGTAGCGTCAGCCATCCTTCGGATCGACATTAAGATGGGCGTCCCTGTCTGCTAACATAAGCTGGTAGACATGATAGATTCTGCTGTTTCTTTTGTGAAGAGTAGGTGTTATCACCATCATCCTGAAGAAATTGCAAATTCCTGGCCAAAAACTTTCCCCAGCCAACACTTCAAGAAAGTAGGAATTTAATTGGAGCTATTAAATAAGTAGTAGATAAACCAGCAGCTGACTCAAGGAATCAATCCCACGCCTCCCTCGGCCTGGAATAATTCTCATCATTATACACCTGCAAATGACTCAACAAATCGATCCAAGACAGAAAATCTCAGTTTCTTGATGTACAGGTCTCCAGCTATATTAGTACAAGCCATTATGTGTGAAGGCCCGGATATTCGTTCATATTTCTGCTTTGCCATAATCGTGGCAGTACATCTGAGAATCATGGCAGGAATAATGATGCCGAGCCATGTCGGTTTTGATAGCAAGATGGGCAGATGCGATTGCCATTCGGAGAAAGTTTACCGCTTTGCTGGGTTATCAACTGCTGGGAGAAATATTCGATTAAAGAATAAAGACGAGTAGATGATATCACATCAAGGTGAGGAAAAGTGGGCATGTCATAAATCGTGCCGTAAGGGTATTGTAAAGAACCTAATCCTTCATAAATTGAATGGGCAGAGGCGTTATGTTGTTGTTGTTGCATCCTTGGGATGTATTTCTTTAGGCACAGGGAGAAAAGGCTAGTTTGGAACAGAAAGCATTTTCAGGTACAATATCTGGCAAATTTGCCTGGATAAAAACGTGATATAAGCAGTCAGCGATCTGCTTGGCATTAGCTTTGAATCGTACTTTTATCTTTTTGTGTCCAAATGTCCTTTATGCATTGTATGAGTTGTGTGCAAAAAGCTCGACAAATGAGATATTCTTCATAGTATGAGAAGCATGGGAGGATGGAGGGATATGTGAGCATCGGCAGGACTGGTGGGTAGCTTAGGTATGGATATGGATGATTTGTACACCTGTGAAGTGATTGTGATGTCTGGATGAGGGTCTTATCAAAAAGTGAATGTGGTGTCTGTTTGTTCATTCCTCACTCTAAAACCCCACTCATCCCTACCAATGACATTAGAAAACACACTGGTGATGTCTATGTGCCTGCCAGTCTGCCCACCCCTCCTCATTCCCTAGGTGAAGTTAAGTTGATAAACTTACTGACATAATTAATGTGGTGTTGATAAAGCACGTATATGATGGGCCAAATGGCGTCCTCCTCTGTCCAAGTTCCTTGGATATTCTTTTATAGTCCAAGATACTACAACGCTTTTCAAATTATTTTTCAACTGACAAGTACCTGTATGTATGAATTCGAAAAATAATCAGTTTTTTTTTTTTTAAACTGATACTTGGAATTTTATTCAAAACTAGAAGGGCACTCTTCGATGTCGTGACGTCGCCAGATATGCCTCCGCCCATATTATTACATCATTCTCGATACTTGTACCAAGTTTGATTAAAATCCCTGAACCCAGATTCAAAGTATTAAATAATTGTGGCTGCCAGACCATGTGTCTGATCTGATTGAAATTTAAAACACATTTATTCCCTCTGAATACTAGATCATAATTGTGATGTTTCACGTCGATTGGTGAAGCAGTTCAAGAGAAATAAAATTTTTAAGATTTTTGTTCAATCCAATATGGCTTCCAGACCATGTGACCTATTAATTATTTGTGAACACCCTGGTATCCCCAAGGCTTACGGAACATGTGGTTGAAGTTTCCCCTCGATCTGCCAAGCCGTTCTGGAGAAGAAGATTTTAAAAGTTTTATTCTTCAAAAAATCATAGCTGCCAAACCATGTGACCTATGACATCATAGGTGGAGAACTTTTTTGTTCCTCATGGATAGGCGATCATACCTGTAAAGTTTTACCTTGATCTGTTCAGCGGATTCGGAGAAGAAGATTTTGAAGTTTTTTTAGGTTAAAAACAATATGGCTGCCTGAACCACGTGACTGATGACATCATCAATTTTTTCCCCAATACAGTTTAGTCCGAGATAACCCTCAAAATTTTCATACTGATTGGATAATGTGTTTGACGTATGCAGTTTTGATGTCATAACGAAGCCACATATGACATCAAAAAAAAATCACACTTATTTCCTACGTGGAGTACTTTACATGTGCCAAGTTTCATTTTTTAGCTCGCCTGTTCGAAGAACAGAGAGCTATAGCGATACCCCCGGCGTGAAGCGTGAAGTCAGCGTCAGCGTGAGCGTGAGCGTGAAAATGTTAAATTTTTTTGTATTATCGTAAAAATCCTGAGGATTTCAACAAACTTGGTGGGAGGGTTAGGTATGGTCCAAGGATCATGCATTAGATTTTGGACTTGGTCCCCCCCCCCAAAAAAAAATTTAGAGAATTTTTTTTTTTTGCATTTCTACATGTTTTAAGTGATTTCCAACCCCCCCCCCAAAAAAAAATTGTTAGAGAAAAAAAAATTATTTGCACTTTTTTTTCAACAAAATTTCGATTTCTTTTTTTTGCATTTCTACATGTTTTAAGTGATTTCCAACCCCCCCCCCCAAAAAAAATTGTTAGAGAAATTTTTTTTTTTGCATTTCTACATGTTTTAAGTGATTTCAACCCCCCCCCCCCCAAAAAAAAAATTGTTAGAGAATATAAAAAAAATATTAATTATTAGACTCGTCTTTTAAAAACGATAAATGTATAACAGGCGAGCATTGTGGCTTTGACACCAATGTTTTTTTTTTTACCATGGAGCGGTTTCAGTCATACAGAGGTCCAAAGTTTTTCCTTTTGTCCAACATGGCTGCTACACCACGTGACCTATGACGGCATAATTATCATTAAAACATTCTACATGAGTAATCACACCTATCATGGAAATTTCATGTCAACCAGATAAGCGGTTTCAGAGAAAACAAAGAAAATTAACATTGATGGATGGATGGATAGACGGATGGATGGACAACCCAAAAACACAATGCCTCCGGCGACTTTGTCAGTGGAGGCATAAAAATGCTGTCTTGTCTTTACCAGTTGTGAGTATCTCCTTTGTAGCACTTTTTTGATCCCCCCGGTGCATATGTGGGTAGAACAAACACCCTTCTTATCTCCACCACTGATGGTGAATGGCAGTTATGTTTTCACCCCTCTCTGTTTGTCTGTGAGCAGGATATCTCAGAAAGTTATGGACGGATTCAAACAAAATTTTGTGGACAGGTTGGGTGTGTGAAAAGGACGAATTGTTTACATTTTTGGTGAAGATCCAGATCCGGATAGTGGAATTCTTCAAGTGATTCTTCACCATTGAGAGACTTTGTTACCATTTGAGCTTTTGTCATCAAATTTTCAACAGTTTTATTATGAGAATATGGAGAAGACAAATTAATAATTTGGTCAAAAGGTCAAAAGAAAAAACGTCAACATCACATGAAATTGTCAATTTTCATCCAATTGACCTGAAATTTTAATTGTCATTGGAGCTTTTGTCATCAAATTTCAACAAAGCTTTATTGTGAGAATATGGAGAAGACAAATTAAGAATTTGGTAAAAAGGTCAAAGGTAACGTTTAGCATATGGAAAAAGAAGACCAAATACAAAGCAGACAGGCTTTGCATTTTAAGATGCTTTCTAGTTTACTTTATTTTCATGATATGATGTGTTGTTGCCTCAGAGATTGTTAACGATTCTAATGTTCTGTTTGATACATGTCGTGGATGGGCTAAAGTTTATTACTGGTACAGTTGTTGACTTTGAGGATGTTTACAGTGTTTCTGTTGGTTCCAAGGCCGTTGTCATTTTATTATCAAAACGGGTTCCTTCTTCAGTAGACATTAGAATGTGTTCAGGGTTCAGGTGTTCCTCACCTGTAGTTGGAGGCAGTGTTGTTGTTGTTGTTGTTGTTGTTGTTGATTCATGGGGGTTGCTGTTGGTTCTGTGAGTATTGTTGGTCCAGTTTCAATGGTTGTTTCCATTGGAGAAAATAACATTTGCATTTTTAGTTTTAGGTAGCCCATCCTCATGCACTATGCCTGGTGTTAGCTTAATGGTTAGGGGTGGTGGGCTTTGGATCCTATGGTCCTGAGTTCAAATCCCGCTCGACAGTTGAATTAATACTAGGTGGGGTTAACTCGGCCTGTCATCCTTCCGAGGTCGGCAAAATGAGTGCCAACATGCTGGTATACTGTGTCGGAGGGGCGACCCGTCCAGGATTGTGCCCAATAGCCAAGGAGACTGCTTAAGCAGCACCAACAATCTGCACCGAGTATGGTCCCAATCTCCTCCTCCCATGCACTGGGGGACTGTTTTGCAATCACTTTTGTGTCTGTCTGGGCCATAACTTTTTTGAAAGCATTTTCTGAGCTTTTGTCATCAAATTTCAACAAAGCTTTATTGTGAGAATATGGAGAAGACAAATTAAGAATTTGGTAAAAAGGTCAAAGGTACGGTTTAGCACACAGAGAAAGAAGTCCAAATACAAAGCGGACGGGCTTTGCATTTTCAGATCTGCTTTAATATATATCTATCCGTCCCCCGGGAGGGGGCGGGGATATGTTAATCGTCCGGTTTGTTTGTCTGTTTGTTTTTGTTTGTCTGTGTGTCTGTTAGCAACTTTACGGCAAAACGGCTTTAGCAAACACTATCAAATTTAATCCACAGGTGGGGAATGAACCTCGGACGACCCCGTTAACTTTTGGGTCCAATTGGATCAAAGGTCAAGGTCACAAAAAGATCAAAATCGTTTTTCTCCATAACTTCGTCAAAATGATCTGATTTACTTCAAACTAAGCTTATAGTGAACCTTATTCATTTGTCACTTTATATCCTACCCATTCCGATAGTGAAAAATGCATATTTGTGAAGATTGGTAGGGTCCGAAGTTTTGGGGTCATGGTCATCGGTCAAAATTACAAATTTTCCATTAAAACTAAATGTGGTTACGAAAATACAACTTTATGGGGAAACGGCTGGCTCGAACACTGTCAAATTGTATCCACAGGTGGGTAATGAACCTCGGACGACCCCATTAACTTTTGGGTCAAATTAGGTCAAAGGTCAAATCAGGTCACGAAAAGGTCAAAATCGTTTTTTGCTTCATAACTTCGTCAATAAATGGGCGGGATTTGTTGTACCTGGCACCACTTGTTGTGTTTATTTCACATTCCATCCTTGTATGAAGAAACATATCATCCATAACTTCAAAGACTAACTTTTACTATGTTGTTCATGATTGGATGTCCCGCGACGATTAATGAAGTTTTCATCATCATGCCTTTCATCCATAAATCATATTTCAGATCTGTCTGAAAGTTTTACCTTGCTGGTACTTTGAAAATCCTCCAGGCAAATATAATTTCTTTTAATTATACCGTTAAATAGCATTGCGGTACAATTCCCTATTATTTATGTCTTATCTATCTATATAAATAAATTGATGGTGTCTGTCAGTTTGTCTGTTATGATTGTCATTTCCTATCTTGTCCTTTGTGCATCCTTCACAAACTTTGTATGCATAATTAACAGTTTTACAATTCTGCTTAAAGGTCCCCTGACATGCAAAACTTTCTGTTATTTATATATTAACTTGACCTTCCTAGTTAAGAAACTACCCATGTTTTTTTTTTTTAAATAAAAAATGGGATAATTAGAGCAATATTTCGATCATTTATTTGGCTTTTCACAACTTGCTATGCCCCGCCCCTTAAAAAAGTTGACTTCAGCGAATCGCAGCGTTGACGTCACATACAGAATCGCACAGAGTGGATTGACTCGAGATCTCTAGAGTCTAGAGTCCAGACTAGTCCGATAAATCCGTCGTCCGTCCGACTAGTCCGATAATCCGTCGTCCGACCGACTAGTCCAGTAAAATCCATCGTCCGTCCGACTAGGCCGATAAATCCATCGTCCGTCCGACTAGGCCGATAAATCCTCGTCCGTCCGACTAGGCCGATAATCCGTCGTCCGTCCGACTCGGCCGATAAATCCTCTCGTCCGTCCGACTAGGCGATAAATCCATCGTCCGTCCGACTAGGCCGATAAATCCATCGTCCGTCCGACTAGGCCGATAAATCCATCGTCCGTCGACTAGGCCGATAAATCCGTCGTCCGTCCGACTAGGCCGATAAATCCATCCTCCGTCCGACTAGGCGATAAATCCATCGTCCGTCCGACTAGGCGATAAATCCGTCGTCCGTCGACTAGGCCGATAAATCCGTCGTCGACCGACTAGTCGTAATCTCGTCCTCCGACTAGGCCGATAATCTGACGTGTTGTAGCTTTTATTTTATTCTCTTTTTTTCATTGTTTTCTACTGGTGCTACATGACGACAGTAGAATAAAATAATAAAAATGCAACAGAACGTCAGATTTATCGGTACGACTACTCTCGACAAGTGTCACAAGGTGTGTTCTGCACACAAGTTTTCATCGTATCCGGACAGCGAGATTGCTTCGTTTTATGCGCGGATATGGCCGATGACATGGGCTGGCTTGTTTGTGATTCATTCGCCGCGGAGCACATATCCGCTGCGCTGTTCACGTCACCTCACTAAAATATTTCTGATATCGAGCAGTATGCAAGTCGAATTTACATTATTGAATTACAAATAGGATTTAGTGTAACCAGTTGTTATTGCCAAGTTTCCTTCGATGTGCTCCCGATCATCATGAACTCCGGAATTTCATCGCCAGTTTTCCTCTGCTTGTCCTGCTTCGGGCTCGAACTGCTAGCCGTATTTCATTTCCAACTGGCTGAATTCACCTCCCGCGACTACGTTATCCGACAATTCTCCATGTGATTCAGACCAAAATCCTTCATTTCTCTTCACACTCACTGTCGCTACCAGACAAGTGAAAGTCCATGTCATCCATTATTCAAAAGCAAATGTTCGATTTTTTTTAAAGCGAAATGAACGAAGCGATTGAGTCGACCAATCAAATGTGGAAACACACAGAAAACCAATAGAATCACATAGACCACCAACCCGAGTAATTTACGTGCAGCTTTGTAATCCTGTAGTTGACGTCATGTGGGTTACGCCCCTTTCAGGAGAATTTTATGGGCGTTCCCGAAGAGGTTTGTTTTTTATAATTTTACATTTTAGAATGAGTATTGTGAAAAACATTGTCAGATCTGAAATCACGATGAAAAACTCTCAATAGGACATATATAAATGATTTTCAGTACTTTTGCATGTCAGGGGACCTTTAAGAGCCGATCTAAGTTCAACTTTGACATTTATTCTGGTTGGCCCAGTCAAAAGTAAACTTTTGTCAAAGCATTCACCATCCCGGGTGATGTCACACCATTCCAGTGGACATCCTCTCAAGCCAAACCTTAAGGGAGTGTTATTTTCTGTATTTATTTCTGTTTTGCATGGGATTGTTGTTGCTGTTGTTCTGTGGCCCACAATTTTTATCAAATGCTATTCCATCTCATCACCCATCCTTGACAGGTTTACCTCACTTTGTGTTGTAAATGCGTTCCAGAAGAACACGATGTTAAGTGAAACAATGTTAAACGGGGTCTAATTTCTCATAGATTTGCATGTATTTTTTTTTTGTATACATTGTTGAGGCTCGTATGAGAGCTAACACACAACGCACAGCAAGGGGGCATGAGACAAGAGGGACAGGACAGGGAAGGACAAAACAGTGGGGAACAGAGAAGTTAGGAGATCTGTGGAAAGGAGAGGGATGGGGTGTGGATGGGGGGTGAACTTTGGCGGCCTTAAATCCCAAAGCACTCTTTTCTTCACTTGCAATAAAGGTGCGGGATTGCATCCGCTTCCAGAAATGCCCCGTTTCATCTACGTTGAAAACAAGCTGTGTGGGGTAATTGCAGCGTTCTGTTATCACCTGCGGGTTGGTAGGGAACTCATCCGCTGCCTGCATGTCAGCACTCGCAGTCTCGCCAGTAATCTTGACACTGTGCCGGTTTCTGCGACGCTTAAAACGCTCGAACCAACCTCGGCTTGCTGTAAAATTCTCCACCGTCGAACTGTCGCCTTCTTGTCCGTGTTGTTTTAATTTTTCAACAAACTTTTAGCCTTTTCCAAATATCCTGTGGCTTTCAGGGCATTATTTCCCTCGCTTTTTGCGTCCTCATCACACGGACAACAGTCCTTTATTCTTCATCCATCACACTGCTTCTCTACGTGTCACCTTAGTTGCAGTCTAGACATCACATTTTTGGCCAAAGCCTCTGATTTTTGTCCGCAAGCGTCTTTAAACTCGCTCTCACGTCGTCAGCCAGCACGTGCCCATCTACGGTGCACTACTCCACGCGATCGCCTGTGCAATTAAAGCCGCCTTGTCACCTTTCAATCTTTTCTGATCCCCGTCTGTCTATGCTTTTTACAAGCACCCACTTTGCTTAGACCGCCAACCATTACACATTTAGAATGGGCGGTTTTGCACGCCATATTTTAACACAAAGCACTCACTTTTGTAACAGACAAGCCGGAGGCGGACGATGGTTCGCATGCTTATTGAAACAATGCCACGAATAGGTCAATTGAGTTAGTGAAGTTTTTGAAGGAAGCCCCCTCACGTAAACACCTATCTCTTTCATCAAAATTTGACCAAATCAAAAATCGGATTTTTTTTATATGTTTACTTAAATGGACATTAATTACACACAGCTTCTAGAATGAAAATTGCGAGAAAAAAATCGAGAAAAAACTAATTAAATAAAAAGTTTCAAGTGGTTATGGCTCCGCCCACAAGGGGCATGGGAGCCCCTCTAAAAGGACAACAAGTCTAGACCATGTATCTAAGCTTGTGTCAAGTTTATGCCATCACTATCACATCAACGTCACGGAGCTATGCTGGTCTCTGGAGAGAGCACAAACAGACAGACAGAGAGACACATCGAACACGAAAATAGTGGTCACTGCTGGACCCGCGAACTAAAAAAGCCAAGACTCATAACGCTATCGGCACAGCGAGGGATTGCAGGAGAATGAACGGAAATAGAGCAACCAAGATGGGAGCGTTACTCGAATGGTGCAATGCGTGGTATTTTAAAATAATAATTTTGCATTGCATTCGATGCGTTTGTACTGCTGACATGTGTTTGCCTTTACTTAGATGTTTTTTGTGAACTTTTTTTAGTGTTTTCGTTAGTCAATCGTTAGTATCCCAGACGTATTGTTCCCTGAAAAGTGTTTTCTTGCCGCGAGAAGCTGACTTCCCTGCTTTACATATTCATTTTAAAATATGACCTTGAGGGCACACCGATAAAAGGAATTTGATGTGCAGTGCAATATACTTTCCTCAGGTCGTGCGGTG
>CM068953.1:96751797-96762524 GCA_035128595.1 Eptatretus atami
AAAAAAGAGAGAGAATATGCGCGTCGATCTAGTTTGTTTTATTCAATCGTGGTTCAGTAGAGTCTGATCTGTTTTGACCTACAATGAATAGGATATCAGGTTCACTTAAGTGACCCAGCAGTATTGGCGCGGAGGTTTTGCACTCTACGGTGCTCCCCCCTAGTTTATCCATATTCTTGCTTGACATTTCAGCCTTTTAAAAGGAGAGAAAGCAGCACACTAACACAACAACCTATATATATATATATATATATACTTGGAAAGAAAGAAAAAGACACGAAAAAGGAAGGTGGTTTACTGGAGAGCAGAGGGTGAGTTTAGTGTTGAGAATAGAGTGCAACATGATGGGGAAAAAGTCTTATCTCTAACATGGGAATGCAGGAGATGTATTCCAACATATAGTTTATATATGTATACATGTCTTCCCAAAATTCTACACACACACACACACACAAAATTAACTTCATTCCGGTGCTAATTATATTTAGTGCTATTCCTTGTTCTGAAATACGACAGCCAATTTTGGCTTTGTGTGATAAACTGCACCATCTATAATCGGCTCGGAGACGTGGTAAGTCAGAGACCTCATTGTCACATGCTCAGCAATCAGCAAGGGTGATGAGAAGATGAGAAACAGATGGCACAAGGTGACAATTACACTTTAAAGCAATTTTGAGCAAACCTTATCAAGTTACAAGTGGTGATATAAGCACCACTTTACAGTACATGTCTCTCATGGTCCAGTCTCAGCCACAATCAGCAAAGCCAAAAGAAGAAAAAATCAGATTGGACCATGCCATACAGCTGGATTGAGCATTGGACTCCATCAGAAATTGCATTCAAATATGTATGTATGTATGTATGTATGTATATATATATATATATATATATATATATATATATATATATATATAATATATATCCACCCTCAAAGCTTTCTTTTGGGTTTCACAATTCAAAAGCAAAAATTGTGAAAAATGACCCGGATGTGAACATTTGTGAAAAAATGATGTGCATTTGAAAATGATTTTGTGGAGAATTAACCGGATGTGGAAAATGAACTGTCGCCCTGGATTTTGGAATACAGTTTATTTTGTCATAAATGGAAGAAATGGATGGACGTAAACCAAAGTTTTCATCAATAAATATTTTTTTTATTTTTGAACAAGACAGTAGAACACGTTCGTTCTCATTAAAAACTTTCCCACACATTTCTTCCATTTATGACCAAATATTACCCAGAAATTTAATCTCAATTACCGAGTGCTCATATGGAATTGCAAAGAATATTAAATTTTGTATATCCTTGCTCTAATTCACGGACCGGTGTGTGTGTGTGTGTGTGTGTGTGTGTGTGTGTGTGTGTGTGTGTGTGTGTGTGTGTGTGTGTGTGTGTGTGTGTTTATTGTCATGCTACTCTTACAATTCTGGCCCAATTACATCCAGACTTGCTACATAGGATCAGCATGATTGCCCCCAATTTATGTATTGGGGTGTTTTTATCTTTGCCGGTAGTCTTGGGGGGGGGAGGAGGAGGGGGGGGAGGGGGAGGGGGGAATGCAAATTCTCGATGTAAATGTGCATCGTGTAGCGCCACCTCTAGGTAGGAGAGGGGTGTTGCAAGTCTACAACATTTACAGTGCAGTATTTCCTGTCCCCACATTTTCCAGTGCAGTGAGGTGTTTTTGAATTATAATCAGTAGGTGTGTTTTTGCTTCATGCACGTAACCCGGGTAATTTTTTTTTGCCTCTACAGAGCTGTCAGTTGCCTATACACCGCCAAATAAAGGTATGTGTCAAAAGAATGCGTTACATGATTGGAACAAGGTAGGGAGAGTACTCTGCTTGTATGGTAAAATATGCTCATTTACCTGTGTTAAAGCCTTACCCATTACACCTTCATTGAAAAACTTGCGTCATTTTCACAAAGGGCAATCAAAAAGTTATAAGAGCGAGATGCTCACGACAGTCCGAGAATTGCCACTGTATGTCATATAATGTGCTTCATATATTTTAATTTTTTTACAGGAGTGAGGCCCATGGAAGAGCAAGGCAGAACTGACAGTGGGAATAAGCATCAAGGGAATTAACAGAGGAAAATAGGCGAGGGAGGAGGGAAGAAAACACTGAAAGCAAAGATGGTTTGTGTTAAGAAAGGTTAATGGAGTTAACAAAGATCATGGTTCAGAATTGGGGATGATGAGAGATGGCAAGTGCACTGCATTTGCCTGAAGCCCGAGAGGGAAGGTGAGAGGCAACAGCCTTTGGAAGGTGGTTGCATAGATGGGAGAAGCGAGGAATGAAGAGTTTTAGATGTGCCGTCAGCTTGCATTTTGGAAGTTTAACCAAGATAGTGGAACTGGAATTTACACGTACGCTTCGTTATGTTATTTTTGGTACATCGTGGACTATTGCGTCTCATTCCTCATCTTTATGCAGATATGCTCCTCATATGTATACGATGTTTTACAATTTCAACTGTATTTCAATAACTATCTCTCACTTTCAATGGCAGAAATGTTCACAACATGAGTGCCATGCTTCTCTACATCTGTTAAACAAGTTGGATGGTAGAAACACAAAAGATTTGATGATCGAGTAGTGTACACATTATTTTTTCCTGCGTTGACCTGTTTGTAACACACAATAAATGAAAATACAAACCTAACAAGATGTAAATACCACAGTGATTGCAGAACTTGGAATGCACAAAACAGCTTCTTGAATGCAACAAATGCAACAAATGCAAAACAACAAAGAGGGGAAGAACAAATAAATTACAAAAGATGTATCTAAACAGGAATGAGGAAAATAAAAGATGGGGGAATAATAAAGTAGAAGATGAAAAACAAACTTGCAGCAACAACACAGCACATACGAGGACGAATAATTGTAATTAAGATAACCGGTGGATCTGATTTACAAAAGATGTTCAAAGTTAATTCACAGTTTGTTCTTAGTGCCAAAATAATGGACGTATTTATTGGATTATGGGTTTATCCAGCAATGCAACACCATCAGTACTAACAGACAATCAGATACCCATCATGGGATGTCTCCATTATAATAAAACGATAAATAAATGTGATCTGACACACAGATCATTTATTGTAAGGACTGCAGCAAATGCATGTCCATCCTCAGGCAATGCAGGAAATGGAGCTCTCCTACCTATCCTTCTTCAAAGACCCTGTGTTATCTTGTTATGTCTGCCTCGGTTGTATGCTCCCTCCATTCCCTCCCTCACGGCAAAGTTTCACTCGATACTTTACTTGGAAGGAGGCTAACTGAATTTGACCACAAAGCTACTGTATCCAACCCATCCTTCTCTGTTCCACCTTAACAACCCACTTCCCCTTTCTTCCGACTCCCTCCTGCCTCCTGGACATTAAGTTTTTGACATGTGAAGAGAAAATTCTGGCCAGTCTCAACTCAATCTCTATTCCAGACCCAGATGCTGCCTGTGTCTTGGCTTCCCTCTGTTTGCTTTCTTGAGTTTGCCATTTATATTGGCTGTCTTTCATCTGCTTGGAAGACAGACAACATCACTCACACAAAAATAAGGGTGCAAAACACAGATTCTCTCAACTACAGGCCACTAAACTCACTTAGAATTGTAAAGCAAAGTCCTGGAATGGATCACATTGCTGCTGACGTCATCTTTCCTATTTTCAAATGACTTGATCTTTGACTATCAATTAAGATTCTATCCCAGTTACTCACTATCGATATGCTGCTGAGTTTTTTTGTTTTGTCTGTCACATTCAACATGGAACAAGAGTTAGGCTGTGTCTCTGGACACATCACAGACCTTCTCTGGCAACCAATCTGATCACCAAGCTCTCTTCCTGTGACATCCGAGGTTAAGTTAATTCCAGGCTTGCCAAGCTCTTCCATATATAAATTCAATTAAGCATGGCTATAAACTTTGTTTTTTCATTTCTGCGACCAGTAGAGCTGGAGTTCCCCAAGTGTCACATTCTCACCTTGTCCTCCAGAAGGATTGTCTAGCGAACTCACCTATCTACTTTCTTAGCGAAGCATTGAAATATGTTCAGCTTATTGAATGTTTAGGACTCATCAACACTCATAACCTCTAAAGTATCAAATACGGACAGAGCAGTCACTGTATCAAAGCTGGCCTCAAAGCGAGCCTCAGACTGGGCATCCTTTATCATGCCAAGTCGTTCCTTTGTAAATCTCAACTTCTGACATCTTACAAGGTCTTTGCTCATAGCTTAATGGAGTGCTGCTCTACCATTTTGACTGCTGTCTCTGCTTCACACCATATTCGTGTATGCTGTGGAAAACAAAGCTCTCAATTTAATTAGCATATTCAACAAAGAAGCAAAGCCACAGGGCCTGTTGTTCTCTCATTGCATGCAGTTTGGTGGCCTCTGTTATCATCTGCTGCTCTTTGGTAATGCCATCTCTACTATTTCAGCCCTCCACCCTTCCCCAGTCTCTCCAATACACATGTTCTTATAGTTAACCTTTCAAAATACAGGCATTCTGCTCACCTCCACTCCTTTGCTCCTCTTTTCTCTAAACTGTGGAAATTCTTCCTGTGTTTCCTCTCATCCTCTTACATTCAGTCATTCAATGTGATAACTAATCGCAAACTTATGATCTCTCCCATATCCTCCAACAAGCCTCTTTTATTCTCACGAAACCTGCTGATCCCACCGTCTTCCTTTTTATTATTTCTGTTGTTTGACTATTCGTTGTGGCCTCGTATCCATCACCCTGCTTATATTTGCTGCTCCTCCTCTATCTTTTGTCAGACAGCTCTTCCATGAACCTTAACCTAAGTTAAAATGCCAAGCGTTTGGGCAAGGCATGGATGTGTAACACCACACAACATGAAGTGACTTTGAGCAAATCCCTCATTTGCACAACACAACTCATACATCTATGACATGAGACTGGGATTATCAATAAAAGAAAGAAGAATCAGAGAGGATAACTCAACAAAACCAGCAGTGGATCCAGAAAAGCGGGAGGGAGGGCATTGAATGTGTTGCAACCCGCCTCTTAACGTTAGACACTGATGGATGTACCCTTACGTTCACAAGATCTTATACCACGTGACTGACATATACTATAGCAGACCCACTTTCTCCATAAATAAAATAAATATGTACAATTGGCTGAGAAAAATTATCATGAGTGGAGGTCTAGAACCACAGTGCACAATGTGGTTCTGTTAAGTTCTTCAGTATACCCTTGAGTAAATCTGCCTACGTTATCTGTCCGTAACCACCACCAGTTGCCTAGCAATACTGAATTTGCATCGGTTGCTTTCTTTAGACATTAAAGCAAATTACAGGAATAGCAGCTGCACGAGAAATATGATATACGCCCAAACAATTTAATCAGAAGCAACAAACGTTCTGATAATTCCTTTAATTATTTTATGATTTGTATTTGTATTTTTTTATTGTCAGTAATTCCAGCAGAAAAGAGTCAGACAAAAATAAATCTGGGAAAATATATATATATTATATAACACATACATATATATTACATACATATATATAACATACATATATATATATATATATATAAATATATATTACATACATATATATATATTAAATAAATATATATTACATACATATATATATATATATACACATACATATATATATATATACACATACACATACACATACATATATATATACACAAAACATACATATATATACACACATATATATATACATATACACATACACATACATACACATGTATATATATATATTATATATATATATATATATATATATACATATATACACATACATATATATATATATATATATAGTATATATAAATTGTTACGGATCTGGAAACCATTTGCATTCAACAAACAGATGTCCAAAAGTCAGTTATGTCGTTAAGTATGTGTGTAGTCAGATCCCTTTCATTTTGTCTCGTGGGAGAATCAAAGGCGTGTGTTGTGATTTCTATTAGTTAGGTTATTACATCTAATAAACCATCCCATCTGCATGACCCCTTCAGCCCATCACGCTCCAACACCACCCGCTGGCTTCTCGTACCTTGACTTGCCGAGAGGGGGTCTCGCGGTTCCAGTTCTCGGCTCCCACGAACGTTGTAACTCTTGTACGATGACCTTCGCGGCGCTGACACTGTTACTCGTCGAGAGCGAAGCCACGTGGAGGAGTAACTGGGGTCTCCTGGCAGGGCCGAGGCCCGCCCCGGAAAGGTGGGCCGGAAGACCCTGTCCAATCAGAGGCGGACAGCGAGGTGCGTTTTCGCCAAATGCCCCTCCCCGTGGAGAGAGGCCAATAAATCTCGGAGACTCTCTGTAAAAGCGGTCCGGTCGAGTTTGCTTTCACGGTGGCTGTAAGCAGTCAGTTTTGTTTCACGGTGGCTGTACGGGGTTCTGGAGTTTCACCTTGGCTGCTACGAGGAGTCTTAAGGAAGGACAGAGCAACCCTGACCTCCCTCCGTGGACCCCGATTGTTCACCACCTGAGCTCCCACGAACCACGAGTCCCTACGTTCGACTGGGGACCGGACCAACGACCTTTGTCAGGTGCCGCATCGTGGCGACGCCCTTCCTCCGACGGTCAGGTACACCACCGAACTCTGACCCCCAGCTTGTCTCTCTCCACAGCTGCGAGGGTCCAATAAAGACTCTGTGTTCTTCTCATTTTGTATGTGTGTGTCTGCGTGTGGGCCCGTCTTGGAAGTAGATCTGAATAAGTGTTTTTGCTCGTTGTAAATATTCCTTCTTGCATATTCGCGTTAAGTCTTGTCTTGTGTCTTTTTATAGTAAATAAACATTTGTAGAAATATTCCCAGTCCGTTTATGTCCCTTCTTGAATTGGTCCAGCATGGTTCGGATCTGAGTTTAGGTGGGGTTTTATCCCCGATAATCCGTTCATTCCAGCCGGCACGGCTTTGGCAATTTCCGATCGACTGCACTCGAACCGGAGTTGGTAGTAGGTAGTTGGAACTCGACCGCAGTCGGTAGAGTGACCCGGTTCGAGCAAGATGTGCCGAGGGCTGGGTTCCCCGGTAGTCGAAATCACGGAGTTAATATAGGTAAATTGGTTATAGACAAATAGACCATACGCTACGGGGTTGGAATATTGGCGACGACGGTCGGTTAAACGACCCGCCGGCTCGCGGAGTTATCCGAGCGACGGCCTACAATCCGGGGAGTTTGGTGGAAGACGACGCAAGCTTTCCCCCCAAGTGGTCGTTCTCGCCACCGACCCCCGGCCCGCAACAATATATATATATATATGTATACACAGGAGAGTCAAAAGTAGCGCCCGATTTCTGTTTTTTCGGCTGTCAGATTCTTTCTGGGAAGTCATGTTGTTAATAATTGTCTTGCAGAATATTAATTTTCGTAATTTATTTATTTTTGATTGGTTTTGCAGGTTATTGCTGCGAGTTTGGAAAGTTACTGAATTTGCACCAAATTGAGCTTAATGGCACAATTAACAGACACAATTGTGTCTACTGGGCTCCGAATAACCCAAGAGTGACAGTTGAGAAGGAGGAGTCATCAGAAGGAACCCGAACCCGAACCCAGAAGGAACCCGAACCCGGTAAATTTACCTGGAGTGACAGTTTGGGCAGCCATATCTCCATTAGGGATAATTGGACCCTTTTTCTTTGAGGGATCTGTCACTGCAGAAATTTACCTAGATATGCTGCAAACCTTCTTTTGGCCCAGGGTAGAAGATCAGGACTGTTATTTCCAGCATGATGGAGCTCCACCTCATTATGGACGTTATGTTCGTGAGTGGCTTGATGAAAACTTTCCCAGAAAGTGGACCGGCCGCCGCGGTCCGATCGAGTGGCCGGCACGCTCCCCAGACCTTACACCTCCAGATTCTTTCTTTGGGGGCTCATGAAAGACCTTGTTTATCGTGAAAAGCCTCGTACCATTCAGGAATTGAAGGCTCAAATCACTGCAAAGTTTGAGGAAATTGATATCGAACTCTGCAGAAGTGTGTGCCGCTCTGTGCCTGCTCGGCTGCAATTGTGCATCGATCACGAGGGAGGGCACTTTGAAAATTGCAAGTAAAACAGCTTGGTACAGTTCCGTAATAATTTTTTCTTGAATAAATGGTTAGATAAACATGTCATTCATTTATTTCTACCTTCTTGTACACTGTAATACAAAGGGCAACAAACAATCAACTGACAAAAATCGGGCATACTTCTGACTCACCCTGTGTATGTATGTATGTATGTATATATATATATATATATATATATAATTATATATATACACATACATACACCGGGCGTAGTGGCGTGCGCCTGTAATCCGGCTACTCGGAGGGCTTGGGTTGGAGGATCGCCTGAGGACGGGAGCTCTGCTCTGCGCTGGCCGCACTATGAGAGGGTGAAGGGCAGCCCGGAATCATGGTGAAACCCAATCCTTATCCCTGTGTCGTAAGAGGCGACCAGGGTTGCGTCAGGAAGGACATCCGGCGTAAAACCTATGCCAAATCAGTATGCGGACCATAACGGATGATCCGCTGTGGCGACCCCTAACGGGAGCAGCCGAAAGAAGAAGATATATATATATATATATATATAATATATATATATAATATTATATAATATATATATATATATATCACATACATATATATAATATATATATATATATATATATATACATATACATCAACACACATACATATATAATTATATATATATATATATATATATATACACACACACATACATATATATATATATATACACACACACACACACACACACACACACACACACACACACACACACATCAGAATATACAAGAACTTTGGCACCAGAGGAGGCCATTCCATTCATCATGCCTGCACTGCACAAACACCAGAAACCTTCACCATCCACTTACAAGCTACTGTACGTACAAGTATAAATCCTACCAATATCCATGTAGCCCTTTATCCCCAATACTTTCAGGTACCGATCTAGTCTCAATTTAAACCGATCTACTCTTTCTGCTGCCACTACCTTTCCAGTCCGATGGCCCCTATACTAGTCTGATCATGGCAGGGTATACATGGGGGAGAACAAGTATTTGATACACTGCCGATTTTGCAGGTTTCCCACTTACAAAGCACGTAGAGGTCTGTAATTTTTATCATAGGTACACTTCAACTGTGAAAGACGGAATCTAAAACAAAAATCCTGAATCACATTGTATGATTTTAAATAATTAATTTGCATTTTATTGCATGAAATAAGTATTTGATCACCTCCAACCAGTAAGATTCCGGCTCTCACAGACCTGTTAATTTGTCTTAAGAAGCCCTCCCATTCTCCACTCATTACCTGTATTAACTGCACCTGTTTGAACTCGTTATCTGCATAAAAGACAGCTGTCCACACTCAATCAATCAGACTCCAACCTCTCCACAATGGGCAAGACCAGAGAGCTGTCTAAGGACATCAGGGACAAATTGTAGACTTGCACAAGGCTGGATGGGCTACAGGACAATAGGCAAGCAGCTTGGTGAGAAGGCAACAACTGTTGGCGCAATTATTAGAAAATGGAAGAAGTTCAAGATAACAGTCAATCTCCCTCGGTCTGGGGCTCCATGCAAGATCTCACCTCGTGGAGCCTCAATGATCATGAGAAAGGTGAGGATCAGCCCAGAACTACACGGCAGGACCTGGTCAATGACCTGAAGAGAGCTGGACCACAGTATCAAAGAAAACCATAAGTAACACACTACGCCGTCATGGATTAAAATCCTGCAGCGCACGCAAGGTCCCTCTGCTCAAGCCAGCGCATGTCCAGGCCCGTCTGAAGTTTGCCAATGACCATCTGGATGATCCAGAGAAGGAATGGAGAAGGTCATGTGGTCTGATGAGACCAAAAGAGCTTTTTGGTTTAAACTCCACTCGCCGTGTTTGGAGGAAGAAGAAGGATGAGTACAACCCCAAGAACACCATCCCAACCGTGAAGCATGGATGTGGAAACATCATTCTTTGGGGATGCTTTTCTGCAAATGGGACAGGACGACTGCACCGTATTGAGGGGAGGATGGATGGGCCATGTATCGCGAGATCTTGGCCAACAACCTCCTTCCCTCAACAAGAGCATTGAAGATGGGGCGTGGCTGGGTCTTCCAGCATGACAATGACCCGAAACACACAGCCAGGGCAACTAAGGAGTGGCTCCGTAAGAAGCATCTCAAGGTCCTGGAGTGGCCTAGCCAGTCTCCAGACCTGAACCCAATAGAAAATCTTTGGAGGGAGCTGAAAGTCTGTGTTGCCAGCGACAGCCCCGAAACCTGAAGGATCTGGAGAAGATCTGTATGGAGGAGTGGGCCAAAATCCCTGCTGCAGTCTGTGCAAACCTGGTTAAGAACTACAGGAAACGTCTGATCTCTGTAATTGCAAACAAAGGTTTCTGTACCAAATATTAAGTTCGTTTTTTCTGATGTATCAAATACTTATTTCATGCAATAAAATGCAAATTAATTATTTAAAAATCATACAATGTGATTTTCAGGTTTTTTGTTTTAGATTCCATCTTTCACCCAAAGAAAGAAATCTGGAGGTGTAAGGTCTGGGGAGCGTGCCGGCCACTCGATCGGACCGCGGCGGCCGGTCCACTTTCTGGGAAAGTTTTCATCAAGCCACTCACGAACATAACGTCCATAATGAGGTGGAGCTCCATCATGCTGGAAATAACAGTCCTGATCTTCTACCCTG